>OX463840.1:16514434-16801934 GCA_949825065.1 Odontocerum albicorne
GTCATAAGCCCACAAAATACCAATTAAAATAGATACCGTCTCCTGTACATCCAAAACAGAGAACTATGTTACTAAAGAGTCATCCAGGCCAAAAAATAAAAAATGCTGTAAGGAAGCTGCTGAGGGATCTCCAGGTAGATCTGATGTCAGAATCCAATATTTACAGTTCGCGAAGTAACTGAAAACCTAAAATAAACATATATAACCCTTCGCTAAAACCAAACAAAAAATCACATATTAACCTCTACAGAAGTGTAATGGGCTTTGTCAAAAGCCAAAAAATATCCGGCTTGTATAACAAACAATGATGAGGTATTGACAGAATAAAGAGGTTTCCTCAACATCTGTTAAAAAAATCTTACCATTGTTCGTCAACAAATGGCATAAAGACTAAAAACCATCTTGTCTGCACTAAGAATAAAAACATTTAAATGATGTATAGAGATGAATCTATGGTATAATGAGGAATGTCACCTAGGCATAAAGTGAGCACTTAACTCAGCCTTCAAAGGTGGTCATAAGCTCACAAAATACCAATTAAAATAGATACCGTCTCCTGTACATCCATAACAGAGAACTATGTTACTAAAGAGTCATCCAGGCCAAAAAATAAAAAATGCTGTAAGGAAGCTGCTGAGGGATCTCCAGGTAGATCTGATGTCAGAATCCAATATTTACAGTTCGCGAAGTAACTGAAAACCTAAAATAAACATATATAACCCTTCGCTAAAACCAAACAAAAAATCACATATTAACCTCTACAGAAGTGTAATGGGCTTTGTCAAAAGCCAAAAAATATCCGGCTTGTATAACAAACAATGATGAGGTATTGACAGAATAAAGAGGTTTCCTCAACATCTGTTAAAAAAATCTTACCATTGTTCGTCAACAAATGGCATAAAGACTAAAAACCATCTTGTCTGCACTAAGAATAAAAACATTTAAATGATGTATAGAGATGAATCTATGGTATAATGAGGAATGTTGCCAAGGCATAAAGTGAGCACTTAACTCAGCCTTCAAAGGTGGTCATAAGCCCACAAAATACCAATTAAAATAGATACCGTCTCCTGTACATCCAAAACAGAGAACTATGTTACTAAAGAGTCATCCAGGCCAAAAAATAAAAAATACTGTAAGGAAGCTGCTGAGGGATCTCCAGGTAGATCTGATGTCAGAATCCAATATTTACAGTTCGCGAAGTAACTGAAAACCTAAAATAAACATATATAACCCTTCGCTAAAACCAAACAAAAAATCATATATATATATATATATATATATATATATATATATATATATATATATATATATATATATATATATATATATATATATATATATATATATATATATATATATATATATATATATATATATATATATATATATATATATATATATATATATATATATATATATATATATATACAGGGTGTCCCAAAGGGCAACGTCAAACCGGTATCGAGGAAGAGGCCAGCTTATGAGGGTTCAGAATTTAAAATTTTTTTTTGAAAAAGCCTTTTACTTTTCGAGTTATAGGCATTTCTTCGAAAATTGTAAAAGTAGCTACCCTGAGCCGAATGTTTGTATATTGTGACTAAAAATTGCCATATTTTATGATTTTAATGGTTGTATCGCAATCCTAGATAGACCTGCTATTAGTCGGAGTCAGATATAAAACAAAACAAAATTTGCACGTTTGAAAAAAAAATTGTTTTTGTCCGATCATAAAAAATAATATTTTTTATCAGCCAACTTTAACTCATCATACTGTAAAAATAATGTACTACCCTAACCTGGCAAGTTACATCAAAAGTTGGCCTGTTTAGTCAGGATTTCAAAATGGTACAATACATATCTACTACTCCTTTAAAAATAATTTTTAAACATTAATTTCTGAAATTAAAGATCGAATTCAAAAATTTTGAGCGAGACAAACGTATCAAAACAAACAGTATCAAACCCTCAGCAGCTTCCTTACAGCATTTTTTATTTTTTTGGCCTGGATGACTCTTTAGTAACATTGTTCTCTTTTTTGGATATACAGGAGATCTCCAGGTAGATCTGATGTTTACAGTTCAGATATTTACAGTTCGCAGAATCCAATATTTACAGTTCGCGAAGTAACTGAAAACTTAAAATTAATATATATAACCCTTCGCTAAAACTAAACAAAAAATCACACATATATATATATATATATATATATATATATATATATATATATATATATATATATATATATATATATATATATATATATATATATATATATATATATATATATATATATATATATATATATATATATATATATATATATATATATATATATATATATATATATATATATATATATATATATATATATATATATATATATATATATATATATATATATATATATATATATATATATATATATATATATATATATATATATATATATATATATATATATATATATAACAGTATCGAATCTGTAGAGGAATGACAGCCAATTTGTAAAAATTGTGAAACTTGAAGTATTTTTTGAGTTATTCATAAACATGGTTTTAAGCAACCCAATAATTATATTTTATGAAACATTGTGGTGTTTATTCCATTGATATATATTGATTATTTCAAAAGAAAATTTAGCCTTTTATTTTCAGCTTTTGATTTAACATAGTCACTAACTTGAACTACTAGACCGTTTCGTGTTATCCACTCACAAATCTTAGATTTTTTTTCTATGGCTTATAAAAAAAATATATTTAGGTGATTTGCACAAAATATGTCGTGCACGTGTCCGAAGATTTCAAATGATTTAAATTATATTTCAGATTTGTCACCGTATTGGGTTACCTTAAATGATGGCCGACGTTTCGAAGGCATTGTACCCTTCATCCACAGGACAATTAATATTTAGTAATGTTTTTAAACATTGACCTGCAACACCTTCAATATGTTAGTCATCTTTTAAACCAAGTTAATACGACAATCATTTCGAAAAAAGTAATTAAACTAGTGCTTTTGTATAATTCAATAAATAAAGATTTATTTACCAACGGTAACAAAATAAGTTCGAAAATAAATGTCTTACACTATTTAAAATAAAAGTTTTACGCTATTTGGAATAAAAGTTTTACGCTCTGTGGAATTAAAATATATCACCAAACGAAAGTGTGGCGGAATTTAAACGGAGTTTAGGTGCTGTCTAAGAAGAATATGCCCCTTAGACAGCATCTTAATATATTTTTCTTTTGAGAATACTTGATAACTGTGCGATATTAAATTTTAAGCATTTCAATTTTCAATATTTTTTAACGAAGCAACACGTCTTCTGTCAGCTCTAGTTGACATATACCTAATGGGAGATGTATCAAACTTAAACTGTCACATTGCCTGACCATGCGATGGACGTTGTATCTGTTCATACACGCTCTTACTTGTACAGGCTGGAAACTTTTGGACCTTACTCATATATTGTTGGTAACTTATTTAATGTAACATTATTTGTTTGATTATAATTTACTTTAGGAAATAAAAAAAGTCGAAGCATGATTTGTACGTCTAAAAATTTAAAGAAAATTATTTGACAATTAGATAAATATTTTTTCATACAAGACATATGTTAGCAAGCCTCAGCGTGGACCTGCTTTTGTAAATACAAAATGAGTATTCATAAAAAGCTTTGGAATATAAATTTTCATTAAAAATAAATCTACTATCCATTTTTGGATTACTATCATGTAGGGTATAAAAAGGAATTGAATTATATTTAATTGAAATTTTGTTGCTAATGTGAAATTGAAATAAAATCAAATAATCATTTTGTATTGAAATGTTTGTAGTAAAAGCGTTATATTTTTTATGTGGCAACAGAGATATTGTAAATGGTTCCAGCATGAAAGATGGGATTGCGACATTTTCCTCCAGAGTTGAAAACATAACTTCTTTTCATATAATACCTTGAGCCAGAAACGTAAAACCGCCTTTTTTCTTTTATTTTTACTAACTTTCAAGAAACATTCACATGGAATAGTTAGTAAAAGTTTCACGGAATACAAAATCATTGAAATATTTTTCTCCCACCATATTTATGTATAACACGATGCACATTTCAAGACATTGTTCTCCTCAGGTAAGTAAGTAAAATTTAAGTTTTTAGTTCAACTAACTCACCAAGTACGAGACAGCGTGAATTCAAATGCTGTTAGTGTTATCCTCCTCACGGGCGCTCTTACTCGAGAATCGACAGATTAAAGATGTTACAAAAAAAAACAATTTAAGTTTAAGTGTAGGAAGGTAAGGCTCCTTCTATTAAATAAGGAGCATCGAGTGTGTTTAGAAAAACATACTTGCTCATAAACTTTGTAGATCTCCCGATATGTGATAGTAACACATTTGGTTTTAAGTGGAGTACAGTGTTCGTATATAATTATTAATTTTGATAATCATTCCCAAAAATAGTTGTTTTTAAATAATTCCTAAAGCTACGGACGTCACTCATATCTTTAATAATTTGAGGCACACAAAGATCGATAAAATTGAAATATTATCTGAGAAAACTAAAGTTACCCAAAAATAATGATCACTAATTTATTAAATACTATGCCATAATAATTTGACTGTGACAATAATAAGACTTATGTTACAATTAAAAAATAAGCGTTAAAAATAAATATGCTTAAAATATAATAGAATAAAATAAAGTCAATGAATTGAATGTTTTTCCATTAATTATGGATTTTACAAAGTGATGACTGAAATATTCAAACAAAAAGTTCCAAATTTCCATAAACTTAAGCCATTTATCTCAGAAAATGTCATTTGACAATGAGAACAGTGCCAGACTTTCCTAACACGACATATATATTTTGACTCCTCAACATCAATATATCTTCTCGTACAACTCTTTCTATTTCTTTGACTCTTCATCATTAAAAATTCAATTCATCCTACCTTACTTTTACTATGTCAGCCTTTCTTTATTAATTCATCCGGATGGCCTCAAAGTTAACTTTTTAATTCTTTTTTTACATCTGTCTTTTTTAATGACTTCATTTGTTATTATGCCATACCACCATTTTTAACCACTATTTTTACATTTCTAACCACTATTTTTATATTTTTCTAAACTTATAAGAATAATTATTTTTTTCACTTTCGAATCCCGATAGTTTTAAAAAGATAAATAAAAACGGATCCCAGTCTGGTTAAAGTGTCCGGTAGCAAAACTCGAACACGCCAATGTACAATGACAAATCGCGAGTTTAAAACCCGAGGACTCGATTACTGAGGCTGGAGACAAAATTCTCACTCGGCCATGCTATTTATTATGTTCAAATCTCCTATTTGGATGTTGAAGTGTACCATATGAAAAAAGATATATTATTTTAAAAATCAGTTTTAAAGTTTAAAAATCCATTTTCTCACTTTTTTCGAACCGTGAGATAATAAAACTAAGCATCGTATTTTAGCAATTCTACAATATAAACCCAATATATTGGTACTATATATCTCTGTAGGTGTTTTACTCTGAGATAAAAGGTGCTGGTAAAAGTTTTTTTCTCTCCCTATGTGAATATTGAATGAAACGTGCCCTCGAACATTTACAAAGTGCTACAATTTATAAAGTGGCTCATTAATCTCACATCTCTTTGTACTGAAATCTAAGCTTCTAGCTGTTTCCGGGGAGCGAAATTCGTTTTCAATATTAACTAATGGAAGGATTTCTGGATGATAGAGGAAAAATAACAACTTTCTTTCTTTGAGTGGTGGAAATGATATTAAAAATATTTATGAAAATAAAAACACTTTTATATATTTTTCTCTAGAGATAACTTTTGCTGGAACAAAAATTTAAAAAATGTGTTATTAAACCAATTTATTGTAAAGTTTACATACGATTAGTTTATTGCCCTACGACCATCACTTCCGATCAACCAGACAAGAGTTCCACAGATTCATGCCATTTGTGCGGGAAAGGTTACAACATTATATCCAATATGAAAAAAAAACTAAGTCATACGTAAAGTATTAAAAAATAAACGAATAAAGACAGCAATAGAAAATACTCGCAAATGTCGTTATTGATTCTAGATAGAGAAATTTTTCAATGTACATACTATATATAAGAATTTATTTTAAAGACTTCGATTCAAAAAGCTAATTAAGTAAAAACAACTAAAGAAAACAGAAAGAAATAATATACTGCGGATAAGCTATTTGATTTTTTCATAAATTGTAACAAGTATATTGGTAAAAATAATATTCGATTACTTTTTTCGTTTAATGTTATTCATCTTGTTAAGAGTTCTTTGTGATAATTAACAACATTTAAAAAAAAAGGTTAGAATTGTTAAGACAGGACTTATTTATTTATTTACGTTAACTAAAAGCTGTTTTGGTTAAATTTCTATGTTAGCACAAAGTAATTGTGACATCAACTTTAACATCTCAGCCAATATAGTATGGCTATATGATCTGGTGAATGTTGTAAATCTCACTCTCAGACGTTAGATAAATCTAATTAATTAATCGCGAATTTCAATGGTTTAAGAATTTTATCTGTAAGTAAAAAAATATACAATAATGAAATATAAACATTTATAACTTCTATAAAAGTGCGTAACAAAGACTAATGAAATTTCAAATTGAAAAAGTTTATTCCTTAAAAACATTTTTCATTTTTTTCTAGATAAAATATTTCTTACACTATATTTCAAAGAGAAATAGTAGGACTTGTATGAGAAAATATATGGATGTAGAAGAGGCGAAAGATTTGTATTGAGATACAAAAAAATGACATCTTGTTCTATTTGCCTACCCCGATAGGGAAACTCCGTGTGTATGTATGTATATTTCCCACTAGATCCACAAGACAGCTCAATCCCTTTTATACCGAAAATTGTTATACGAGTACTAACTATAAAATTAACTCCTCTATAATTCATATGCAAAGACTTGGAAACGGGTTTTGCAACAATTTAGATATTTTTAATATAAGTATATATATATTGTAGTATTCGCCAGAATATCACAACAATATTTAGAAATACTATAGCTACTAACTTTGTGCTCTCCTTTATTAATATAAATAACGTAATATAAACCAAACATTAAGGACAATACTTTGCCTCTGGAGTTGAGTAACCCTGCATCAACATGTATGAAACTTTTAATTCTGCAAAGCAACTTGCATCTCGTTCTACTAATGAGGCCATGTGTTTTCTATATCTCAATATATATCCATAAAATTCTCTAAGATTATTAAATAATTTTAAAACGATGACTGTAATTTATTATTACTACTGCTTTTTGTATCTTCATGTTAGTTTAAGATAAAGTTTTGTATTATTTGTCAATAATTTTAAGTACTTGTATAACCTGTCACATGTTCATTTGTATATAAAGACACTGTTGTGTCGTTAATTAAATAAATATTGCATTTGCTATTTTACACTTTGTCGGAATTTGTTGTATTGTACAATAACTTCGTCAGACTTTTGCTTATTTTAATAAAAAAAATGTCAAATTGGTCAAGTTGGTTTGTTTATCATATTTGTTATTTTATTTTACTATTTGTTTTCAAAAAAAGCAACAATATATATTGTAAAGTTCCCTGTCGACTCAAAACCTAAATAATTCTTTAAAAAGATAATTTGAAATTTTTAGATTTTTAAAAGCAGGCTTTAGTTTTATTTGATCAATCTTTTTGGCAAACACGTTTCACTTTAATTTGATTAAATTCAAATTTTTCAAAATGAAAGATTCCATCGGGGTGGATTAATTGCCTAGCTGACAAATAATTGGCGCTCCCCGCCGCGTTACGTCCATGGGGTGGCTATTCGCCACAATCTATCGGAATGAATCTATCCGCCCGGACTGATTTTATTGGACCATGGCGTGTCAGAGCGCAGTATAATTCGTCCACCATACCTATCAGTATGATCAATCCAATACTTGATTCATAGGGTGGGTTTCTCACAGTCAAGATACACCAATCTATTATAATCACCAGAAGTGGAGGTAAAGTTAGAGTTTCGATTACGTGACACTTGAGTAAACTTCCATTTTCAATGCTAAATTGTCTTCTTATTCTTGCATTAGATACTTGATCTGTTTTAACTGCATTATTCCAGGAACGTGGACTACCAGTTATCTCACCAACTTTTTGGATGTATGCCTGATGGTCAGCTTCCTATAGGGTAACCATGAGAAACATAACGGGTAATATGGGTTTTATCCATTCATTGAACATGATTCTTCCAATAGTTTCTTCTCTGTCTTCCCATCTTACGATGTCTTCGGTGTAACTCTTCATCTTATTTCTATATTACTTTTTTCTTTCTTTCAGTATTTTACCAGTTATACATCGCAATATATTAATTTCTAATGTACCAAGGAGCGCCTTCGTTCGTATAGAATTGATTCGAATTTCAATAGAATTTTTCAATTCAGGTCAAACACGCGTATTATAGATCCTCACTTTACTTTCTGTTACCATATACTTATTTATACTAAATAGGAGTTCCATTCTAACGTGTCTTTATATTTTTTCAACTAATAAGAAGTAGATCTTAACTGAATTCCAAGGTCCAATATTTTTTTGTAACTTCATAAATCTATCTTTTCTCGATTTCTAGTACCCAAATATATTATTGATTTCATGAATTCATTTTTTAGACACCACCTGTGATTTTTTTCATTCAACATCCATTCCAAGCATTCTACAAAATAACGATAATATTTTAGTTTCCCTCAACTTGTCGTTAATACACTCTTTGAATATTCTCAGCTGTTGTCAGTAGTTCGATAAAAGAAAAGAAATTAAAACAAAGTTAACATTATTATCTTTTATTTCATATAAAATGTTTTTTTTTTACTAAATACTCATTTATAGAAAAAAGTTTTTGATTGACTAAGAATATGGCAGAAGTTTCGAAAGCATTCATCATCTTCATCCTCTAGACAATATTAAGACGCACTCTTCATCCATAAAGTGATATTGAAAAAAATATTACTTAATTTAGTCCACACGCAGTAATCATTAATTATTATTTAAAGTATGACCTCCGTGGCCTAGGTCGTAAGTCTTCAAGCTCAAAGATTGCGGATTCGATTCCTATTAGTACCTAAATGTATTAAATAAGATTTCCAGTTTGGTTTAAGCATATTTCGGATAGGCTGGAAAATTTACCTTAAAGCAAATTTACCTTACGTAACTGATTACAAAAAAGCTCTTGAAAATTTTGTGTTAATGTTTTTTATTACTTCTGTAATCAAATGATCTTTTTTTAATATGATTATTCACAAATAAAATTATGCATAAAATGCAATTATTTTTATCATTTACGGATATGTAAGCAATCGCTAAGTTAAATTTTGTCGTAACGTTCCATTGTCATATTAAAGTTATTTACGTGACTCGAATAAACATTGGAGCCTTAAGTGCATGCAACAACAGAGTTCGATGGGCACTTATGACGTTCAAATTAGATCAATGTTAAGTGCCATTTAGGAGTTTTTACATCTACTGCATATGTGCATAGGTATGCAACCTACCATGTTAGTTTCAATATTAAGTGTATTTATCTGATGGTATCAATACATGCGGTAAATTATGTGTACGGATTTATGTATATAGTATTCCAGTTTATTTGATGTTCAGTTTATTTAAAAAGAACTTCTTACTATATAACCTATAAATGAGTCTTAATATAATGATTTGTTCTAATAATATATATTTTTTAGTAATTATTAACAAACAAAGATCGTTTAATTTTTTTCGTTATAATTGAACGGAATCGATATTTGATAGCAAATAAGATACAAAGATATCAATAAAGACTATGAAAGTAAAACTAATTACAAAATATTAAAGTTTTTACTTCTAAAAAACTTTTCAGTTCTTTTTTGATATCATGAATTTGCGATACATTCAAGTGGAGATAGTTAATTGTCTTTCCGAGTCGAGTTTAACGCTCTCCTTTTTTACATTATCCTTTACTATCCATGCCGTGAGACTTTGAACCAGGCACCAACTAATGATAGACTCGCTCCGTCATTGGCATGTTTCTTAACTCTTAATTTTAGGTCAGTAATGTTACGCCTTTCATCCCCGATGACTTTTCTCTTCCCCATTACCTTTCTTCTTTGATTAGTTGATGATTTATTTTATTATTTATATTGTTCGGGAACTTTGTACAAGTTAACAAAAAAAAAATAACGACCACGTAATTTACGTTATTAACCTTTGTATGGGTGACTGAAAGAGATTGTCACCTGGTAATAATCCTGTCATATTTTTATGCGTAGTAAGGTCCAAATTAGCCTAAGGATGTAAAACCAAGTAATGAAACAAAAAAAATGTATTTAAATACAGCAAGCATTTAGTTCAATAAATTTATTAGAATACTAAATAAGTTTTTCAATACCACTAAAATAGTATTCTGAACTTTTGTTCCCAATGTTGTACCACTGCGAAGATCTCTTATTCTTGTGACATTTCTTCTTGCACAAATGGAATTGTTTCTGGAATGAGTGTTTCTGCTGGGCCATCTTGACGAATGTTATCTTCAATTGATTCTTTGCCTAAGTAAAACTGTTAAGCCAAACAACATAAACAACTTTTAAACGTATTTCGATCTATTTGATATATTATTAAGGATGTACGCATCAAATTGTAACTATAATTTTGCTTACCATGTGCGGGACGTGGCCGGTGTTGTATATTTCCATACACACTCTGACTTGTTCAGTTTGGATATTTTAGAACCTAAGTGGTACTTAATAAACAAATGATTTTGATCATAGGAAAATATCAAGATCTAGTAAAAAAGTTGTTCTGAAAATATCAAGATCTAGTAAAAAATATTTCTTGGGCTTACTTTACAACCTCCGCGGTTTACTCGTTAAGAAGCCTATTTTCTAGCCCGGGAGTTGTGTGCTCGATTCGCATTGATAACAAATTTCACTAGAACTTTTCACTTAGCCAAATATGAACTAAGAAATGCAATTTTCCATTTTAAAAATCATATTTTATCATCACACAATTGTCTGATATTTGTACGGATTTAAATATATAATGTTCTCATTATTACAATATAAATGTATAATAACTATGTTATGGATATAAAAATATAATGCTTTTATTATTATAAATGTATAATAACTATGTTATGGATATAAAAATATAATGCTTTCATTATTATAAATGTATAATAACTATGTTATGGATATAAAAATATAATGCTTTCATTATTATAAATGTATAATAACTATGTTATGGATATAAAAATATAATGCTTTCATTATTATAAATGTATAATAACTATGTTATGGATATAAAAATATAATGCTTTCATTATTATAAATGTATAATAACTATGTTATGGATATAAAAATAAAATGTTTTCATTATTATAAATGTATAATAACTATGTTATGGATATAAAAATAGAATGATCTCATTATTATAAATGTATAATATATTAACTTGTTTTATAAGGTAGAAATTAAAAGCTGACAAAACGGAATATAATCAAAATAACATAGTTGAGTTTATTCATTATTTCTATGAAGAATGCATAAATTTGACGAAAAACGAAAACCAAATGTCTATCAAGAACTTACCATCAAAAGTCTTCATCTATCGAAATGAGTAATCAAAGTGGACTTGATGACTCTATAATGTTGGATTTATATCATTTATTGGCAAATAAATAAAACGTTATCATCAAGTGTTCGTAGAATTGTTTTTTGAATCAATTTATTCAGCCCAACTGAAAAGTTTACGAGCGTATCGCGTGTCGAGGGGGCAGTAATGTTGTAATTTATCTGTATCATCGCTGAAACTTTCAGACTAGACTATTTTCAGGATTACAGTAATATTACGATCATTGCATTTAATCTTAGCAAGGAAGGAAAAAACTCACTATAAACGGTAAGTATAATAAATATCAAACGCCTAATTGTTTCCGCCTTTTGAAATGGAAGTAAAAATGTATATTTTTTGGAGGTTTTACCGTTCATTCTATTGGATAAAGATAAAATGTATGTAGGATGTGTATTGGACATTCTTGAATAAAAAATAAATGGATGTAGGATGTGTAGTGGCCATTCTTCCCACAAAGAAACATTGGACGATGATCAAAGTTTTAAATTTAATTTAACCCATTCTAGCATGTGCAAATGTTGCCGTAGCTAAGAAATGTATCGTTAAATCTTTGAATGCCCATTAAATAATGCATATTCGACATTTTATGATGATCTACTTTTGACAAATGACGCCATGCCAATAAATATGAGAACACTCGTTACAAACATGTCTTCTTTCGTTTGCGTTATGGCTGGAAAATGTATAGTTTCTAAAGAAATAAACATATAAAATTTGTATTTTTATAAAGTATAGTAAGAATGGTATTATTTCCAATTTTGATAGAGACTTATTATCGTGATTGTAACTTACTTCTGGAAATATTCTTTAGTCTCTTAACTTAACCTCTTCAGACCTAAATTAATTCTAAGGATTTAAAAAATATTCTTACTTGTATATTATTTATTATTTACAATAAATTCAACATTATGTCATATTAGTTTAGATAGATGGCGCCAAAAACGTTCAAAGTCGAAAATACAGTATCCTACACTTCATTTGTTTTCATTGGAAACAGAAACATGCCACAAAGTTGTTTACAAAGTGTATCCGAACTCTGTCCATTATAATGGACGTCAGGTCTGAATATGCAAATTTACTCAATATTGCTCCCATACTGGGTACATTCAAATTTGGGATTTGCTTTTTTTAACATAAAAATAATTATCAAATGCACGTGTATTTTTTTTTAAAGTTTTTGATTTGAAGTTTCATTTCTCTCTTTTTTTATTTAAACCGCATAATAAAAAAAGATCAAAAATGTTTAAGATGAACGATTCTTATAAAAAATATGTGTTCTTTTTATTAAAATGTTTTTTTTGTATTGATTTTCTTTATATCAATAATTGAAGTGGCTAAGGGGCAGGATTATGCCAAAATATTATTGTACGAGTATATCTCAAATTATTAAAACAGTTATGCATTTTGGGCATCAAATTGTAAAAACCAATAGTTGATATCGCGAATAATCGGGGCACTCCTGTTTTCCTTATTTGTGAATTAATTTCTCATATAATGTAGACAACAATGTGTTCTACATATTTATGACAATCTTTTTATAGCTTAACAAATCTTGGATGAAAGTTAAAAAACAATATGTTTTTGTTTCGTCGACATGACAAATGTATTAAGTTTTGTTTTTCATATTCGACCAAACGCTTTGTTACGTAATGCAAAATAAAACTATTAGTTGGTGATATTGTATTTTATTGGGTTCTTGTTTTCGTTATAAGAATATTACACGATGTTTGGGCGAAAGGTCGATAAAACATGTTTATAATTGTATCTACTCCACTTCTATTATCATTTAATTTTTGTTAATTGTTTGAGTTTACAAGGATGTGGGCCTGAAACATTTTCGTTGTTCTCGTGGCTGGACTCACACTCCTAATGATGGGAGGTGTATCTCGATTGGGAGGATTTTATGAAATGAGATATATATTTATCTTCTGCATTAGTATCAATAAACTTATTATTTATAAACACAAAAATACAATACAATTCTGTATTGAGATTGTGAAACAAGTAGAAAATGATTTTAAGAACTAACTTTATAGTGTTTTATAATAAATACGATTTAAATATTTTCAAAGCTCTAAAACGACTGGTGTAGTACAAAATGAAATATAAAACATATCAATAAACCTCCTTATAGAGTACCTTTAACTAACCAAAATCACTTCAAGGAGAAGATTGATTCAAATTGTAATCAAGTCTTGTTTGCGCTCCCCTGAAGATGAGGTGAAAGCCTTGAAACCGGTAGGGTTATACCGTCACAAAAAAGTGGAATAAACAGTGTTTGATAAAAATAAATTACAATGATTCAAATTATGTTTAAAGATGAGTGTCCTGGGAGAAATATATGATAACATTTAATTTTCAATCGCCTCGTTTATTGATATCGATTGGTATAACCTTATGACAGAAATATAAGTCTTTGGAATTTAAAGGTATGAAAACTGTGAGTATAATTTTTTAAGCTTTCATTTTTAAGATACTCTATATGCTTTTGTAATAACTTTAAGAAGAAGATTGATGCTATTATGTTGTAGACATGTATGTCTCGGGAAAAATAAAACATTAAATATGTCAACCCCCTTGTTTATTGGTATCGATCAGTTATCCTTATGACATATTAATGAAAGTGTCTTAATGTCATAAAAGTAACAACACGTTTAAAAACTTTCAAGAACCTTCTAATCTGACACTTTTAAGAAATGCTACATGTTACTGTACAAGTAAGAACTTTTTAAGTGACTGATCATCGCTAAAGAAGTAAATAAATGTTAACGTTCATATTATAGTCTTATTATTTGACTACACTGCATAAATTGTATGCGACCTGCGTGGCATAGACGGTAAAACACTTGACTCTCAGCTCGGAGGTTCAATGATTGACTCCCGATAAACCACAAAAAATAAAAAAGGGGCTTTGATTATTATTCCTTAATTTATTTCATATTTACAATTTCACATAATCAAAAGTGGAGAGTGTATTTTTAAACATTCTCTTTTAGTCAATCAACTTTTATGTCAAAATTATGATGGTATCCACGACCAGGTTTTTAATAAAGAAATTTAATATAATATTTTAGTAAAAGTAACCAAAAGGAAAAATATGCATAAATTTCAATAAAAATAAGGACAAATATGGAAATCTTTTTTTTTAACCTGGCGAGTTTATTGCCATGTGGCAATCTCTTCCAACCAACAAGAAAGATGTTTTTATAGGCCCTAAGTGTTAACCAGACTAGAATCCTGTTTAAAAAAATCTGGGTTCCAGCGGGGATCGAACCCGCAACCTCCGGATCGGCAGACAAGTGTCTTACCACCAGCCCACGGAGGTTATCTTATAGGAATAAATAAAAAATAAATTTTATAGGAATTACGAACGAGGTGTGTTTTTATTAAATATTGATAAGGATAAAGCATATTTGATTGAGTTAGAAAGATATTCTCAAGTTGAGCCAAATGAACCGCAAAAGTTGCATTGTAATACAAAGAATTTTGCTGTCTCCAGATAAAATGAACCGTCCATAATCAGAAAGAAAATTGAACTTGTTCTTTGATTATTCAACACTTAAACGATAGTCCATAGAACATTGATATTTATTGTTTCATATTTAGTTTTGGTTGGTTGAATGAAATTTCTATTGACAAATTATCTCACTGGGTTATTATTTAGGCAATGGAAATTTTAATTTATAAAGAGGTGCAAAATTACTGAATAAGCGAAAGGTGCAAAAAAAGTGGAAAATAATTGTTAAATATTAAAAAGAATATTATCAAACGTGATAGAAATGTAATAGAATATGTATTTATAGTAATGTGTCTATAATCATTTAAGTTCCAGAACGTTTCAATCCGTTCTAGGTTTTCTCCTTAACTGAAAATTTTTGTTAGCTTTAAGCTTATTTCAAGCAAATCTGTTTTCACTGGTAATTACCAAAGTGAGATATGTTATTTTTCCTTGACGGTTTTGGTTTGAATTTAAATCAAAACTTTGCACGATTTATTGTAATAACTTTTAATCCGACCCATTTCCTGCAAATAAATTGTTGTGACGCAAAACACGGCTAACATGAGAATTTAAGGTAAGCCGAGGTAATGTTAATAATATTCGGTATAATTTGTGATCAAATTAATTAGAATGAGGTAAATAAACCTATAAACAATACACACATTCATACATATACGAGTAATAATACATACATCACGCAATGTTCCTTCCGGGGTAGGCAGATAATACAAATACCCCTGCCTTTTTATCCATGCATGCGGCTTTCACCTAATGCACATCCCTATATCTTGCCATATATGCTCTTCTGTGTATCATACTTCTTAACTTTCTCTCAGTTAAAATTTCTTCGACTATCTCCATCCACTCTTCCCTCAGTATACCTCTTGATCGCTCTCCAATCATTTCTAACATTTTTTGTTAATTTATCGTAAGTGGCCGCAGACTTGGCACCATCATATTATTCTACACAGTCGTTTTTGAAGATTTTGCGATACATTTATGAAAAAAAAAAACAATACACAGTGCGCTATTACCTTGTTAACAGCTGTGCCACATTTTACAATATTTGTATCTTATCTCTCAAAAAAAAATTATAGCTTACGGTCTCTCCGAATTCCTCAAATTATTATATAATCTTTCAATATTCACCCATAATTTGCAATTACTCATATAAATGAATAACTATGAAAAAATCTTGAATAACTTTGATTTTTTACTACCATGAATAAATTGAAATATATTATGAAACTTGAATTTACTTAGTAACTATTTAAATTTTCCATTTATTTATCTTTAATGGGTCGGACCTTCATTTTGGGATTATTTTCTTCCATTTGCCTCTGTTCATAAGTACTTCTACTTAGATCTTTCTTCAGTCCGCTTTCTTTGTCAGGGTATTTCGGTTATCCAACTAGCATCCTCTCTTACGGGGGCTGTCATGAAAAGTTGTTTTGTCAGACGATCTGGAGCCATTCCCGATAAGTGCCCAGTCATCTCAGCTGAGATCTCTTATATAATTAATAAAAAAATCTTAGCAAAATAACTATCGAATAATATAACTATGTTTTAGTTGTTTTATATGTGGTATTAAAAATATTTAACTTTATTAAGGAAATTAAATAAAAAGTCTCAAAAAACAACTATACTTGTCTAAAATTAGTAAAGAGTGGGCGAGGAAGAGATAGATTGGAGAAATAATACAAGGAGGTAGGTAGTTGGAAAAAATATTATATGTAAGTTAACATGTATGAGAAACAGAATAATATTTATGACCAGATTTATGGATGAGAAATAGACAAGGGTTGTATGTTTTATAGAAAGGTGTAGAGAACTGTTATCTTTGTATACCCCAAAAGAGACATATTGTGCTAGTTTGTATACTCGTATTTGTACAAATGCTGATGATATCCATGAAATAAAAAGATACATAATTTCACTATTATTAGTTATAAAATTATTGTACGTACTTTTTAAATCACAATCTTAAACTCAGTTTTAAAAACATTGTACAAAATACGTACGATGTTTTTAAAACTGAGTTTAAGAAAATTTTAAATTGACAAATATTTCAACTGGCTAGATTTCTGGCTGGTTAGATAAAAATTGCCACGTGGAAATAAACTCGCCAGGCTGTAATGTATACCAAATTGCCACGTGGGAATAAACTCGCCAGGCTGTTATGTATACAACGAAAATTTCATAAATAAATATTCCATACATTCATAGATACGAATATTTCAAATATATAAATATACTTAATTTCGATTTAAAAAAATATCTCAAAATAATATTGCAAATGAGGTTCCAGTCCTATTTTAACATTTATTATTGATTGGAAGAGATTTGACAAAAAATCCTCCAGGTTGTACTGTATACAAAGAAAGGGGCAATACACCCACCAGGTTGTACTGAATACAACGAAAGTGTACTATTTAATGTCACACTCACCACCGTGCTACCTTACACTCAAATTATTTTATTATTATTATTAATATTTTGTTACATTTTTAATAACATTGGGTTCGATTTCTGAGTAAGAACGCCGTTGAGAATAGTCTATTATCAAAACGGGCCTTTATAAATTATCATTTTTTATTATAAAATTGACTATATTCATTTAATTTAGATTCGATTTAGAACAAGTATTAGATCGTCATAGAAACTGTAAAGCGAAATCAGAAAACATTTCTCGCGGTTCCAACTCTTCGCGGAATGGCATCGGACCACCATTTCGCCACCCGTTTGACTCGGGGGTATAAATCACGATTTACGGGGGCGTGAAATAGAAATATGACACACTTACCGCCGATATTTTGATAAGATCGATAAATTTCCAATACCTAGGATATGTTTACGACCCACTGGCCTTAGCCGATGCTCCAGACTGTATCTTAATATTTTTCGAATTTATTTTGCCCTGTAGATATTTATATAATTATTGTTTTTAATAATATAATGATTTATGTAATTTTTATAATTATATATATAATTTATATTTATATAATGATTTAAGTAATTCACCGTGTTTCAACATATATTGTCATACAATTTGCAAAGCTAGTTTATTTCTATTTTATTTTCTTACAATACACGGTCGATTTTAATAATTAAAATAAGAAATATTGAAATTTCGAATTTATAGTATGTTACAAAGTATATACATTAAAACATGAACATGATTTATACGAAATTATAATCAAATGAACCACTTACATGTACTACCTCCTAGACAAATACATAGCTGGCTAAGACTCAGGGATGTATCCCACGCATCTAAAGACTCTCAAAAAACAACATACACGTAAAAATATCAGTTAAGAAAAAACAAAAGACAAAAATTCCTTTTCATAATTCACTCATTCAATACAGGTCGAAAAACGCAATAATTCTCATAACAACTTAAATCAACATCCTAAATTAGAATAAAATATCAATTATCGATTTGGAAAACCTAAAGGACAAAACTTTACACATATGTTATATAATTAAAAGTTATACAAATTACTATTTCATAATCCTGAAATATTTAAACAAGGGCGAGATAAAAATTGATTCAAAGTAAAGCCAATCATCAAATTATGCTTAAAACATAAACAATAAATGAATACAAATACATAATATTCAAGTATGTATAGCGATTCTGATTACCCGACAGAAAAACATTCAAACAAAAATGACGTTGAACAATATTCACAAAGTCTCAGCACTCATACACGATTCTGGGAAAAATAGTTTCACAACGCAAATTTCAAGTGATGTGAGACAAAGTGAAAAATATCTTTAATCATGGCACAATCATTTCTCGGGCGGGGTAAAGTTTGTTAATCACAAAGTTTCGTCAAAAATGTATCCGATTGCCTCGTATTCTGAGCAAATGCGTATGCTTTTGTCGATTTATTGATAGATAAGTATTCTTTCATATTCATCCCAGTATGTTATTAAATATTTAATATAAAAAATAATGTTACGAGTATAAGTAAATAATATTACAATATAAATGTCTTTAAATAAATAAATGTCTTTCTTCATTAGTAATACTATAAAGTAAACAAGTGAGAGGTTTTAAAGATAAGACAGCTTATCTCTTTACTACACCACTCATAACTATATTCAGGGAAACAGACCAAGAAGGTTGGGGTGTCGGAATTAAAGGGCAACAGGGAAGTCATTTATGATTCACACTTGACATTGCTATTTTTTCGAATAATCTAGAAAAACACCTCAAACGTGTTATTCAGTTGAATTCTGAACTGAAACAAATGAGACTTGATCTTTAACTATTAAATTACAAAAAAACAATGAAACATACATATGTGGATATGTTCACAAGTTAGAAAAAGATGAGAAAAAAATGAGTATTTCGGTGGGCATACAGATGTTTTATCAATCCTATCAAACTAAAAATAAGAAGGCATGAAGTAAAACGGTTTTTATTAACAATCTGAGTTTCTCCAGGTACCCAACCCTGGACGCCATTTAAAAAATAAACATGTTATCAATCAAAATACCATTGACATCCATAAATGTTTTAGTGAGAAATAATTTGCAGACAAAAATACATTAATTACCACACAAAGGAAAACACTAAGTTCAAAAAAGTGCAATTTAAACATTTATCGTGTAACAATAGATTAGAAAAAAAGAAGAATTCACATTTGTAGGGAATGAACTAATTTTAAAATGAAAAGGACGCCGAGCAAGACGAGAAGAGGATATTGCAACCACAATGGTTGTATTCGTTTCAAACAAAGGTCAAATATATATTTGAGGCCATTAAACGATTGAAGTGGAGTAGAGCAGGACATAAATCTAGATAACAAATAAAAGTTAGATTAATAGAATCATACAGACGTACCTCAGAGGAATTAAAAGGTCTGAAAAAGTGATCTTGGGTATGCCGATGTGATAACATATATAAAATGGAAGGCATTAGCAAACAACAGTTGGTAGATGATTTGTATATTAGTTGTGGAGAGACCTACATGTTCTGCTATCAACCGTCAAAAAGCCGATAATTATAATTCATACACGCCGTATCCCTTGCGTGGTAGGCGGAGAAAACAGATGTCCAAACTTTTATATCCTAGTGCACAACTTTCGCTTCCTCCACATTTACATATGTCGTCATGCACAATCTTCTATTATTCATACTTCTCATTTTACCTTCTTTAAAAATCTGGTCCTTTTGGTCCAGCCACGTTTTCCTCGATTAGCCTTTTCCACGCACACCTTGCACTTTTGACTTGTCCATATATTTGCTTAGTTATTCTTTCAACATTTATTATCTCTACGTGTCGAAACCCTCCTGAAGCAAATTTTTTCATCTTACTGAAAATATCCATGCATTCATTTCTGATGTCTTCATTCCGCGTTCTTTCAAACATTGACACTCCACATTTTTTTCTTAGTGCACGCATCTCCATAGCATCAATCTTACTCTTATATTTCTTCTGCATAGTTCAAGTTTCACTTCCATACATTATGGAGGGGTCAATTTTGTTACTGTCGATATAGCGCGGTTGTTGTAAATTACATTAAGTGCTCCATTTACCTTGTTTCCTGTCGCTACCCTTCTTTCAATGTCTCTTTAAATTCAACCATATCATGTAAATATACTGTCCAGATAACAGAACTCATCAACCTTATTTCTATAACCATAACTTTATATCGCTACATTTATTTTCAAACCTTTTACTGGATATATCTCAAATAGCTCACTTATCATATCCCTTAAATAACTTTTATTTTCAGCAACCTTAACGATATCGTCTGCATACAGAAGTCCACATATATTTTCTTCACTCATTCTTATACTCATAATGATGATAAACATCAATTTGATCACTACCTAATAAGAATTCTAGTCTAGTCTGGTTCCAAATTATGTCTGGTAATATTGCTCGCACACGCTGACCGTGTGTGAATATTGTTACCTGTGCTCGTGTCGTAGTATGTCAAGCACGTTTATATGATGGTGAACTGTGAACTACTTGCCTACTATAGTAGTGCTTAACCCGACGGCTTGATTACTTGGACCGAAAACAATATTGTCTCTCGGTCATGCTGTTCAACATATCTATATCACCAATCCAAACACGTTGAGGTGTACCATATGAATAAATGAAAAACTACCTTATGATTATTTTTTAATTGCATATTCATTCTAATAAACGATCGTGAGACCTTGAGTTAAAAAATATAAGAAAATAATAAAGACAATCAAATAAATTCATCAAATACTAGGCGTATCCAGAAAGTAAGTGTACTGAGGCTCTCACGACCGGATGGATTTTATTTTCGACATGTTGGCTACACTTCCGTGTAGCCTGACCTTTCCCCTCCGCAACGAGACCGGTTCGATGGCAGTACGTTGAGAAGTGTCGACGCGACAACACGTTCCGTGAAAAATGTCAATCCAATCTCCCGCCAAGTGCGAAATAAATAATACCGGGCAAGAGTTTTTGAGGCGCTGCAAACTCCATGGAGATGAATTTCTCCGCTCCATCGTTACTGGAGATGAAACTTGGGTTGCACACTACACGCCTGAAACCAAAAGGCAGTCTCAACAGTGGCGTCACACCTCTTCACCCTCCGCCAAAAAGTTCAAAACCACAATTTCAGCCAAGAAAATCATGGCATCTGTGTTTTGGGACTGTCAAGGCATAATTTTAATTGAATATATGCCTCAAGGGGAGACCATCAACTTTGCAAGATACTGTGAGACCCTAAAAAAATTGCGGAGGGCGATTCAAAACAAGAGGAGAGGCATGCTGACTAAGGGAGTCTGCCTGCCGCACGACAATGCCAGACCACACACGGCCAACGCCACGAAGGAACTGCTCGCCTCGTTTAAATGGGATGTCCTGAATCATCCCGCCCATTATCCTGACCTAGCACCTTCAGATTACTATCTCTTTACCTCCCTGAAGCTGCACATGGGTGGAAAAAGGTTTTCAACCGACGAGCAGGTGGAGAAGTTGACGGAGGGGTTGGCGGGAAACTGCTTCGAGGAAGGCATCAAAAAGTTGATACCCCACTTCACCACCTGCATTGAGAGGAATGGCGACTGTGTCGAATAATAGCTTACATATGTACTACGGTAACCACGTAATTTTTTTGTTTAAATAAAAAAAAATGTAACCTTTAAAAATTCAGTACACTTACTTTCTGGATATGCCTCGTAGATAAAAAAATAACGATCCGATAAATCTCTACGATACATTCGCAGAAATACCAGAATTAAAAAAAATATTTTCCAAACCAATTTATATGGGTTCAAAGAGGGTTGAATGGGTCTATTAAGTGTTTAAACTAATGCCCCATACTGTGCAACCTAACGTTTGGCAAATTCTAGGAATAGTCGGTTATTTGATGATAATATAACAATAGATGTTGTTGCGCAAGCCTAAAGGGAGTTAGCAAACAGATTGATTGAACAAGTAATCTGGAATCTCGATTTCGAGTCACAACCTATTCCGTACTAGAAGATACAATGAATTCAAACACTGCTTTAAGTGTGATATTTAGCACAAAATGAAGCTTTGCTTAACACCACGATCGTCAATTTATTGCCCCAACGTATTCAATTTGATCGATTTAAAAAAAAAACTTTCATTAATTTCTCGGAAACGACTTCGGAATTTTTCTTAACCACTCTTATTGGATTGATCATCATGCGAATTCATGTCATAATAATATATATACTCGCCCAAACATCAGAAGTCTGCGAATGTTGCTTGATAAATTATATAATATAATTAATTATTAATTTTAAACATACTTTGAAACAAAATTCAACCTGAATTTATTTAGTCGCGTTTATGAGTTATTTCTTATAAATTTAAAGTTAAAGTACTCTTGAGGGGATTTATATTACGAAACAACATTATAAGGCATTTATTTGTTGTTGTCATAAAATAAAGTGTATTTTATTTGGTGTCTTTATATCTAATTTTTAGAAGAAGTGGGTAACCACTATCTATTTTACGACACGTTTAAATTGTTATAGCATATTTAGTAAAATAGATAGTGAATTGTTAAAATTAAATCATTTAAAAATAAATTTCTTTATTAATAAACTAAGAGGAATAATAAAGTTATTTATTGTTAAATAAAGTAAAATAGACTTCCACAAACCACAAACCTTATTTTTTATTTTATTTTAAGTTATATTGCTAGGGGTTTATGTGTTATTTTGTTAAAAATTTCAAAATTGTATCCTTCATGTATAAGTTGAACTCTTAACACTCGTATAACATATATTAATATCGACTTTAGTGGCTTAGTCAATGAATCTACGGTCTTCCACGCAGGGATTTTTAGTTACAAAAAAATAATAAGGGGCTCAAGTCTGGATAAAATTTCGTTAGGTAACAGTATATTATGTTACTCGCAGGCGCTAGACGTGCATGAGTTCGGTTGCTTATCTACATGTTGTAGTATTTCCATCACGTACGATGGTGGACTGTGAGTTACTTGCCTACTCCAGTTGTTCCTAACCTTACTGAGGTTGAAAATAATATTTTCTTATAGTCACGCTTTTCAATATGTCCACATCTTTCGTTCGGATGCGTTGAGATATACCATATGAATAAGTATTGGTAAACGACATATTCTTCTTTGCTGTGACATCAATGCTGAGGAACGTGAACCACAAATTATTGAGCATATTAATGTGGTTTTGTCGGAAAAATAGTGCGGAGGTTTCACATTGCCTTCCGCAACGTAGAAGATATTATAGAAATTGCATGCATCCTGTAGGTATAAACCGTGAGTTTTGCTGCTAAAATAGAGTATTTTGAGATGTAATACTAGGTCCGAGAGGAAATGTGCACTTGTAGATGTTAAGTAGAAGAAGGAGTGCCAGTATTGTTGAAATATTTTGAGGTATACTAATGTGGGCAGGAGTCGAAAGGATAAGAAGAGATGATAACGAAAACAGAGAAACAGAAGAGTCCAGTCTTTGTGCCTGCCCACCATATTTAGCCTGCAGGTCCACGCAATTTATGGGGTGAAGCCGATCTCCGTGCACTGGCAGCTACTTAGAGTCAAAGACAATGAGTTGGAGATGTCAGCGGACCTAGGGCTACTTAAAAATTTTGGTACACCATAAATCGATGATTCAATTACAAGACCTATTACAAAACTTTAATTATCCAGAAAAAATATATTAATGTTGATATACTTATAAAACGACCTTTGTTTTTAGAACCATGAAAATATCCAAAAGAGGCATTTTGGATATTTTCATAGTTTTATATTATTCAAGGTTTGTAGGGATGAAGAAGACATTTTTTGCTCTATATTATTCAAGGTTTGTAGGGATGAAGAAGACAAAAGGGAGTCTCTCAAAGTAAATATAATGGATCGTGTCATATTCCCTTCATCTGCTCTGTAATTTGGTCACGTGTTCAGCTACGTCTCTTATCTAGCCATGTGTTTTTCTTATAAAGACGGTAATCGAAAAATTTGCCCCCTCGTACAAAGTATCCAAGTTAGGTGATAATATATCGGCCAGAGTCGGGGAAAAGGAACGAGAAAGGGGAAGGGGGAATAAGATAACGGGAACGGGTCGTGGGAGAATGGGCTGTGGGGAATGAGTCGTGGAAAATGGGTTGTGGGGTTTTGTGTCCGGGAGTTGGGTAGATAGCAGGACACCGGAGACGGGGTGGGGATTGATAGAGTGATAGAACAGCCAACCCCAAGGAAGGATGAGACAAATGAGTGTTATATTAAAATCGGAAGGATAATATCACGCAGAATGGAATGGTTGAATATATTTTTTTGGTATTTCGCCGGCTAGCAGTCACCGCGACAGGACACGCTGATATATCCTGTGACAAATATGCCTGATAAGGTAGCGGCAAAAAATAAAAAAATGGGGTAAAACGGAACATGAGATTATTTTATCGTAATATTTTATGTCATGTTTGTATGGTTACTGAATGTGTAAGCAATGGATATACGAGATACACAATTTGTACACTGTGTTATATTACACTTTAGTTGTATTGAATACAAACTTGTAGGTTTATTACCACGTGGCCTTCCAATATAATCACTATGAGAGATATTAAACAACATATTACTTTTTTATTCCACTAATTACATTAATACCCACTACACATGTTTCTATCTTTTATCTCGGTTTTTTACGAGAATATTCCCGGATTTTTACGAGAGTAGTACGTAGGTAAGAATGGTGTCGTGTAACATCGGAAATGTGTGTAGTCTATTGACCCAAAGAAAAAATGTTTAATAGGGGTGAAAAATTTTTCAATCTTCATCATTTGTTTTGTTTTGGTTTTTGCTTACGTCTTTGTGTACATCTTATAATTCTTAATTTATAGTTTTATAAGGTTTTTATTATATATTTTTCAGTCCACATTATTTGAGAGATGTTAAATAACTATTCAGGCGAAGTCGTTGAAGTGTTTATTTTTCCCTTAATAGCGCTAGATAAATAAATAAGAGTAAATCTGAAAATAAGACAGGATGAGAAGTTCTATAGATGATAGAAAACCTGATAAGACAGGATGAGAAGTTCTATAGAGGACAGAAAACCTGATAAGACAGGATGAGAAGTTCTTTAGAGGACAGAAAACCTGATAAGACAGCATGAGACGTTTTATAGAGGACAGAAAACCTGATAAGACAGGATGAGAAGTTCTATAGTGGACAGAAAACTTGATAAGACAGGATGAGAAGTTCTATAGAGGACAGAAAACCACGAGATATGTTCACCTTCGTTATTTCATTTGTGGCGCGTCGTGTTTTTTGTAGCATCTTTATTTATATTTCGTTTATCCTTCAAATATAACTTTTTTCTAGAAAAAAATATTTTCCATATTTTTAGCCTGACATCAATTCAATAATCAGAAACATTCCGCGGGGATAAGAATTAAAAACTGAGACTAGATGAAATTGAGACCATTTAACATCTACATATATTCAAATTGCATTAAAACAAGTCAAATTTTATTTATCAAAGCTTATCTTTATGGAACTCTTTATAAGAATGCTGAACAGGAAATTACTTATAAAAACAAAGTTATTTATTTTAAAATATTGTTAGTGAGGTTTTATTTATAAAGTGAAGAAGTTTTCACTTAAATGGGGTTAATTTCTCTGCCTCTGATACTCCAGATTAATCTGATTCTCCAGAGAAATTCCGAAATCATCCATGCGATATGGCGATATAATTTGCCTAGGATATCCTGAAATTCGATAGTGATTCCTATTTTAGTGACCCTTATTTCAGAACATTAGTACTGTGACCCTAAATAAAAAAAAAATACTTCAATAATACAGTAAAAGTTAAATATTTTACTCATAAAAACGAAATTTCTTTATTTGTTTGATTTATTTTCTCAAAATTCAAGAATTACACACAAATTACTGAAATATTACCTACAAAGTTACTTTCAAATATTTTTTTGTATGTGCTTTCTCTCGTTCCTCAAGTTATCTTTTTTATGGTTGATGAAGTTTAACTTTTCAAATTTCACTCAGAAATTGATAAAAAAAATTAATTTACATCACGTTTTATATTTTGATATAAAATCACTTAGAAAAATGTCTACCCCACTAAAGGTCGATAAATCAAATTAGTTGCGGTTAAAAACTTTAAGAGTTTTAGAAATATTTTACGACTTTTGAAATACTTTGAAGTATGTAGCATAAAGCATATATTGACATAAACAGGTGCTTGATTGAGTGGTTTACGTTTTAGAATATCTGTTGAATAAAATAAATATATTTGTTTCATAAATTTAAGGATGTCTATTTATTTATTAGTTTAATATAATATATTTGGACTGTTTGTTCACTTCTAGCATACCCAATTCGTTCAAAAATAGAGATTCTATCAAAATATCGTCGTTATCATATTCAAAAAAGCATGTTGTCTTTTTCCCATCTATGCAAAGAAAAAAACTCGTAAGAAAAAAAACCTTAAATGATCTCATTTTAAAATAAGCTTTGCACTTGAAAGAAGCTTAGCAAAAGTCTGACACAGCGTATGATATTTAAGCGTTCAACAGTCTGAAAAAATGTTGGAAACGTGAAATGGTATTATGTGAAATAAAAATGTATCTCTTTAATCTTTCGATTTTAATGAAAACTACGAATGAAATATAATATATTCCGTATATAAATACATTAAAACATATTAATTTCGTAGTTGAAAACAGTGTCACTAATGCTTTCAAGATTTTTTTTATTCTAAGAATTGAATACGAGCACAATGAAATTTAAGGTTGGGATATACCGTATTTGCTGGAACACCTAAGCGAGACTTCAAACATTCAATAAGCCATCTTCTTCACTCCCTTTTAATCGCTTTTGTTCTCCATCAACACCAAGACAAATATAGTTGGAACAGGTGAATGATATTTTCAAATAAAAATTCTTAAAAGCATGGGAAATAGTATAAGCTGTATAATAAGGTGTGTGGATAAAGACGATGCGAAATAAGTGTACTCCAATGGAAAAGTCTGGTGTTCTATCCTCTCTTTCTATTCCATTAAGGAAACGGCAAAATGTGTGTACCTCAGTTTCAATTTTAATGTGTTAATTTTAAAAAAAAGTTTATCAAAGTCAAAATTAAAACAGCACATTGAAGTGTCATTATTTACACTTAACGTATTTTTGTCATTATTTACACTTAACATTTTATTCGAAAATTTTCATATTTTAACTTAGTAAACAAAAAAAATTCAAACCGGCGAACTTTACATTTTTTTACTATTTCACCGCAATCGAATGTGTAAAGCGAACATACAAACCAACGTTAACTCCAATTTTTTCATCGACAATCACAATTGACCAATAAATATTTCAATGAGTATCGTTAATAAATCCGTCAAGTTTTAAAGCGACAAACATTTTCAATTGTGTTAAAAACATTTTTGCGGACAATCGATCGTTTGAAATTTGCGCAAAAAAATCATTCCCCCCGAGATTATGGTAAAAATATATCCGAAGGTTAAAGCAATCAAATATCTCTTAATTACGAAGAGGGATTGATCCGCGCACCGAGCGCGACCCCAAACAAATCGACCCGGTAAATTATTGAGCATCCGTTACGAACCGGTAATAAAACCAATTACTCAAGAATGTTCTCGTCCCTTGTCCGTCTCCGATGTCAACTGACAGCCTGGTTGTACACTTCGTGTACCGGTAACAATGATGTTAAAAATTAACACTGTTTTTCTCTCCGTTGGTTTCAGATGCTAAATCGACCAGCTCCTTGAAACAAAATAGGATAAAATGTATTTATTTATGGAATAATAACAGTCATGAGGCCCTTTATACAATTTAAATAATAATAATGATTCGGTTTGGCATATAAATGCAATAAAAACAAACACTTAAAAAGATAGAACGAATGAAAAAACTACGTAGCATATTTATATGATTTCTAAATAAAAATGATTTACATTCAATATATAATAAAAAAAACTCAACCACTGTTTAATTTTAGTCACATTGCGAGATAATCATATTTCATTTCAATACGAGTATATTCAAATTTTTAATAATTTAAAAATAACTCTTATGAACGAATTTCATATTTTTTTTGGAAATTTAGTAATTGTGAGGCTTGAATGAAAATGTTTGTTCTGTGCCCTGAACAACACACAAAAATGTTTGAACGTTAATTAGTGAAAACCTCTCTTCAGGAATCTAACTCAATTGAGATGGAGCAAACACGTTAACAATTAAACACTGTGTCTGATATAAAACATTACTTTGCAATTTATCACTGGGCCGTCCTACAAATTTAAAGAGATATACAGTTATATTGGAAAAGGATAACAAACATCTATTAGACATAGACTATTTCCTTTATCTCAAACATATTTAAAATGGGCAGAGAATAAGGCCCGAATACTTAGGTGACCTTTGTACTAAATACTAAGTTTGAATTGTGTATATTTTTACGTACGTTCAAATTTGTCCCATTAAATATCACAAAATTTGTAGAAGCTTCCTTAAATAAGAGTGTCACGTGGTTTCATTGCCTAAATTTAAAGTTTAGTTCTCATACTAACTCTGACTGAATACAAATCTCGAAACTTGAATAAAAAAAAGTTTTTGCGATCCTCTGGTTAAGTCTTAAGCCCGACTACCAATTCGGCCTTAAGACTTAAAAATGGAAATATGAAAACAAGGATCATTTAAGATATTTCCAAAAGAAATAAAAACAACTCTTTGGCTACGTTAGCACATCGAGTGACTTCCAAATCTAGAGTTTCGTGTTCGATTTTCAATGGAATTCGACTAAAAATCTCAGTATTTTTTATTCATATTAGGCCTTTTAACATACTTTTGATTGACTTCAAGAAATTGCTATAAGGTAACGTATAAATAAATTATCCGTTTAAATTCTATGTAACTGAATTAGAATAAACTCCAATTATGTGACATAGCCTTTCGTTGTAAAGTATAAGTATTTCATTTTACTTCTAAAACTTGAATTAGAAAAAAAAGTGTTTAATCATAACTCTCTGCCCATCCAAATAGGGAAGTTACTTGATCGTACGTATTTGTTTATTTAAAAAAATTAATAATTAATTAACACGGGACTTCAAAGTGTTCATTTATAATAATCACAAGTCTCCTTGATTTTTAAGGCAACACTATTAATCAAGTACGTTTACATACTTAAATTATTATTCCATAATTAGTAAGCAATTTTTTGAAAATTGATTGATGGTTGCCAAAGGTTAAATAAAAATATTAGAAAGAAGGGAGCATCTTAAAACTTGCCTCTTGAAATCGTTCGGGAATAATTAACGAGCTTTTTTCTGGATCCCAAATTAAAGACTATATTAAATTGTATGGATCAGCGGGAAAGGAATTTTTCATTTGAACAAATCTTTCTCTGGAAACTTTTTAGGAATCCCCGTCTTTGTGTGCTGTGGGAAGTTTCCACATTTGTTGTAAAAATAAAATAAACATTTTTTTGAAAATACGAGTACATGCAAACTCAAAAAAAAAAGTAAGAAAAAAAAATTTCTTGTCACCTTTTTTAATATATGTATTTCGTGTATGCAAAAATCAAACAAAATGAAGCAAAATTGTGACAAAAGATATTCTGTCCTAGTTAACATACATCTTATGGATTCATTTGGTATTCTCCTATATACTCGTACTTGAATTGATGATCCAGATAAATTGAACAACATGATCAGGATACACCATTCTTTTAAACCCCAGTAATCGTATATTCGTGATTAAGACTTCTGCAAAGTAGTCGCGATTCATTTTTGCAGGTATTAGCAACACTGCCGCACGTGAAGAAGCAACATTACTCGTACAGTATTCAGCGCATGCGAGGATTGTTGACAGATGAGTTATGTTATAAGATAGCGACCCTTTTCTTTTTAGTACCATCGGGAACCCAAAACTCCGGGTGGAAGTCAAACTTGCCAACTAGGCCACTAAATCGTCGTTATTGTATTACTTGTGAATTTCACAGAGAAGGAACTTTTTAACTTGCACTTATTTCTGCCTCATAAAAAACGTATTAAAATAAAACAATTGTTTTAACGTCGTGATAAGGCAGCTATAAATACTTGTCAACACGCGAAATATGTATCATATTTACAATTTTTTTCTTAATCTACGTCGACACTTCAATTATATGACCCACTTGAAAGACTCAACGGCCTACTTCATGAATGTCACATCACTATCTTTCAGAACAATCTGCTGTAGTGTAGGAAAGGTCTAGAAAAAGTCTTCGGTTATTAAAAAAAACTAAAATTATTTAGATTACCTCTAATTCTTTAAAAAAAGTACTGAGTATAAAATATTGCTTTAATGCGTCACGAACCATTTTACTAAACTAGTGAGTTGCTTAAAGCTTCCCTTAAAGTGTTGTAAAGATACCTACTAAATCCTACCTACTAAAATCAAAATTTTACTCGTAAAATCTCTGCTCTTTCCGATTCTGGACTATGCGGACGTCTGTAATTTGGATGTTACAGAGGAACAGCTGGACAAATTACAGCGTCTTGAAAATGTTTGTATAAGATTTATTTTCAAATTACGAAAGAACGATCATATAACTTCATACGAGAAGGCATTGAACTGATTGAATGTTAGTAATAGACGCCAAATTTATATACTATCTCTATTGTATAATAATCCTTAACTGTCTCGCCGCCTCCCCTTATCTCGCCGAAAATTTTCAGCGTCTTTCCAATCACGGATTAGCGCTACGCTCAAACAGAGATTGTTTATTGGCCTTTACAGTTCACCGCTCCTCTTTCTTTACGTCGTCCTTTACTGTCCATGCAGTAAGACACTGGAATCAGTTACAAACTAACGTGAGACTCGCTCCGTCCTTGACATGCTTTAAGAAGCGATTGCAAAAACTTGTAATTTCTAGTCAGTAAAATTCAGCAGTTTCTTTCCTGATTTTTTTTTCGTTTCCTTTCCTCTCTAACATCCCTTCCTTTTCCTTTGATTTATGATATCTCACTTTAAGTGAAAAATAATGTTCGGGTTATTGTCCGTCTTTCTGGGCATAGCTCACATGTGTGTTTATGGATTTCGTGGGGATGGATAGTCATATGAAGGATTTATGCGACCATTTAACTTGCTTCATTTACTTTTGTCTGGTTGGTTGGAAGAGCTTGCAATAAAAGCAATAAAAATAAAGCTAATATGAGATGAATTCTGAAAAATTTCTTTAATTTAAATCACCAAGAATCAAACTCTAAATATAGAGACAAGTTGTTGTTCAATGATGATGTCCAATTTGATAATATTTTCAGCTATTTTTAGTTAAAACTAAAATTACAAATGTTCATGGAAGATTTTCAATTTCGTAAATAAAAACTCCTGTTGAAAAAATGTACAGCAAACAAAACTTGTTCAAAACATTTCACCATTAAATGAAAATCTGAAAAAGCCAAATAAACGAAAATGAAAATACATTTTTGTTTCAAACGTTTTATTTGAAAAATATTTTAAAGCATAAAATTGCTTTCGTATAATTATGTGTCGACTGTTTTCCGCTGTGATATATTTTAATTATACGAAACAATAAATATAAATCACCAGAGGGGAGGCCGAATAAAACATTACTCTATGAAGATTACCAGATATATAATACCTTTTAATCGCAAACGCAATTTAGACGTGATTTTGAAATGAAAATAAAATTCTCTTTAAGCCAGTTGGAACCTTGTTTTTCGCGATGATAATCAATTAATTGAATATTTGAAATTTATAACTATGTGGTGATAAAATTTATATTGTTCACAACTTCCTGCTTTAATAATTTAGATTTGTTCTTATATTATATTACAAGTATGTTTATATTGTTCACAACTTCCTGCTTTCATAATTTAGATTTATTCTTATATTATATTTATATTGTTCACAACTTCCTGCTTTCGTAATTTAGATTATAAAGTTTTTATTGTCTTTTGTAACACTTTCGTTGTATATAGTACAATCTGGCATATTTATTGCCATGTGGCAATCCCTTCCAGCCAACCAAAAAGGTGTAGAGAAAACCACACAGGAATCTTTTAATTAATAATCTTGGTTTCAGCAGCATTTGAAGCCGCAACCTCCGGGCTGGGAGACAGGTGTCTTAGCAACTAGTACGCAGAGATCGTCGATCGATTTGTTCGATCGTAATAAAAACATTTTTATATATCAATGATTTATTTGTGCTATTTTTTTATTGAACGCATGCATCAATGTTTCATTAAGCATGTTTTATGTTCAATGCTATATTATACGAGTATTGCATTGCAAGTGAGTTTTTTAGGTAATATTAAATAATAATAATAAAATGAGAATTTATATACATAGCTGTTTAGGGAACATTTTCCTCAAGGACGCTCTAACTCGGGATTCTACACACTGTTATAGACAAATGTTCTACGGTGGGTACGACGAATCCCATCTATGTCCCCGAAGGAGTCCATCATGGCTCAGCATTGAGTACATATCTTTTTGGCATTGTTATGAATGCGCTGACGGAAGAAGCACAAAAAGAGGCACAGTGGACTTTTATTTACGCGGATGACGTCACAATATGCGCCGATAATAGAGCACAGCTAGAAGGTGCACTGCAGGCTTGGAGAGACCAGCTTAGTGGTGGTGGACTGAAGCTAAGCGTCTCAAAAACCATGTATATGGTTCTGAATGACACTGGCACAGACAACACCAATCAACATAAGTGGCCAACAAATAGAAAAGTGCCAGGAGTACAAGTACCTGGGGACCATGATCCACTCATCAGGAGATCTAGACTCAAATATTCAGCACCGAATATCCTCAGCTTGGCTGAAATGGCGGGAAATCGCGGGTGTGACTTGTGATAAAAAGATGCCCGTCAAACTTAAAGGGCTAGTTTACAAGAGTGTCATTCGACCTATGCTCACATATGGCTCAGAAACCTGGAATATCTTCCTAAGGCACGTCCGTGCCATACAGACTGCTGAGATGAAAATGTTGAGATGGATGTGTGGTGTCACAAGGCTTGACAGGATCCGAAACTCCTACATCCGTGGGAGTCTAAGTGTATGCGACATCTCTGACAAGATTCAAGAGAGCAGGCTGCGATGGTATGAACACATCACCAGAAGACCGCCAGAGTATATAGGAAACAGGGCGCAGACACTATATGTCCCTGGTAAGAGGTCCTGAGGAAGACCCAAGCGCAGGTGGCGCGAGGTGGGCCGGGACATGAGGGACGCCGATATCGCTCCGGAAGATGCACAGGATCGGGTGAAGTGGCAGCGAATGATTGGAAGGGCAGATCCCACCACCATGTGGGAATAATAATGCCGAGGAAGAGAGAGAGAGAGTTATTAAATGTTTAGAGAACATTTTTCTCCAGGACGCTCTAACTCGGGATTCTACACATGGCTATGGACAAATGTTTAGAGAACATTTTTCTCCAGGACGCTCTAACTCGGGATTCTACACACTATTATAGACAAATGTTTAGAGAATATTTTTCTCAATAACGCTCTAACTCGGGATTCTACACACTGCTATAGACAAATGTTTAGAGAACAGATTTCCTCAAGGACGCTCTAACTCGTGATTCTACACATTGTTATAGACAAATGTTTAGAGAACAGATTTCCTCAAGGACGCTCTAACTCAGGATTCTACACACTGTTATGGACAAATGTTTAGAGAACAGATTTTTCTCAAGGACGCTCTAACTCGGGATTCTACACACTGTTATGGACAAATGAAAAATATTGTAAATAAAATTACATAATTTGAGCATAAGAATAGGACGGTGGCGGTTGCGGCCATGAGATAAGGTACTTCTCCGCATCTGTATATGTTAAGAAAAACATATTTGGTAAGATAATCGCCGAAAACTTACTGAAGATTCGGGTTTTAAAGAAACGTTTCTAGATCTTCCAATATATGATAACACATTCGACTTTAGGTGAAATGTTGTGTATGTATGTAGGAAATAAAATAATTTTTAATAAATTTATCAAATTACGCAACACTGAATACAAAAATATATGTTTGTTCTTCATCATCTAAATATATTATTAAAAACATAGGATAAGCATTAAATGCCTCTATTCAGGTGGCCCACAGCTTGGTACTCCGCCTCTCCCACGTTAGGTCGAGACTGCGATTTTCGTTATCGTAATACCAGAGTACGTGTATGGCATATGGTAGGCGTTTAATAAGTCGAATACCCCACGGACGATAAAATAACGCAGTATTGAACGGCGTACTTAATACGTGACCTAAGTTTATCCATTCTAATCCTTATTGTGGTAATTATAGGCTGTATGCTACATCCGAAGATCCACCCTCTTATACGTCATGCGGTCTTGAACCATTTGGTACATATCATTCTCCTAAGACATTTACCACTAAGGTCCAAAATCTGAATAAATTAAAGCGTATACATACACATATCGTGCTAGCTATGCCAACTGCATGGTAAGGCTAAGTTAAAGTTTAAATTGATTACCTTTTCCCTTAATAGTATATAAACTTAGGTTAATAGAAGACGTGTTGTTTTGTTATATTCTGAAAGAATAAAAATTAAACATCGCACGGTTATTCATTTTTGTCCAAAAGATAGGGAAAACCCAGCAGAAATAAAGCGACGGGTATTAAAAAAAACTTTAACGTTATAGATAGTATCTAAATATATTATTCAAAAAGAAACTCAATAACCGCACGGTATTCAATTTTCAATATTTCAGAAATATAAGAAACCATACTTCTATTGATTCTAGTTGACATACTTTTGAGGGGAAAGGTATCAAATTTGAACTGCAATTTCGCCGGACTATGTGCGGTATCTGTGTATACACGCTTAACCTTGTTCAGGCCAGAACCTTTTGGACCATTGTGGTATTTTCAAATCTAAGAAGTATTCTCTCTTATGTTTTGGTAACATGTCAAGATTTCGAGTTTCATATCAAAATAGGCAATATGCAGGCAGGAGTCATGAAGAAAGACCAAGGAAGGTATGATTGGATCAAGCGTGTGATATTTTAAAAGAAGGAAAACTAGAAAGTCAGAGAAATTATAGGAGTTTTGTGAGAAGGTGCATGAGGTGGATGTGGAAGAGGGAAAATAGTATGTCGAGATAGGAAATTCTGGTGCTCTGTCTTTTTTATCTTCCTCTGCAAGGAATTGGAACAAATTTAACCAGCAATATTTTTTTCAGTAATGTTGATCTCTTAACAAGGAGTACGAAACATAAATCTTATTTACTCTTCTTAACTTTTTAAGTAGGCTATGGATAATAAATTAAACATATAATTGAAATATATCTTGTTATTTAGAGTATATTGTTGCGAATTTGCCTCCGATTTGCTCATTTTATTGTAAAACGTTTAAGAAAACGGTATCGGTTATATTTTTTCAAGATATCTAAACTCATAAAATTTGTTTTCTGTAAGAAGTTGGGTTTCTAAATTAAAGTTTCTCATTAAGGATCACAAAAGAAAACCCATTATTGCAATTCTCCGACATAACAATGAGGAGCGATGTCTAGCCCAATAGGAACAGAATGGATCGCTCTGGAAGAGATTAAACTCTGGGAAATTGGAGTGGAGCGCTTTGATGCTGTGATGTTTATTCTGTGTTCTTAGAGAAATAAATAAGAAATGTCATCATTTCCTCTCTGTCAGGGAGATTAAAACTTTTTACACGATTTTCGAGACTTAAATACTCGCTTAAAACTTATTTAATCAAAATATGTCTTATTTGTGTGAAGTTTTTGTTTTTGTCACCTCAAAGTGGTTAACCTTGAAGAGTTTAATGTTGGGTGCGTATCGTAAATCGTCGAGAATTGAATGATTGGCTCATTGTTTACCCAAATTGCGAATAAACCGATACGAAAAATGTGATGGAGTTGGAATGTAAGCCTTGTATTCACTAGCTTGTTTTAACATTGATAGTTTTGCCGATGTATGCTTTCAAACGGCAAGAGCACCCCTTAATATGTAATGCTTGCAATGTATTTTTCTGTTTATTATTAGGCCACGTATTTTTGTGTTATAAACTTATCTTGCAATGTTTGTTATACGTGAACAATGAAACTCTCTCATGTGTGATTACAAGAAAACTTCGCTTAACAAAATGTATTTTGTTAAAATATAATAAGACTCTTCTATATTACAATATAAGGAATACAATACGTAGAAAATATGATTTAGATCAAATGAATACAAGAAACAGACAAAAACCTATTTGATACAGATGTTAAAAATACAATGAACACCAGAAAAGGAAGATAGATACAAAGAAAATGTTATGCACCTGGGCTTCACATTACGTTGAATAAAGACCTCAATGATGATGTCTTTATCAACCGCTGTTTCAAATTTCTTAGAAGCAAAATATAGCATTTTAATTTTCAAATAGATTTCCAATTCTAAAGAACAAAAGAATATCAATACAAAAAATAATAATTTATATTTATTAGCAAAATTAAATACATAAGTCTTGTATGGCTATAAACTAATTTATTTTTTATATATCTTTTAAAATAAAGGTAGGTATTTTATTAATATAAAACATTTAGTAATTTTTAGGTTTCCAAAAAGTGAGTAATCTTTTTGCGTAAAAGGCGTTCTTTTAAACGTGTTTTAACAGAATTCAGTTCTACTTTGAAAGAAGATTTATATTAAATGTACATCCTTAAGGAATTTTTTGTTTATTATAATTTTATTTGATTTTATTATTAAACAATAAAAGTAATGAATAAGACATGAAACACTATAAATATAATAACATAGTAAAAATGATAAGTTTTATGAAAACAAACTCGAACAAGTAAAATATTTTCAGTTTATAAAATATTGATCTGTAAAGACTTTTTTTCTTACTGAACTCCTTGTGATATTGATATCATTTATAAAATTAAATTAGACTTTTTATGGGATTTTACACTTACCGAAAATAATCTCAATATTTTTTATTCCTTACATAAGTATTCATTTCTTTACAAAAACTATTTATGGAAGAGTAAGTTTAAGGGTGTAAGGGAAAAAAATATTTTGGCATATCCAAATATAAAATTAAAATAATATAATGAATTAAGAAGTATTTACAAAACTAAACATCCGAAAAAGAACATGTCCACTTGTCCAACAGCATCAGAACACATGTAAACGTTTAGACTTTGGTCATATTATTACGAACTTTTTTCTGAAAAAATTCCATGTACACATTTAAAAAATTTACATTTTAAATTTTATATGGAAATTGACTTAACTATACCCCCTTTTACAATTCCGTGTGACAAAAAAGGCTCGCAATAGTGGGTGTTTTGAAAAATATATTATTTTTTGTTTTTTGTTTATTGTTCTAAAAGTATATTTATAAAATGTAAAGATTTCAAACACACAAACAAAAATGTCTCTTGGATAACTCGTTTTGAGATTTATACAATTTATTCTCTAATGATAAAATTTATTACAGATATTTTATGTATGGAAATAGAAACATTTTAAATCCCTGCATTTCTTCGCAATTTATTTGAACTCCAGATCGTAAAATTTCACTTTTGTTTTACTGCCAATGATCATAATATAAAATGAAGGAATCATAAAATTCCCGGAAGTGGATCAAACTTCAGATGCTGGCAAGATTATTTGTAACGGAGCATATTTGTTACTAAATTGGATTGAACGGAACCCTTTCTATTTCTTGGTGGATTAGTTTTATATATTTTCGAGTTCAAAGCAAATAAAAAAATACTAATGAATTAAACACCAAAACAGCAATCGCAAAAAGCTTTTATTCCGAAATTATATTTAATTGATATTTTTAATATAAATATTGAAATAACTGATTTATAGTTATTTTATTGTTTTTACAAAGTTTACGTCTAAGCCAGACCCGTAGGAATTTTTATTTTATTTTTGTTGTAGGTTAAAAAAATTACATTTGAAATAATTCAAAATTAAGAATGAGAAAGGATTATTTAAATAGTTTTGATAACAATAATTTAAAAAATATCGTTGTATGTTAGTACACATTTTTTGTGTTCTTATTACCTTTAGTGAAAACCGGAAAAGACTCGAATCTTTTAAACAGTGGGTTCCGCAAGGACTCCAACACATAATCTCCGAAATCGTAAACAAGAGTCCTCCCAACTATACCATGGAAGTCATCATGTGTGAATGTATTCCCAAAGTAGACAGAAAAATGAAGAAAAGACAACTCATGGATGACAGAAAAAAACAAAATTTTCGATTTGAAACAAAAAAAACTGTGAAGCAGTTTGTTGGCAAGTTGTGCCTTATAAAATCTGCATAAAGCGTGATAATAAACCATATTTTTCTTAAATATGCATTAAAAGTGTTAAAAATTAAATAAAAACGTAAAACATTGACGTATTTTCTTCTATTTTTCGATCGAAAATTAAAATTTCTTTTAAAAAAATTAGTAATTTTTAACAGACGAAAATAAATATTTTCGCTAAGTCCGTTTTATTTGATTAGCATAATCGCTCAGCTGAGCTCCCGGAAAGTGTGAAGTCGGACATCAATTTTAATTTTCAATTTAAACTCCCAAAGAAGGGGCGAGGAGCGCTTTGTTCTCATCCTCGACCATTTGGCCAGAGGACAGGGGAGTTGAGTGCGTATCGGATATTCTTTGGCAGTTAAAATGTCGCGGTTCATTCGTCTAATTTTTTTTTTATTTTTACACTTTTTATATCGAAAAAAATGTTCAGGACACGAAATAATACTTCAATGGAAGGTTTTGTGAAAGAAATGTTTAGAGCACAGACGACCTCCGTGGACTGTTTATTGATCGCTTTTTTTTTTACTTTGACGAGCTTATTGCCACGTGGCAATCTCTTCCAACTAACCAGAAATATGTTTCTAATGGGTGCTAAGTGAAAACCAGACTGGAATCCCATTTTATCATGTCCGGAACTATAGACTTCGAATCCTGATGATAGCCAAAAAATAAATTAAATAATAGGTATTGTCGCACGTTAATTACTAAGGTTGTCTCATGTAAAATACTCAGAAACTTCTCAAACCAAAAAGCTTGTAAGAAAAAGTCTTAACACTCACTGCAAGTGTTCGCTTTTTACAAGCGAAAAGCTGTATGGACATCTTGTTGTTGATGATAAAATATTAAAAAATAAAACTTGTGTGTCATTTCACTAACAACATTAATCTCACGACACGTGCTTTTACCTTCTATCTTGAAGTTCTTGTCGGGCGGAAAAAAATGATTTGTTAGCATTGCTCCCATAACAAATAAAGATTATTCCGCCTAAACAGAACATGGAGATATAAGGTAAAAATAATGTGTCGTAAGAGTTAATTGACATAGGGGAACACCATAGAAATTTAACTATTAACTCGTTTTTATGGAGTTCCACAAGTCAAAGCCAAGACCTGTGATAAATAAGATTACAACAATAAGCTAGTGAATACAAGAAAATGATTCACCTTGTTGCAATTTGTCATATTGTATTTATACTTTTAATGAAATGCATTTTTAAATTAACTTTAAGCAAGATATTTAAAATATAGTGCTCGTACCACTAGAGACCAGACCAAAATGTGGCATGGTATTTCGTTTTCATCGAGTTAAATAAGGCGTGATCAAAATTTTCTCAAGTCAAACATCGCGTGATCAAACTTTAATATACCAGTACAATAAGTCCATGAAATGGATTTATATAGTGAATGAGTACTTGATTAAAATGGGCTCAAAGAAGAACAGAAATGTTTAGAATAAATTTCATTCGTTCGCGAAATGTACATTTTCAAAAATTATTTGTAGTTTGGAATAAATTAGAGCATACAACATTTATGTATATCAAATAATAAGTTTTAAGGAACAAAGTATTGTCGCCATTTGAAAATACTCCATCAGAGGATTGTCCCGAAGGCGCTGGGCGCGGTGTTATTTACTGTCGTCCGCAATCTCAATAACAATGGCAACAAAGAAATTCGATTAACTTAACATTCCTCCTAACAATATCCCGGCTTCGTCCGCTTCATGTTCTTGCATAAACAACCCTCTTTCCATTGGAGAGGACTTAATTGATTGATGGTTTCCTTTAACTGGTCACGCAGTTTAGCTTAATTACGCGTAGAAATGTAGTTTTTTCAAATGAAATAGTTTTACGTACGATTATTTGTATTTGATACGACATATTGTAAGAAGTCCACTATCTCGCATCCATTATCCGATCCGTGACCTAGTAGATAACTTATAAAACAAATATTTTGATGAGAGTAAATAAAAATAATAGATACAAGGTTAGACCCCCGCAGTCAGGTGACTTTGATAGTCTAAACTAGGGGTACTCAACCTTTTTGACCGAACCGGTCTTTGGTTCAGGTCACGGGTGGCACGTGATTTTTTTATTTCATTAATAGGCATATTGAAAATTTTAGTGCTTAAAAACCAGATTACTTCTTCCAAACAGTACTTGAATATCCAGAGCTTTCCTACCTTTGTTACCACAACTCCTTGCAATAATTATTGTAATTTCTTGAATTAATCACATAAATTTGATAATAAAAAGTTAACTGTGTATTCGCTTCACTTCAGTTCATTGATTGAACAGGTGTTTTCTATAAAGATTGTTTTTTTATTTTTGCTTATGGTGTGACCGGTAACATCCAAATATGAGGAGACTCATGGGGAGATATTTTGAGCTCCGCAAATATTCTTCATCGAATAACAATGATTATGATAACAGAGAGGACCCTGATCTTAGGTGTGGTGGTGTAGGCTTCAAACAGCATGTGATGGCCTTACAGTCTTAGTTCAACGCCGTGTCGATGTATCTGGCGTAAGCTAATATATACCAGGCATGACATGCATATTCTGCAACTGAGTTGTAGAGTGCCATAACTGATTTATGAAAATCATAACGAAACAAATATTTACTTATTAACACTTGCCTTACTGTGCTAAATAATTCCGCCAGCCACGGTGCTGGACACTAAGCGTCCAGTGAAAAATCTATGTTTTAAATTAAAATTAGGCCAAATCTGCTAGGTTATTTTTTGTAATTAGCTATAAAAATCATTTTACGAGTATTATGTATTAAAACGTCGAATAATCAAATAAAATATAAGTCCTGGTCACTCGCTATCCATCACAGGGGGGCAAGTGATAAACAATTTGATTCATTGCTATTTTTTCATAACTTATAAAAAAAAACATATGCGACCCACGGGCTGCGAGTTGGCTATACTTAGTCTTTAATGTAATAAAAAAAATTAATAGGGTATTGCCAGTAGCAAAAAATTTAAACATCGATCAAGAAGTCAAATTTATACCTTATATTTAGCACTTTTATGCCATTAAAATTTTAACTACAATAAACAGCGTTCAAATGAACTCGTATAAATTGAGACCGCGTAGAAAGAGGGGTTTCTGTATTGTATAATTCACGAAAGAATATGTTTGTTTATTATTATCTTTTCTTAAAATTTTGTTTCTCGGGCTGTAAAATAAACAAAGTACCTTCATAGACCCGGACGTTATCGGTGATGACTTACTGCTGATTATGCTCACAAAATAAACAAAGTACCTTGATAGACCCGGGCGTTATCGGTGATGACTTACTGCTGATTATGCTCACAAAATGATAGATAAATGTTTTTTGCTTTTTAACGTGTTCCTCGCGGGAAGTACAAACGCCTGTGATCTGATCTGTAGCATTCCTTTGTGTATTTTACGTAATTTTAGTTTATCTCCTTTATTTAATGAGTCTCCTTAAAATTAATGACTATTATTTATTATCAGAAAATTACTTGAATGTCATGTTTACTTTGTGGTGTAATCAAATATCAGTTGTTCTAAACAAAATACGCGTTAAAACTTAGAAATTAAAAAACGCCGAAATGGTGCCGCGCACAGGATTCGTGGAATTTGATTTTTAACGCGATGTACAGGTCAAAAAAGAATTAAAGAAAAATTAATGAAGAATACAAAAAAATTAATATGGAGTACGAATATGAGTGGAACGCATGGCAGAGGTAAACCAAAGAAAATAAAATTAGATTAAATGAATTATATTTTAAGTGTAAGAAATGTACAAACCAGATAAATTATATGAGAAGATGAATGAGTAAAAAGGGGGGAAAAATGTGTGTCGAGATACGAAAATATGGTAATAAAGCCTCTCTACTTACCCCGACAGGAAAACGGCATGATGGATTTATGTTCTTTATTTATTGTATTCCATTAACTTATTTTTATGAAATATTCTCGTAATAACAACGAAAAAAAACCAGTCATTAAGTTTTCATTAAGATTCGAATTAACAGGGAGCTTTTACTTATAAACAAAATAAATTCAAGTTTACCGATCTATAAGAGATTCTGATTAATCAATTAATATAAAGTAAGAACTTGAGACAACAAAGAAAGAACTGAGGGCACAGAGAGTGATAAAATATTTTTGTCTTCTCTAAGAGAGACAAGTTCTTGGATAAGAATATTTCTTTTCCATATCGTTTCATTTACATTTTCCCTCTTTATGTTACTAAAGAACAAAGGAAAACCATCTGAAGCAGAAATAAATAACTTATTTATCTGGAGGCATATGTTTGCCATGTCGTTTTCTGTTTTGATTCACTTTATGATGGATTCGTCAAGTTTTTATATGTCTTTTTCAGACTATGATGCTGTTTACCTTTAATGTATTTTGTTTGGACTTTTTCATGATAAAAGATTTTAATAACCTTTTGTCATTTGAACTACGCACAAAAAAATATCCTTCCATCAAATCTTTAGATATATGTACGTGTATTTCAGAATTTCAATATTTTTCCGACCTACTCGTATCCTAAATCAAGTATTTGATCTCAGAAAAATATCCATAATGTTTTTGTTTATGAATACAAAGGGTCTTTAAAATTGAGCGGTTTTTTAATAAAAAAAACTAAAATTCTTGAATAAAACACACAATTTGCTTTGATTTCAAAAAACTTTTTATTGTTCATTGAAGTATAATGTATGACATTTAAACACAAAAAACAATATCCGCCAAATGTCCACCTCTTGCAGCTCCACATACGAGTATCTCCACTCTTTTGTCAAAATTTTCGATGACATTTTGGCATAATTGCGATTCTAACTCACCGATAACGCGAATAATTTCGTCCTTCAACTCAGGAATTGATTGGGGATCATTCTTATAGACCTGAGTTTTTACGTAACCCCAAAGAAAATAGTCCAACGGTGTCAGATCACATGATCTTGGTGGCTAGTAACATCACCGTTTCCGGAGATTACAATACATAAAATAATTCAACAATTTGAACGCGTTTTTGTATTGCATACGACTCAATTTTTATAAATGTCATACATTACACATCTCAAATGTCGACGCCGCCAAGTTGGCGACGCCATCTGTGTTTTATCGAAGAATTTAAAAAAATTCTCAATTTGAAACAACCTTTATATGATAAAGGTGGAAACGTTCGTTCTATCAATATTAAAGACGAATGTTAATCTTTATCTCTTCTTTTCCATATGCTACATATAAAGGTGGGGGTTGAATCTCACCTACAGTGTTCCAACTTCTGTGGTCTTTTAAAAATAAGGTTTCCAGTTTTGTTTTACTTAAGGCATTTAAAAAAAATCTGGTAGGTGTTTAGAAGATGCCACAAATCAATTAACCCACCAAGTTGTACTGTATACAATGAAGGTGTTTTATAGTACTCTCCCAAGGAAGAAAAATCTTCCAGTCTATCTGAAGCCTAATATTGGCCCCACTAGCATTCTTATCACATATACCAATCAAGTAAACTGGAAACTATCAATATATAAAGGCTGGATTTATATATCTAATTCCAGAAATATACCCCTACTTTGACGATCTCTCAACTGTTTTGTGTGTATTTAAAAAAAAACATTTTGAAAGTGATTCCAGTTCAAAATGAAATCCAATACGTCCAACTTCTTAGCCATAGCTTGAAATTGTGAACATTTAGTATTTATACACAAACGGTACTATAACTTGTCTTGAACAATCAAATACTTGAACTAGAAACTCGAATAGGTATCAAATCACGTGAATTGACAAGTTTCACTTTACATGTTGGGTTAAGCTTAAATAAATTGAGCTTAACTCAATCTTTAAAGATAATTTGCGCAAGATCAAGATTAACCGAAAGCTGTGTTATACCTATACTCAAAAAATGAAGAAAAATTAACTTGAAAATAATATAAATAAAATAGAATAATGTTAATTTTCAGACGGTACTTTTTTTTTGTTTCATAGAATCAATAAGGACTCTCGTATTTTTTTATTTCATAGAACCAATAAGGACTCTCGTTTTTTTTAAAATTAAATTATGAAATATGAGTGTTGGATATATAAGTTTTGTTCGTTATTTTGGATGAATCTATTATATTTGAAAGCCCCGTGGGTTTCTTTGTAAGAGATGATGAATTGATGGGCAAATGATGGTGATTTCCCTAGAGGGCTTTCAATTTAAAATATTGTTTTGTTTCCTCTATCAGCTGTAAATGGAAATAGGAAAATGTAAATTTTACAATATTTTCTTCAAAAAGATAATAAAATATAAACCAGTTTGCTTTCATAAAGTCCGTTTAAGGTAGAGTTGAAAAATGTATAATTTCTCTCAAATTGTTGCCTTATCCTATTTCTCTTAGATTTCCCATCTATCATACATTATTTGAAGACCACGATTTTAATATAAAATTTTGGATAACAATTCAAAAGATATAGAAACAAAGAAAGGAAAATACTAAACGCGGGACTTTGTCCCCATATAAATTTCTATGATGGGATGCCAGAATGGAAAATCGTTCATTTACATTAAAACCATCACAATTAAGACATTTACATAATAAATAGTCTTTATTTGAACTTTCATTATATTCAATCTATTTTCAAAATAAACACCAATCATAGCAAAAAAAATTGAACGACTTATATCAAATGAGAGAACAAGTATTCTTGAAAGACTATTTATAAATATTTCATAAACTACCAACCGTAAATCAAAACGAGAACAAAGTAAGGTATAACAAGAAAAGTGATGTAATGAATTAAAAAAGTTTATTAAAACACAAAAAACTTATGAATAAAAGAAAAATTTGATACTCAAATACACAAGAAAATATATTTTTCTCTTCACAAATAAAACTGAGTTATTGTACTGGAATTCTTTCCCCCAATGGCTGTCATATACATACGCGATAATAGAAACGGAAATAAATGTTTGTGTTTACGATCAAACGTCAAAAACACATATTTGAATAAATATCAATGTGTTTATATATCGAATGTGTCACACAAAAGCTTTTTCAAAATACATTTATTTTCAAATATATTCATTTTCCGAGCACTATAGAGAGTATGATGAACACTATTTAACATGAAATAAGGGCAGTCATTGATTGTTTAGGTGAAGATTCTGCGATCATTCTTTCAGGTCATGTGTAGTGATGTCTCAGTTGAAGAACTCGCTGTGCTCGAAAGGATAGATTGCACGTGAGACCATGGTCAGTTCCTGACATGTTTGTTAGATCTCATCAGTAAGAGTGCAAATATCTCACAACAAACTTCTAAAAAGAAGATTATGTTGTAAAATTCAATCTAATAAAAAAAGCTGAGCTCAACAGAAATAATTGCATTGTATTGAAGCCACGACCACTCTACCTAAAGCGAAGTTGAAAACATGTGTATTATATATATTGAGTTGTACAGAAAGTAATTTCGTATTTTAAGATTAAATTGTAAAGTATTTTTTAAACTAAGATGTTACTTTATTCAGTTAATCTGTTTTCAATTTTTGGGCATCTTAACAATATCTCGTGATGTAAAACGTTGGATCATCTCGAGCATAGCTTTAATTTGGTCGTCATCAGTGATAATCAGTCTTCCATAGCAAACAGTCTTCGAGTGGCATATCGCCATTAATCAATTATTTAAATGGCAAACACGATCGTTTTTTGCATCGTAGCCATTTATTGTATAAATATTTTTTTTATCTATTTCGCATGTTTTTCTTTGCGATAGTAAAAAGTATCAAGCTCCGAAAAAAAAACACTTATCTTTACCGTCTTCAAAATATGACATAAAATTGCTCAAGCAAATAAGGTAAGCTATTAATTATCTGAAAATAAGTTAAACTGTTGACTTTTATAATAAAATACATTTAGCACGCTTGCGATGAAAGAAGTGACGGAAATTTTGTCCAAAAGTAGGAAATAAGTTTCCGGATAACCAATATATTTAAACTATTTTTCTCATTTGGCATTTTAAAATAATTCTAATTAAGTATAGAATACTGGAATTGCGAATCTGAAAATCAAAAACTATTAATCGACTCGGTTGTGCACGCAAGTGATATTTTAGAAAATAAGATGATATGTTCAAGCCGTTTCATGTAAACTGGCTATGATTTAAGATGGAATTAAGAGGACTGTTATACATTGAGAATCTTGAACATCCTTACGCTATGACGAAAAAAAATATTATATGGTGACGTATGAAATATTACGCCAAATACCTTATCTCGACGATTTAATAAACATTTTTGATTGTTGGAATTCGAATCCACGCATTTTTTTGACCAGGGAAACTACATTAAGAAAACAGTACGTATTAATGTAGTTGGTAAGTTTGACTTCCATGACCAAAGCTGATTTAACCCCCAGGCTGAAAAACAAGAAGCCTACTGACTGGGCTACAGAGATTGACGATATTCTAATTTGTATACCTGTACTCATTATCAGTGTCAAGTACAGAGTATTGTACTGAAAAGCGTTCTAAATGTGCACTTTTCAGATTTATGGTACTCGTCCACAACAGTATTTTAGTAGCAACTTTGTTGTATGGGAGAAAAGTTAAGATGGAAAAAGACTCAAAGGAACGGAATAAACGCAGCGCAAATGACACAATACATAATGAATGTGATTAGAGATGAATGTGAACTTATGTGTAAAGTAAAACGATGAACACTTTGAGATAGTTTGGGCTACTAGAGTGAACGAATAAATACAGAATAATAAACCGTACACAGTGCAAATGTAGGTAAAAGGCGTAGTAAAGGAAGACCAAGGGAAGCGTAGTTAAATCAGTTGAATGATATATGTATTGTAAGAAAGAAACGTAGGGGTTATATGAGGTGTATGTATGTATTGTAAGTGAGGCAAAGGATATGTCAAGATAATAAAACCTGATACTCTGACTTCTCTGCCTACCCTGATAGGGAAATGACGTGATGGTATGTATAGGTGTATGTTTTTAATATGATTTTTGTTATTTTACGTTTCTATATAAGTTATAACTTTCGTTGCGATAAATCAACATAAAATTTAAGCAATAAATAATTTCAAGTATCTGTCGACCCTTTTTAGCAAAATTCTACACAAGATCGAAAACAAACAAACGTTTATCTCAAATATTGATGGTAATTCGACAAGAGTGAATTCAAGGATATAAAAACATCTTTAATATTATCCACCAACGAAATATTTTCTTGTTTAAAAGAGGTAGTCCTTTGTATAATAATTTCAAATCAAGTTATAAAGTTCCTTTGTAATGAATACCAAAGGTAATTAGTTGATATACTTATTGAATATTATTAAGTTTTCCTTTCTTTGAAATTGGTCATAAAATTTAAAAAAAACATCAAATTCCTGAAAAAGCGTCTCGTCTTAAATTACTTAATTAAATTATGAAAGATTTTAGTTAGTAGAAGGAATTTAATTCTTTTAATGATTCAGAATGAATATTGTCAAATATATGTTGAGAATTATTAAAATTAAATCACAAATGTTTTTGTTCCATACTAAAATAAATCTAACTCAGCCGACTTTTTTCGAAGTAAATTATTTCATTCGTGCATGATAAAATTAAAAGTTTATTTATTAGCATTCGTTCCAGGGAATAATTATTTAACTTATATTAAATTTGATATTTTATTATTTAACTAAAAGTATTGCTTTTAAAATATATTTAAGTTTTTCTCACAATTAAAAAAAAATGATATAAAGGAAATTAAAATAAAGTTAGTTCACAGTTACAATATATGAATAAGAAGTTCTAAGATATAAATTTGTATATAGAAATAGCTTTGGCAAACGTTTGAACTGTATATTTATAATACATATTACTTTATTAAATAAAAAAAAAGTTTTTCTCATATTTTTGACCATATGTGTCAATGTAATGAATCACATAAAAAAACCTTACCAGGCGTAGTAAAATCGTTTATAAAATTGCAAACCCAAATCTGAGAATAATATTTTTTAAAGAATTATCTGACAAATATAACAACCATACGAGTATCATTTTTAGACTGTAATGTAAATGTTCTAAGTAATCTGTTACCTTAATTGAATCGTATTGTTTTCAACTTTTTTCAATTCTTCATATCTATGAGTTAACAATTAAAATATGTTTTTATTACCATTACTCGAATAGTCCGGATTCGATTGCTTGAGTGTTTTTGAATAGGTTTTCTTTTAGAACTCATATTTTTTCAGGAGTCAAATAAATCCTTCGGGACATTCATGTTACGTGAAATTTGTATATTTAAATGTTAAATGTTCACAACTTTTTTATAACCGTTTGGCCATCACAGCAATTTGATTGAAGCTCCGCCCCGCCCTCAGTTTTATCGAACGAATTATAAAATATGGTAATTTATTCCACTCCTCCATCAAGTAACAAAACAATTTACGAAAAATTGCTTTAAAAGCGTAAGCTCTCTCTGAGAAAAAAAACTCAGTAATGAAATATTAATTTTGCATTTTGCAAGGCAGAATTGTTGATTTTTCCTCCTTTTTCAAAGAAAATTTAGATTGTATTTACTTTATAAAGCACACATTGGGGCTTCACAAGGAGGGTGATAAATTCACAGCTTGTGGCAATACGTATTTTTCCTTTCATCATATCATTGTTATAAAAAAATATTTATACATATTCATTAATGTTTGTTGCTGACTACTGGTTGCTGACACTCTTTGAACATAAATTTTATTTCAAATTTTTTATATGATATCAAAATTTAGAAACACGCTGGGTAAAAAAATATATAACATTAAAAAAGTTCACGAGTATATATTTAAAAAATGCTGTTTTTTTTTTAAGGAGCATCTCAAGAGCACAGGGATTTTGAATGTATAATATATTTAGTTTCAATAAGGTCTGAAATTAAGAAAAAATGAGAAGTGTACTATTTTCCTGTATTTTAATGCTGATAATATCGCTTCTATATTTGAAAAACATAAGCTTAAACGTCTGGTTTATTCGTTATTTCGTTTAACAAAATCAATTCTTAATATTCTTTTAATGCCAACGAAGACAGCTTTTATCGACTTTTCAGATCAATTAATATAAATTTGCAGCCAACTATGAAGTGAGGTGTACAGCTCGATTACTATTGTAATGTATTATACTTTTGTTATATACAGTATAAGCTGGCAGGCTTGTTGCCATGTGACCATCTATTTAAAAGAATATTAAAGAGGTGTTAAGTGAAAACCCAATTGAAATACGGTTTTTAATCGGAATTCCAATAGGATTTTCGAACAGAACGGACGTCAAATCCGCAAACTTTAGGTCGAAAGACAGGCAGTTACCAACTAGGTGACGGAGATTTTCATGTTATTACTATCGAGAAGGATAAGAAAATGTGTGGCTCTGGTCATATCGATTATATTTTATAACAAAATGATATTTTTAAACAAATAATAAGCTATTTTTTAAAACTTTCTACCTTGATTATACAACACGAAAAATGTTTTGAATGATCTTGTCAATCCACAAGTTATCAACATTTGATCTTGAAAGGAAATATCGTGTTGGAATATATAATATTTAATATTTATAAAGGACATATATAATATCTACCAAAGAAAAGTTCGACGACAGGAAATTGAATTCCGAAAGTAATTTCCAGAGGAAAAATTTAAAAGTTTATATTTCATACAAGTTTATTTCACCTGCACCTCGCGAAAATTCGGCTCACGTGAATTGCTTGCAAAAATCTTTTACTTTGAGAGTTTTTCCCGCTCGTTATCATGTCCCGCCATTTGAAAGGTACAATTTTTCAGTTTTCCTTCTATCGTATTTAACTTGTCAAATTGAGTAATCACCAGTCAATGACCTAGATTAAAAAGATATTAACAATCCTAGTCGAAACCTTAATGCATCAGATTTTATGAGACATGTGCAAAACAATGTATTTATGAAAACACACAATTGAAAGGAAATAATCTTAAAATTATATTTTAAGATACCAAATCGCAAAGATCTTCAAACACAGTGTGAAAACTGCGGCAATGCGAGTATTAATTACCCCACCAAAAATTTACTTAAGTCTCTCGTCGGAAAATCTTTCATTGCAAAGAGAATAAATTTAGGTATATAGTTATAACGTCCTGATTTTAAAGAAAGCATAATTGCTTGCACCCAGGCATGTTGAATTCGATTAAATTTTATAAGTAGTTTATTAAACACTAAGGAGGGCTGCTATTATTAAATACCCTTATATAAACCCTTTGTTGGCACTATATAAGTTATCTTGAGTATATTTCTTATATTATAATATAAAGACATCCCATGCATTTACAAAAATATGAAAAAAGGTAAGAAAACTAGAAAAAATATAAAACTAATGGTGTAGGATGGCAGAAAGATAAAGAAAATTTTAAAATATTTTGGAAAGAAGTATGTAAGATGCGCGGAAAAAAGGATATAGGTGTTACACGTGGTATCAAAGATAACAGTGAAAGTTTTCTATCAGACAAACTGAGGGTTCTTTTGAGGGGAAAGGAGTATATTAAAGAGATTTATAAGAGTTAAGTATAAATAACTGTAAGAGATATGAAATATGGAAAAATGATAGGATTTGATGAATGCAGTCGAGAAATAATTGCGGGACGACGCGATCAAGTGATAGAATTGTTAGAGCAGTGTTTTACATGTACGTATTCGAACAACTGTTGTGATAGCTATTTTGTTTTAAGTAAAATGTGCGAGAATGGAAGGGGAAAACGAATCTACTACAAGTTTCTTAAGTAGTATGAGTAAACTGTATGAAAAAAGTATAAAGAGCGAGAAGAAAGACTGAAAGTAAATATGGGGTGGTCAGAGGGTTTTTTTGCAGAATGTATGAATCAATTTTTTACTTGGAAAATAATTGTGGTAAAATTTATGATGAAAAGTAATAAAGAGTATTTAGTTTTTGTTGATTTAGAAAAAGCTAAAGACCTTCTGATAAGAAACCAGTTATGAAATGTTTTGAATAAATATGAACCTCTTTGGCTTATGTATTAAGACACCTTTCTTCTAGCACGGTATTGGGATTATATTTCTATTGGAACACATATTCAAATTTATATTTCAATTTGGTTTTCACTTAAGGTCTGTCTTATACGTTTTTTAGTGAGATTGCCATATGGCAATACGTTTACCAGATTATATTGTGTGAAATTGAAGTGTAATACAATGCAATATGATATTGAATGTATTTTAATATGTGATATGGCGTCATTGTATGCTGATAGTATATCCTACTTTAGAGGGAATGGTACCTTGACTGAGTTATTTAATTTTACTAAATTGGTGAAGTAAGGATTTATAATGTCACTCTGGTTGGTTAATATTTATATAGACTAGTGTGATAAATAATATTTCTTGAAAGGTCATCGGGTGGCATAAAAACGTCGAACAGATATGTATGTGGACTGTTGTATGCTGATGACATAATAATGCTAGCAGGGAAAGAAGATGAATGAGTGCGTATGATAATTCGGAATGCCTGCAAAATTCAAAGGCATGGTAATTTAAAAAGGGAAAAGGGTTTCTGCTTTTTGGGAAATATGTTCTCAGACTGGAAATATATATTGAATGGCGTGTTTTAGTATGAAAAATAAACGATGGGGAACTAAAAGACTCAAATCAAACAATATCAAGATCTGCTAAAATGATAATTAAGTTTAGCATATTGATGCCAAAATGTATGAATGGGAGTAGGGTGTGGAAAATAAATGAAAGAATACGAGTTAATGCGGAGAAAATACATGGAATGAGAAGAAACTGTGGTGTTGTGATACTAACACAGTGAGAAATATAATTATTTAAGATGAATGTGAGCTAAACACAGATGATTTTAGTATGGGAATAAATAATACGTTGAGGCGGTTTGAACGTGTTGAGCGGATATATAAGAAAGATTGATTCAAAACAGTACGATGCAAAGATGAGTTAGAATCGTGGTAGAGGAAGATTGAGAAAAGTATGCGTTGACCAAATTAAATAAATTTTGAACAAAGGAAAGGTAAGGAGTAAGAGAAACAAAAGAGACTGTAAGGATGTGGAGGAAACGAAGGAACTATATCGTGATAGAGAAGTTGAGCGCTCTGTCATCTCTACCAAAGCCAAAAAGTAAATAATGTGATAGTAGGATTGTGTGAATGTATTTTCATTTAAAATTTATAACAATATAACATAAATACATCGAACTTATAACCGTAGTACACTTTAAGGAAGCGTTAATTCAACCTTCTGCATAAAATGAACCATTTGTCTCTTGGTTTTGTTATATACGTTTGTTCTTCTTTGGGTGGATTCTTGTATCAAATACGTTTGTCATAATGAACTGTTCACATATTTTATAACTGTGGTTACTTTTCCGTACTTCTTTTGCGAAATTATTTTATTTTATAAACCTGTCAAAATAATAATTATTTTTCAGTATATAAAAAAAATATTATTAGTAAAATAAATTTTGAACATACCCTCGTCCTTCCTCTCGCACCTTGGTACCCTCCCTCAGAGCCACTGTACCCTCCTCTTCCAGGGAACTGAAAAAATCAGAAAAATACCCAATCAGAATATTCCTGTTTGCATATGAATTATTAATGATCTTGAAAATATAAGCCAGTGTTTCCAATACTTCTGTAAGAAATATTCTTTAAAAACATCAATTCGTAAAATATAACTAGCAGATATTTTTATTATTTATCAAAAATTGGTATTTCTTGATTACTTTTACCTTCGGGGGATAAAATATTGCTTTTTCTCTTCAAATACTCCCTGTGGGAGAGAAAACGACCTCTATATTTTTTCAAGAAGTCTTTAAGTGGCAGGTATTTGCAAATAAGACTCCAAGATAAGCCGTCCTTAGGGCTTACCCCAGGCCTCAGGGCTGTTGGATTGATCCCCCGAAGCCTTTAAAATAAACTATTACAATAGATCGTCTTGGAACTGAGTGGGTCACATCATCGAAGGCCGTGAAATGTCGAGTTGTAAACCAATCTGGTTAGGAGTGTTTTATGACATGACTTATATGTTTTTATAAAAAAAAAATCTTCCTATACAGGTCAATCCTGATATCAAACGATTTTTTCACTCTGACGGATGAATATCAAAGAAGTTTAATAAAAACATTTCCGTTTGGGTGCTTTTTCTTTCTTATAATTTGAAAATCCTACTTTTTGAGTAAAGCTACAATGAAAATAAATTATACAAAATTTTTTGTCACAAAACTGTGCTCAAGAAGAAAATATTGTGTCATATATTTACGTATCGTACTTGGAATTTAATTTTCCCACACACAAGAACTCTAGCATGATTCTTTTTCATTAACTAGTGATAAGGTATTTCATTTTTATTTTTTTTATCTGAAGCATAAAGTATTAGGAAGTTTTGTTGAAATGTCCAAACCATTTACAACAACGAACCGTCGGCGTAGCCTAGATTCGTCTAAGCCAAGCATAGGCAAAATTATACCTAGGCGGACCAAATTTTACCTGACAGAAGCAGTCACGGACCAGAGGACAAAAATACTTCAGTTCAAAAGACTGATTTATATATTTATTAGAACTCAATAATTATTTTCAAAATAATCGGTTAGTATAATGAGGTTGCTTTTTATCACTCATAATTTTTTTCATGTATGCTGCATGATTGTTGACATTTTCAATATTGCTTCCAAATGGGTATCAGTTAATATTGATATTGTTGTGTTTTTGTGGATATTAAAAATTCAGAAAGTTTGTTCGCATATAAACATATAAGTTGAACGAAATATTACAAGTATTTTCATTGCTAATTCTTTCAAAGGGTGTGTCTGACCAAAACCTTGACCAAAAAATTACCTTAAATCAAGGTTCTTACAAATATAATAAGAATCAATAAGATATTGAACATCCAAAATAAACAAAAAATCAATAATTATAAAATTAATAAAAACGTTGAAATGGGGAACTTGACAACGAATATGAAAATTTCGTAATATTCGCAATACAGCGATGATTGTTTACGGATGATTGTACAACAAAGCTTTTCGCTCAGCAGCACGGAGCTCTCAACATGCCAGAAGCTCTTGACTCTGTAGCAAAGCGAATGTTTGTAATGAATTTGCATATTTTATTTACTCTGGTATTCGTACCCGTGTAGCAAAACAGAGTATTCCCCTATCTGTAAGCGCGTCTGATCCGGAGTCATGTTTTGGTGTATCAGAAAATACGGAGGAATACGTATATATATATATATATATATCAAATTTATGCTTCCCGCTTAATGATAAACAGCATAATTCATCGGTCGTTTTGTCTGATACTGCCATGTTTGTATTTTAATGAGCATATCATTTAAATAACTACTTAGTTGCCGTGTAACATATTTACGTTATTTCATGTAACATACTCTTGTTCGTTTTATATACTATCCTTGCCATTGGAAATTTCATTTTCTTCATGAGTCGTACGCCGTACTGTATTAAACATTAACCCTCCTCATTGATTTCCACATTAGAAAACATGAGCTAAGTAAATTGATAAGCTAATATTCTACAAATTTTGACCAAGATCTTTGAATAACTTGAAGATATATTTCGGTTACGAAGGAGAGTGCTTAAGATTATTCTATCGCTTGGAAAAAGTGTAGTGACAGGTAAAAGGAGGTAAAGGAGCTCCATATTTCAGCAGCCTCTCACAATCAGCAGTATAATGGTCAATGCAGTGTTTATCTTAAACAAATACGTTCTTTCACTTCTTCATATCGCCGATGAGCATATTTGAAAAGTACTATATAAATTATGATTAATGTTAATTGGTAGCTAGTTTATGCTTCTAGGAGACGATGTACACTGATGTCGTATTGGTTTAAACGTACTGTCTTGTTGAGGTTGATAAGACAAACATACCAGACTTCTGGTATTCATTTATTGGATTGACAGACTTTAAAACATGGAGTACACGTTTATAGAGTAAAGACGCGGTATGGACATAGAAGCATTCAAGATTATTCTAAAGTCACTCTATTTGACGATTATTACATTAAAATGCAGAAGCTCTTGAAGTTATCCATGATTACTAAAAAGCACTTATAAAGTTAATAAATATAGATTTTCTGATACATTATTGATTTGACAAATGAAAACATTTATTTGATTCTTTATAACCTGTCGACTGATAGATAGTACTTGATGGATTCCATGGTATATATGAATTAATAAAAACCTATCCATTTCTTTCCACTAACTTTTTCAACATTTGCCGATTTCGCTCTTCACTGCTACATTTTACATTTTTTTATTATCTATATGAATAACTTTGAACTTTTTCACATATTTTGAAGGAACTACATATGTCAAAAGGTGGCACACAAATATCAAATGGGAATGTGTGTGAATTACTATATGATAATGACATGATAGTGTAGTGGAGAATGATGATAAATTACAGAGTGTGATAAATAAATTGTATGCCAGATGTAAAGAGAACGATCTGAGAATTAATATTGCAAAAGTCAGTGAACAAAGGGCTCATGTATTGAATAAGATGAAGATAAATACTCTGAGATTGTTTGGGCACGTTGAACGAGTAAAGAAAGAAAGACTAACAAAATACACGTATATTTCACATTTGAATGAAAGGCTTGGTAGTGGAAGACCAAGTAAAGTATGGTTAGATTAAGTGTATGATGTTTTGAAATAAGGAAATGTGTGAGAAGGTGTATGAATTTACAATAAGCGAAAGATGTGTGTCGCAATATTATATTCTAGCATTCTCTCCTCTCTGCTTACCCCGACAGGGAGATGGCGTGATAGTATGTATGTAACTTTTTACTTATTTAACGTTATTTAAAAATTTTTAACACGTATGAAACTCAAGTCATATCGATTACTGAACAACAACGATATGTTTGCAATTATCTACAGTGGTTGCTTTGTATATGTATGTTTATTTGAGGTTTGTAATGTAAACACATCTTGATTCCGTATTTGTTTTTAGCAATATTAGGTTGCACAAACTTGTTTGATCTTCATACATCTACTTTAACTTTGTCTGAATTCTATGTTTATATAAGATTGTGATCATACGAAGCCTTAATGAATATTAATTATTCTCGTATTATGTTACATCGAGATTTATTGCGAAAACACAAAGTTTATTTTGATACCATCATCGTCATCTGTGGCATTCCGGCCGTTTGAGGGCCTTAACATGGTAAAGCACTCCTCTCCAAGCTACTTAAACCCCTATAAACTCACTTCATTTTATCATGCCATCGAAACCTCATCTTTGTTTATGGGTTTCCTGGATTCCGATATATTATATTTGCTTTTGGCTGATTCCAACTATTTCAGCTACTTCTTTATTTACTACTAGACCAATCAATTTGGTTTTGTCGTAAAAACAAATTTATATTTAAAAACATAATTCAAAATAATGGTAATAAAATATGTTTTATAAATCAATATTTTGTCATATACTATTTCTTCATGTTAGTTTTTTCATTATACATTTTAGTAAATAGTCAAGTACTTAAAGTTCTGTTAGTCAAATGCAAACATATGTTTATGTTAATAACTGATTACGAATCTCATTAATTCTTTCGTAAAATATCCTTCGAAATTTCCAAATTGGAGATGCGGATATAAAAAAAGCGTTGCCAGGAGATAACAATGTCTTGGGTTCCATTAATCGAGCTTTCTGGTTTATAACTACCGGAATAGGCATGAAACTTGCAGTTTGTCAACGCAGATGTTGGCAATATTGCCGAACGGGAAAAGACAACCATCATACAAGTCTAGCTCGTTTGAGAATTGTTCCTAGAGGAGATTTTTTCTACAAGACTGTTACACTTTTGTTTTTTTTTTTCGGCTACCTTTGGGAATTGAGCTCGAAACATTCGTTTATTATTATTATATAACTGATTTCAGTAACGTTTATTATTATTATATAACTGATTTCAGTAACATTTATATGAATATATTTTTTCAGGAATGAGGTGGGTAAGACGTCTAACGGAACTGGAACAAAAAAACATGGAGCGGTTTTTGAACGACGAAAAAATGATACTAATAACTGAAATTACTGCAATCCTGTTAAATGGCTAAAAGAACTCGACGAAATAGTAAATTTCGTTTATTTCAAATCAATTTGGAGAAAGTGTATCACAAAGTAACCACGGCTAAAATAATACAATAAAATGCAGGATCTTTTGATTCTATCAACTTTTACTATCTGTAAATTGTTTACTTTTCCAATAATAGACACTTTAAAATCTAAGATGTCTGCACATTTGAAAATCAAAAACAACTTTACCTTATTCAATAAAGCTACATAAAAATCCTTAATATCCATTTGAGGTTTGCACTGAATTAACAATACATTTTTCACAAAGCACAATAAAATATTTCCGGAAGTTATACCTTCAATAAAATACAATCGTCGAACTTCCTTATGGTTCTTCTCAGAAAATAAAAATAAAATTGTCGCTTTCTTTTTCCTCAACAAGAAGAAATCGCAGAAATTTTCTAAACAACTTTTAAGTATCATCAAGATAAAATACAAAGAGAATTTCACAATACTTAATTTCTTTAAGGGTACCCCATTAAAACATTTTTCCAGAATCATCATAATTGTGAAGTTAAATGTTCCTTTTGACATAAGTATTAAGTTACAGGTAAGTGTATATATTTAAAAATTCGAGTGTTTGCCAAATTATACAACTCCTTATTTTTATATATTTCTTCTTTTTCATTGCGTGCTCAATTATCGATTCCTCCCTGTCATGGTTCTTGTTCAATGCAGCGTTAAAATAAGATCCCATTAACTTATTTTTAGGTATTGCTTAGGAAATCTTCCTCTTTTTCACGTTTCCTCAACTGTGTAGGGATCCACGGTCGTCGCGGAATATTGTCGCATACATACGGTCAATGACCGATGAGATTCGCATTTCTCGACAAATTTGGATAAACAGTCCAAAGTACATACGCCGTCCATTCAAGTCCAAAGATCACCCGCCGGCCAGTCATCCCGTAGCGAGCGGACCGCATTACATACTAGAGAGAGAACGCACCACGCTGTCTCGCCGGTTCCGTAAATAGATTGTTACCTACAATACTACAATTGACCATTTCTGCATTCACAGGAGCGAGGTTGAATCATATCGCGGGCGCACTCCCGCGCCCATTCTGAAATGTTATAAATACCTACGTACTATCAAATAAAGCATTAATTCACTCTCTCTTTCCGCATTGCGATCTAACGTGTTTTATTTATTTATCAACAATCATAATCATCATATACCTTTAAGGGACATGTCCCTTAAACTGTTTTAGTGATCACCAATTTCTCCAGACTTTCAGAATTCTTTGTAGCAACATGCCCAAAGCATGTTAGGCTTCTTTTCCTGCATGTTGCTGAAAGTCTAAGTAATCTCCAATTATTGGATAATAGAGACATTGTATTCCGTGAGATACTAAACATCTCCCTCTTATACAATAACGTGAAGGCATATTCCATGTTCTTTTCTTCTCGTCATTCATTTTTACCTTTCATACAGTGCCATGGAGAATATTAAAAATTTAGTTAGACGAAGTTTGGTTGACTCCGAATTCTGTAGGCGACCTTGAGCAAGTCGACCGATGTATTGTAAATGGAGAAGTTGTGTGAAAGCAGGGTAAAACTTTAGTGGAACATTATGACATAACTGACTCAGGATAAGGCCATGTAGCAAGATTTTGTTCGTTGGCAATGTTAAGGCCATGTAGCAGATGAAAAACTATTCAAACGTAAATTTATGAAAAGTGTCTTTCCTTGCAGTGCTCCAATTATAATGTTCAAGAATCAGCCTCTATACACCATTGAGATCTGCAAGAATGTTAAGTTTTTAGATAAATTCTTTTTTTTTCAGGCGATTACTATTTAACAAAACCCCAAATAAAATAAATATACAAAACACTACAAATAGTTGGAGGTCGAGTAACGAGTTACGTTTATTTTGATCCGATTATCAAATTACGTTTGTTTGAAATAATTTCAACTTTCAATGTTGATATGTCTTTCATTTTGAGCTTTTAAAATGTTTCTATTTATTTGAAAATAGGATTGATGCTTTTGATTTAAAATAACAACGAACTCTACTTTTCTCAGGATGAATTTAACAGAGTTTTCCGATGTACTGTTTTTTTCTCTCAATTCAAATGTGAACACTAATAATTGTTCTTTATTCAAATACGAAAGTTATTCACAAAAAAATGTTCTTAATTCAAATGCGATCATTATTTCATTTAAATTGTTTTTAATTCAAATGTGAACATGGTTCACTAAAAATAAGAAAAATACATTACTCAAGGTGTGTATCAATACATAAGCAAAGGCTGAAAATTTTTGAGTTGTCCATTTTTTCCACTCACCCTTACGTCTCGGTGTCAAAGAACTTCCCTATCTTGGCGCTCGTTAGGTGTTAACGAATGAATTCTTTTGAATTGTAACACCGTTCTCTTTTTTGAGAGAACCCACGTATAAAGGTGAGGGTTCCTGCGAGGAGACGCCTGAAAATTACGGACCGAAGAGGTGTTGAGAAAAATTTAAGTGTTTAAAAAAAACGAATAATGAGATATGTTTTATGTTTTTCTTAATCATAGAAAGTGGATGAATTTTAAAATAAAATGATTAAAGTTATTCTGTTCACAAAGGTATAACGTCAAATCATTTATTGATTCATTGTATTTCAAAGAAACATTTGTTTTAAAATCATTGAATTGATTTGACTCACTTTTTTGATAATTTAACCAAGAAGTGTTTTTTAAACTGTTATTACAACTTAATTATATATTTATATTCAGTGATTTAAAAATACAAAAGTCATGATAGTAACATGATGAAAAAATAAATATCATTAAAAAATCGATGAATAGTAATGATAACGAAAAAAAAACAATAAATGATAAAGAAAACCTTTGAAAAAAGTAAGCTTAGAATTAATACATATGGTAACATTAACCGGGAGACAATTATGTCTTCAGTTCGAACCCTCGGGTTTGAAAATCACTGAAGTAGATACTGAACTTACGGTTCGCATCGTTGGCAATACTATTTAGGATTTTTTACTTGATTTGGGTAATTTTTTTTAACCATCATCGGAATCAAACTCAAAACCTTCTTGTGGAAGTTAAGCATCTTACCATCTAAGCCACAAAGATCATCAAATGTTGTTAATGACGCTTTGAAAATCAGACAGAGCAAGTCACAATATTTGTACTTTAATCATATAGTTAATAAATATAAAAAATCAGTTGATAATAATAAAACTCAGTTAATCACTTGTTTCCTATATTTTTAAATTGAGGATGACTTTAACTATCACTAAAATTATAGAATAGAATTCAATATTTCATATAAGCAACAACAGAAAGCTACGATCTAACGTTTTTGGATTATGTCCTTTACTTTGAGACTCTGGAACTAGTTTACAACTAATGTCAGTCTCTCCGTCATTGGTATTGTAGCGATGGTCGTTATCAATGTAGCGTGTGTCCTATTAGAACGTGCTGATGATTTTGATATCGACATCGCTATCTTCGTTTTAGTCGATCTGCGTTACTTCTCGTTCAGAGTCATCAATATAGCGGATTGCTTATCTCTATAAGTCATGATGATCTTGATTTGTATTCAATGAATATAGACTCAGGAATGCGGATATAAAACTATAAGTGGACAGCGGGTAAAATAAATAACAAGTCTTGACAGTTGAATGAATAACAATAATAATATGTTTATTTCTCGGCGTCCGAGTAATTTATACCAATGAGTGAATACATTCGCGATACATATCTGCCTTGCTCTAGCGCATGAACTGGCGGTAGGTTAATTATTTATATTTGGAGATGGCTAGCCAATTCGCAGACGTTGTAAATAGTAAATATTGTTGTTGTTCATAGTGTGTGACAATCATTGAATTCTTCATCGGTCATTGCCCCTGTATGTTTACTATCTGACAATAATTAATTTAATTTAATTGTGTTTAACAATTCACTTATTCATTTTGACAATTATTTATTTATTTATTTATTTAGGTAGGTATTCCTACAGTATGTTTAAAAAAAGCGACTTAATAAAACTCCGAATTTCAAGTCAGTATTCTAGTATGTTTCATTCCAGATTTTCCTTTTTTCTCCACCATATCTTCCTTTTTATTTAAAATATAATATAAATTTTATTTTAATGTTGTATTTTGTTTAAGAAATTGATACAGAAAAATAATGATTTGAAGAATTTTTGCAAACACGTAGATTAATTTCTACACTTTTTTCTGGTTGTCTAGAAGAGATTGCCACCGGGCTAAATCGTTATGCTGTTAAGTAATTTAAATAAATAAAATATAATGTGATTATATTTTAGGAGCTCAAATCCATTTGAATTAAATTTTCATTTTTTACAAACAAAGTCAATTACATTTTCTAAACACGCTCTAACCAGTTTCTTTAATTTTTTTTTAAATTTCATTACGAACGAATTCAACCTGAAATTTAAAATTTATGAAAAACACTTCAAAAGCCTTTACAGTGAGCCTTTCGAGCTTCAAATAATTTAAAGAATGATCCTCAAGTCGGATTTCAATTAGGTATTATTACTCTTTTTTTCACGAGAAGTATTCATTTCGCTTATTAAAATAGAGCTTCGGGGATCTTTGGAATGTAAATAGTATGGAAAAAATCTTGGCACAGTTTCCTGACTCGAAAAGAATGGAGCATAATAAATATGCAAATAGGGGAAATCTTTTGATAGAACCTCAAACCATATGTAAATAATATTATATGATGTTTCCATGAGCTGTGGCAATAAAGAACGAGATTTGCACCGTGATTTTGTAAATCGCACGGAAAAAATAAGATTATTTTACCACGATATGTTGACAATTCTGAATATTTATAACATATATTTATTTTTAATTAAACACATAAGATATTTGAGAAAAAAACAAGCTCTCAATAGATTTTGCCTTCAAGAAAAGGTATTTTTACCAGTTCGGATAGTTATATATTCAGAGTAACTGTCAACACATATTTGTCAAAAATTTAGATAACATATAAGCATCTTCAGAACAATATTTTGTGTTAAGATTTTTTTTCTCAACTCAAATATTGCTAAAGCGCTGGTCCAGGTGTGGTGCCTGGAAGTATTAAGCATACTTTTAATACATTTTTTTATATTTGTTGGAATTGAGATATGCCTTGAAACCAAGAAAAATCAATGCCTTCGTAATACAATGTATAAGACGCCCTTCTTAAAACCAGAGTATGTTCAATTCCAGTTGACACACAGATTCATATAAAAAGCTTCTTGTCCAATTTTCTTTAAGTCATCCTTGTGAGATTATTAGTTAGCCAATTGAATAAAACTTAAAAAAAAAAAACAGATACGTTTTAATGATGTTTATTCATGGAAATTGATTGCACGACACAATTAAATATTTAATAGTTGCTCTGAAGGAAAAGTGCGCCATATTTTTACCAATTAACTTAAAATGTAGTATCGTGTTAATTCACAAAGTGTTTTTCAGTCACTTTTTTTATTTGTGATCGAATGAATGAAGACTTTCTTGGTCTAGTTTGTTAAATGCACATCTTCCAGCCTATATATTGTGGATTTGATTCCCGTTGGCACCCAATTTTTTAAGAGTGGTACCAGTTTGATTTAACCTCTTGTCAGGACTTGGTACTTGTCTGCCATGATCAACCATTTAATTTTTTACAATCGTAAATAGCTTTTAAAAACTGAACTTACGAAATGATCAACCATTTTATTTATTACAGTCATAAATAGCTATTAAAAACTCAACTCACAGTATTTATCGTAAATTTTAGTGTTTCGATGGGAGGGTGTCAGGTTTTGGTACTTGTTCTCCTATGATCAAGCATTTAATTTATTATAGTCATAAATAGCTATTAAAATTTCATTCATGGTATGTATCGTGAGGATGATGTGCATTTTTATGTAAACAAATTTTAAGAGGACCGTGTAAACTAATATGACTAACGTGTTCCCATCGGCCCAGAGCTATTATGTCTTATGTAAACAAATTTTGGAATTTATGATTCGGTTATAGTTAATAAATTTCGTAAAGAGATTTTTTAAGTTGTCACAGCTCTAGTGGGACTTTTTTGGTTCAAGTTATTTTTTTACGCTTTCACACGGTTGGGTGGCGATAAATTTTAAGAGTCTACGACCGACATTCTATAAGGAGTTTTTTTATTGTGACGTCAGAATCTCATGCGCTTTATAACCACTGCATACCGTCTTTAGCGGCTCTTCTTGGTTGCGATATCGTTCTGTTAAAAGCTCCTATACTTATCACTGGTCGCTAACTTAATTCCAAGTTTTCTAAAAGTATTTGTATAAACTAAGTGTTCACTTTATTTCCATAAAATTGGCTGGGGAAAATCTTATCCATACGAGGATTTTGTTATTGCCGTGCGTTTATAATTGAGTAAATTCTGGTAATTTACCCATGTGACAATCTTGAAATTGACGTACCACTTTATCTCTGGTCAAAATCAGCTGATTCTCACAGAATATCGAGCGCACTAATTGTCGTGAAGTCTTCAGGACCGGGACGAATCTCAAAGAGCCCACTCGGAATTCCGTTTCGTCGCGAATGACTGTATTACGGCACGAGCTAACGCCCACCAACCATACTGGGGTGACTTCTTCATTTCAACGGTCCTGTAGTAGCAGCATAAGGCGTGAGAACCCTATAGCTGTCAACCTGTGGTCTTGCACCTGATGTTGGCATTGGAAATACATTGTGTCAATTGTATTGAAGTAAGGTGAATTTAATTTTTATCTTTGCTTGTCATTCAATGGTGATATCTGAGTAAATTTAGAGATTGGTGATATCAAATTATTGAGAATTGGCGCAACTTCGCAACGAACTGTTGTGAAATTACCCATCAATTAAAAAAAACATCGACTGTGTCTCCATCTGAAAGGATAGCGGAGTATCAGAAAGTAATCTGCCCAGTTTAAGTACTCTGACGGACTATCAGCTCGCCAAGATCAAATATATAACTATTTAACAGCAAATATGTGCTTCATTGTATATTTCTACCTATCCAAGAACTGACGACTGACTACTTCTTCCCACTATACCTTGATATATAATAGAGGCTTGCCCTTTAACCACTGACTGAGCTACCGGATTAAAATACATACATTGTTACATCTAGGGGTTTAGTAATGCAATTGAAATAATTAAATAAGGAGAATATTAGGTGAACCCTATTACTCTTTAGACCTGAATTAATTCTAAGATTTTAAAAAACATTCTTACTTGTGAGTGTATTGTTTACACTAAATGCAACATTATGTCGTATTAGTTTGGATAGATGGTGCCCAAAACGTTCAAAGTTGATAGTACAGTATCCTACACTTCATTTGTGATAATTGGGAACAGAAATGTACCATTTAGTTGTTTACAAAATGCATATGAACACTGGGTCCATTATAATGGACGCCAGGTCTAAAGAGGTAAAACCTTAGACATCCACGTAACTGTATACTCGCCATATTGTACTTTGTAAAATAAAAGTGTTATACATACATCTTTAAAAACTCACCAACGTCATCACCATCACGCAATGTCCCTATTTGTAAAGGCCGAGAGAACGGATTTCTAATTCGTTCTACCTTGCCTCACTTCTCGCTTCTGCTACATCCATATACCTTGTAATGCATACTCTCCCAATATAAAAGGTTTTTACTCTTCTCTATTGCAAAACTTGCTCATTCCACTTCTTCCATATCTTCCTAAACTTCTAATACCTTGTATTGATATGTTCATACATTTTTCATCAATCATTAATTTTACGTAGCTGAACCATTTAAATGCTTCTTATCTTTAAGCACTCACCTTTTTTCAATCCACATTCATTATTTATACCGTCATACACTTTTTTTCACACATTCTACGCAACGTTCTCATTTGTATCGCATTTATCTTACTTGGATCCCTTTTTTATCATGCCTAAGTTGGCACCTTAATCGCCCCTATTCTCGAAAAACAAAGAATCACCGACAGATTGTCAACAATATGCCTTCGACAAGTCTTTCGATTCATTGGGCCCATTGCCCGTGGCCAATGAGACAATTTGGAAAGGTTTATGGTTACTGGAGGCGTGGAAGGATGACGCACTAGAGGAAGAATTCCAATGTGCTGGACTGATCAAGTGAGGGACCCAACTGGACTAATATTAACAACTTCTCTTCGATTCGTGGAGTACTGGGATGAATAAAGAGTAGTCAAAGGCTAGTCACAATGCTCAGTCATGAGCTTCACGACAAGTTTATTTACCTCTCAGGCATAGAAAGAGAAAAAAAATGTGCATATGAATATAACATTAAAAAATCCACGTTTTATGTTAAAATCGTTGCACTTAAGATATTTAAATCATCTGGGTATATAAAATCTAATACGAGACCACATTAAACCTAGTATTATAAGAGATGTTCATTTCAATGTGGACGCAGTGGTTGGCGACTTTGCAAAACATATTGATTTATACCGCCCGCGGGGAGTTGTATTTTTCATATTCAAATAATAAATCTCTCATTCCGCCGTACATCCCGGAAGTTCCGTTCTTCTCTCTCTCTCTCTCGCTTGCTTCCAAAGATGGCGACTGCCTGAAGCACATTTCAGGCAGTCTGCGACAGTTTGCCACGAATATTTCTCCGAGAGAAAATTGCACCGTGAATAATTCTCATCAACTCAGACGACGAGAATTCTAGAGAAAATTTGAATGAAAGTAGTGAAATATATTTCAATCACAGTAACAACACACTTTAATAAAACACACTAATATTAAAAATCATTTTCATAAAAGCTATTTGAAATATTCTACTTAAGTTATTAGATTTCGGTATATAAAGACTAGAGTTAAAGCGTGTAAAAAATGTTATAATAAATTGGAAATTATTTTCTTAATCAATAATTTGAACAAACTTATTGTTTTTAAATGATTTATTGTATTAAGAGGAAGTGAAATTTTAATAATTATCGAAAATAAAACTCGTATTCAAATTATTACTGTATATTAAAACTACCCAGACTGATAATAAGTATGATTTTTTTTTATATTTATGGTTGTTGCTGACGTTTTGTTAGCGTTGTGGTATCAATTTTCAAGCTCACGTAACCATATTATTTAGAACCTATGGATGATCACACTAAAAATCTTCATGAAAACATGTTAATTGATAAGCTTTTTTACAAATGCAAAATATGTTGCTGAAACTAATGAAACACTCTTACCAAATTGAAGTTACAGATCGTAATTTATGAAGAACAGCATTGCTGCCATGATTTGACTCAAATAAATAAAAAAATACAACTTCATTTAAAAAAATATATTCAATTTGTTATTGGCGCACTGTCCTATTTTCAATATGGGATACTCCGTGAATAAATCGTGTAACCGACCACCGTATAGAAAGGGATAAATAATTTTTAAGAAACTAAGACTATCGCAATGGAAGAAATCAAATTATTTTTATGAAATTTCATCCATTGTTCACAGTCGTGACTTACGAATGCGCCGGCAGTAGTATACTTGGCGGGAAAGCCTCGAGGCATTTGGGAAATTTACTTTATTATTCCTGAAAAACGCTGAAAAGTTTTCCATGTAACTTTGCATTGCATCCAGCGATGTAATCTGAAGTTGAGCAACTTTTAACAATAAAGAGAGAGAAAAAAAAACAGTTTCAGGTGTTGAAGATTTATGCTCTCTCATTTTTCTCGAGCCGGGAACACCAAGAATATTTTCTCGATCCTTTCACGCGAAATAATAAAACACAATACATTAAATGATCATAAATAAGTTTAAAACTTTTAATGAGAAATGCAATCTGCAGCAGAATAAGGCATTTATTTCTTTAAAATAGAGTCTTTGTTAATAAGTGAGTATAATTTTTTTGCATAATGGTTGTAAATATTTTGGTTAACATCTTTTTTCTTTCATTTGTTTTTTAATGTTTTTTTGTGTAAATTGTTGCTTTATTTTCTTTTTAAAAATATTGTTGTAATCTTTCACCCATCAATTGGCACGAATCTACACAACTCTTGTCTAATCAGTTGGAAAAAATAACTTAATGGCAATAAACTCGCTATATGTATACTTTACAATAAAGTTTCTAAATAAATAACTACAACTACTGCTTTCACTCCCACTGTGGAGTATGCGAGGCCCACAAATTGTCTCCACTTTGCTGAGCTACTTGGCATATCAAGTGGGTGGAGGCCGGGTACACAAAGTTTTTTGGTAGCCGTAAATTATTGTGAAACGCGAGGCGATCAGTCCAAAACCTTTAAGGTAAGAAATATGTGAAAAGCCTGTATATGAAGCAATCAAGAATATGATTTAATCATCCATTTATGAATATGTTATCTCTAAAATATATCGAAAATATAATATGAATTCGTTGAAGAGTGTGACCGGGAGGTAATATTGTCTTTGGTCTGAATATTTTAATATTCGTGCTTAAAGCTATTAAAGTGAGCACTAAACTAACAGCTCGTCATTCATTTAAAAAAAATACCACTTTACGTAAAGAGATAAAAATACTCGCACATAACTGAAATAATATTTTTTTAAATAAAACATATATTTTTACCAATTGCAAAACTACTCCTTAAATTTGAATTTGTAATTTTTCATTCTATCAAAAGATGTTCATTGGATAACTTTTCAATAGATGTTAATTGAATGGTACTCACATAATAAATCGTTTGAACTTACTAAATTCATTATTTATGTTTTTTTTTAAATTGTATAAACAGTTATTTATAAAACTTATATACTCGTAATTGCTCTCAAAAACTCGAAACATTTACATTGTGCTACAAATATTTGATTTCATAGAGATTATTAAATATTTGGGGCGTAACATCGTAGTTTTTTTATATATTTTTTAGTCAACTAATAAATATTAAGTGAACCTTTAAATACTATAAAACAACAAAACAACATTATGTACTTCCATAATTGATACTAATAAAATAAATAATTGATAATAATAAAATACCTAAGAAACACCATTTAAAGAGCAGACACTACCCAAGAGCGTTCTAACTCCGGGTTAAAATGCATTATCTTTAAAATATTAAAACACAACAAAAATTGAGTGTAAGGATAGGTGACTGTGGCAACATAATTTGATATTTCTCCGCGTCTGCATATTTCTAAATATCGGTTTCTTAGTTGTTCAAAACTTACAATTAATTGTAATGAACAATATATACAACTTATTTACAAACCTAAATTCATTAATTCTAAAACTGATTACAATCTATTATATATAAGCGTCGTACGTTAGAGATGCATCTAGGATTATTTAATATGTGATGTGTAACAAGTCGTTATTGAGGCAAATTTTAAAATGAAATAAACGTTTATATTTTAATAATGTTGCTCACAAAGTGTTAGAAAATCATTACCAAATGCACTTCAACCCAGCTCAATCCTTGATGTCAGGTCAAATCATTTTGTTATGGTATATTATTGGTTATTTATGAACTTTTTTTGTCATTGTTGCTTTTGTGTATTAATTGCATTAAAAAGTTAGTTTTTAAAAATTTTATTTCTAATCTAATTTCAACACTTTTGAGTTCGTTTACATATTGAACTACTTGTGAGGCAAGGATGTCACGACTTATTTTTTTCAGATAGGCCTTTTTGATAGTCTATAAGAAGCAAATAAGTCTTAAGGATAAGCCATCTTTTGGGTTTCTCTTAGGCTTAAGGGACATTGGGTGTGCCCCCAAAGAGCCTTAAAAAATCGTTACAATACCCATAGACCTCTTGGGAACTAGCTCGGCCATGCCTTCGAAGGACGTGAAGTGCCAGACTTGAAACGACCTTCGTGGAGGCATTTTATGGTTTTCTTGATGGCACGTATAGGGGAAAAATAACGAGTGAATGAATAGACTTAGTTACATTAATCTAATTTTACTAAAAAAATAGGTTAAAAATTTTGATTTCAAAAGAAATTTGTTGCTGTGGTGTGTTCGTTGAAGTGCTACAAAATAAAATATAAAACTTTGTAACTTATATATAATACAACTTAATCAAACAATTACTCACACCTTGCATATGGAATGTACCCAGCAGGCTTTGTAAGAACAATCAAATTATTTGATCTTGAGTACACAGTGCATATGCGCGAAGATTTTGGGTAAAGCGGGCGGTACCTCTCAGAAATTAATCCATTTAGCAGCAAAGTCTTGTTAGGTCGCGTCTCTCACCAATCATCCCTAAGATTTAACCAGAGTAAATTTTGCATGACAGGGTGAATAATTGAGATGGGATGGAATCCAAATTGCTCCGTCGGATCTTGCTACTGTTACACAATAAGGTAAGTCATCGTTTTTCTAGCCTTTCTGATATTGATAGACAAAACAAACATTTGCTTAAAATATAATATGACCAATCCTTTGAAATCGGTTTTCGTAGATACTTTCGTAGATTTCGAAATCGGTTTTCGGCTACTAGAAGATATATTTGCTTAAATGACACAATAATTTCTTTTATAATATTGATAGATTAAAGACAAAAGAAATATCTGTTTAAGTGATTATTTAATCCTACATACCGTAGTTTTGATAAAGTGAATGTGTGATGACCTATGTAGCTTAGTTGGTGAGATGCATGTCTTTTGATCTGGAGGTTGTGGGTACGATTCACGTTGGAACTCAAATATTTTGAAGAAGGGTTTTTTTTTAATTAGGTTAATTTTAAAATATTGCTGATTATTTGATAAAGGTTGATTTATAGCAATTTAACCACAAGGTTGTACTGTATACTAAAGTGCAATACAATGAAATACAATTCATGGTTCTTTGTCGTATTCAATTGCGAATACCAATTTTTTTACATACATTGATTTTCAACTTACTTCAGAAATAAACAATTTATAAATAATATTATTATAATATTATATATTTAAATACAGCAACGTGTTTCAACAAGAAAATTTGAATTTACCAAGGACTTCCATTGTTTTATATAAAATGCGCTACACCTTTAAAATTACCCTGAGAGGGATGGCTTTAACGCCTTCAAAACGTCGACCCTTATTTAAGCCAACTGAATAAGGCAACAATGTCGTAAGACATTTTAAAATCTTATTTAATATATATTTATTGATAAAATTTTGCATAAATGCATTTAAGTTTAAACTAAATCTCACAGATAATCATAACGATTCTGACAGCATTCTCATTACGTCTGAGGCAGTATCGTTTGAATGCCTGTCATGACGTAGCAATCTTAAGACGGTATGGCCGCCAACGTTACACAGAAGCAAGCAATACCATAGATGAATGAAAATCTGTCAAAGTGACAGTATATTCTGAGTTTGCATTATTACAATGAAAATAACATATTTACAAAATATAATACATTTTAAGATCTAAAATTGTGTACGATAGTTATCAAAATTAAAAATACTATATATATATTTATATTTATATATATATATTATATATATATATATATATATATATATATATATATATATATATATATATATATATATATATATATATATATATATATATATATATATATATATATATATATATATATATATATATATATATATATATATATATATATATATATACATATATATATATATATATATATATATATATATATATATATATATATATATATATATATATATATATATATATATATATATATATATATATATATATATATATATATATATATATATATATATATATATATATATTTATATATATATATATATATATATATATACATATAATTAAATATGGTGGGCTAATTGCCATGCGGCAATCTCTTATAACCAATTAGAAGCACGTTTTAGGGTCCTTAGTTGAAAAACAGACTCAAACCCTTCGGAAAATAAATTGAGTTCCAGCGGTAATCCAACCCGTTAATTCCGGGTTTGAAAGATTGGATCTTACCAACTAGGCAACCAACAATGAGGTCTTTTAACTTCACTTTTCAAAAGAAATTCACGATCACTCGAATATAAAGTAATACTTTCCATTGAAGTTTTTAAATTAATTCGTCCTATGTATATTTGTATCCAAAAATATTATATCGTTTTATTATCTTTTATGTAACATACGCGATCAGTATGAACATTTTAATACGAAAAAACTACATCCAAGAAAGTTCAAATACTTAAAATGAAAGCTGAAATAACAAACTAGAGGCTTTTGTGGAAACTCGTTTACATACACATCCGAAATTAAAAGATTTAAACGCACCACAGATAAAACTTATTTAAATAGATTAGGATTTTCTGTGACAAAATCTTTTTGTGTATTTTTATGTACAAACACTTATCCAATCAAAGTAGAACAAAAGTATTCAGATATTATATCGTATGTTTTTAAGTAATATTAAGTATTAACATATTGGTCTTTCAAAGGATCACATGGCTAAGGGAACTGATCAAACAGGTTATAGAATACATCTGATAAAAATACTCCCATGGAACAGATGTACTAGTATGTGTATGTAAATTATTTGGTCTGTATACGTGAGATAGTATTTCCAAAATATATAATGGCAACTTGCAATGTACTTTCCTTGTTCAGAAATTCTTAACCCTATGGCTCAATTACTGGGGTCGAAGCAAATATTGTATCTCGACCAAGCTCTTTAATATGCCCACATCATCAATTCAAACATTTGGCGGGGTATTACACTAATGAATTAATGAAAAAAAATTGTGTAGCCATTCAGAAATCAGTATAAAGATTAATTCATTGATTTCATTTCAAACAATAAAAATTTAATTGCGTGTATTATTTTAATAAAAAAAAATCATTTTATATAAAAACGTTCAGTTCATACAAAAACACTCGATTGAAATGAAACTACCACGAATATATTAGTGTAGTCAGAAATAAAACTGACCATGGTTAAAACTGAATTCAGTTAAACATTATTAACCTAAGTATTTGATAACAACGTGTCAAATCATATTTACCATGATAACCAATGCTTACGATTACTAGAATATTTAATGGGAATTTGTTAGGAGAACTGTTAGGGGAACTGCAAAACTGTGTTAACTCGTATGAAGGTACGCCTCATATGTGAGTTTGACACATATTGGTTAGTTTATGGACGCCAAACGTGTTCAGAAATATATTCTTCACATTTGAGAATAATATTAAACAAATATTTTTGTGTGACAAATCATACTTTCTGTAATTTAGGTTTTGCACCTTCTTCCTTGACTCCTCAATTATGTTAATACTCATAGTTACCAACTCGAAATGATCTACAAAAAAATCATCTATAATTCATCTCTATCTTTCACTGTCTGCTGCTTAGCAAACGTTAGTAAAATTATACTTCTTGCATTTTTTATCAGTTTGTCCGTTGAATAAGAGATCTTTTTTTTATCTCTCCGACCTTCAATTTTATCACTTATTAAGTATGTTTGCAGTGTTATACAGTGAAAAAATCGTATTTGAAAAACTGCTGAAAGTCGCTAACGGATACTGGTTCTTAAACAATACACATTTGTTTATCACAGTTTAGGAAAACCTGAATATCCTTCCCCTACATTTCAAATGCGTCAATCTTCTGTCTGACCCTTGTCTAAATCATCTATGTTTATGTCACTAAAATAATTAATAAAAACTAATGCATCTTTTTGTACCTGTATTCTTCAATAGGGGTCCAGTCATGCACATAATACAAACATATACAAAAAACATATTTAAACTGCTTAAGGTATACTTTGTTTCTTTCAATATAACAATTAAATTCGAAAGTTGTATTTTTTTCGTTTGAATTCGAATATGTGATATGCCACTCTCGTTTAGAATTTCTCAAGATTTTTCTTCGTTAGAAAGTAACGTTGTTCGTTATTTGATAAAAATACTGAACTTTATTTCTTCGCAAAAATCGTGTACATTTATTTATCACCATAAATCATACTAAAAATCAAGTAAACCACACTAGAAATTAGGTCTATCATTTCTGAAGTCAAGTACACCATACTATAAAAGAAAAAAAATAATAACTAATGAATACATTTAATAATTAAGTGATTATGTGGAGTAATAAAAACTTACAATATCCTGTATATTGTAAGTTTTTATTACTTGCATTTGTCGTGAATATATTTAATTACAAGTATTGAGCGGTTACATTATCATTGAATATAAGATAGTTAAAGCTAGGCATATCTGGAAATCTAACGACCTACTCAATACTTAGCATAAAAACAATACTTTACCTAGCCTAGATGTCGTCCATAATATCTCAAAAATCACTTTAGATAAAAGTGCCAGTCATGGCAGTTCTTTCAAAAGGTTTTAATTTAGCTATAACCCCTAAAATATGCCTAAAGATAAAATAATAGTGAATGTAGAATCAGCGTTGTCACCCTTTTTAGAGGAGATCGCAGAGCCCATCCGCCAAGATATCATCAGTTTTTTACGCAAAGCAAAACTAGTGCCACCAAATATCTCGAGGAGGGAAAGGCAAGCACTCATCTCATAGAACGAAAACAAAGATGTTATAATTTTGCCTGCCGACAAAGACAATGCAACAGTTGTTATGGCTACTGTCGGCTTTAATTCTGAAATCAACTGTAGATCCAGAAATTTAAAAAAAAAGCTCATCTCTAGAGAACATCTAGGCTAGGTAAAGTATTGTTTTTATGCTAATGTAGGAATACCTACCCAGATAAATAAATAAATAAATAATTGTCAAAATGAATAAGTGAATTGTTAAACACAATTGAATTAAATTAATTATTGTTAATAATAAACATACAGGGGCAATAACCGATGAAGAATTCAGGGATTGTTACACGCTACGAACAACAACAATATTTACTATTTTATAGTATCTGCGACTCGCCTAGTCATCTCCAAATATAAATAATTAACCTACCGCCAGTCCATGCGCCAGAGCGAGATAGAATATGTATCGCGAACTGGTTCATTCATTGGTATAAATTGTCCGCACTCTGAGAAATAAACATACTTTTTTATTGTCATCCATTCAACTGTCACGACGTATTATTTATTTATCTGCTGTCCACTTATCGATTTATATCCGCATTCCTGAGTCTATATTTATTGAAAACAAATCAAGATCATCATGACAAATAAAGACAAGCAATCCGCTATATTGATGACTATGCACGAGAAGTAACGCAGAATCAGCTAAAACGAAGATAACGATGTCGATATCAAAATCATCAGCACGTTCTAATAGAACACACGCTACAAAGATAACGACCATCGTTACACTAAGTATTGAGTAGGTCGTTAGATTTCCAGATATGTCTAGCTTTAACTATCTTATATTCAATGAAAATGTAACAGCTCAATACTTGTAATTAAATATATTCACGACAATTGCAAGTAATAAAAACTTACAATATCCTGTTTCTAAATTATCACTTGATTATTAAATGTATTCATTAGTTATTATTTTTTTTCTTTTATATATGGTGTACTTGACTTCAGAAATGATAGACCTAATTTCTAGTGTGGTTTACTTGATTTTTAGTATGATTTATGGTGATAAATGTGATAAAAATAAGGTATCGATTACACCAACTATTGCATAACATATAATATTCATTATTTAAATTTAAAAAAATCATGTAACATATCTCTGATATTTCTTATCTTGCAAAGCAGAATGGAAATTAAACATAAGTTTTCGCTTGATTGCACGACAATCCCTTTGGGACAAGAGGCCTAAGGTTAAAGAAATTTCCTAATAAAAAATTGCTACGCTTGAGAAAAAATTGTATATTATATAATAAGAGTATGGTGGCCAGGAATGTGAGAGAAAAAAATGAGATTTGCATAAATATGAAGAGAAATAAGTGTCGGATTATTCATTGTACATTTTATTTGAGCAACGTTGTTCGTGGCGTGTAATTTAAGTTGAATTTAGGGCGAAAAAGAAGTAGAGAGATGGAATAATGAATAATTTATTGTTGTGGTCGGTATGCTATGAGAGTTCATTGAAATTTAATTTTCGTGGAACCAGATGTTCCTCAGGTTTTAAAAATATTAAACCTAAATAAGTGCCCCTTGCGCCTTCAACAAAATTGACTTTAAGATTAACTTTAACTTCAGTGAATACAAATAAGGATCTCTTTGACACGTTTCACTCAACGATTATCAACTTACGTTCCACTTTACACGTAATATTTGTTTTTCATTTTATATATTTTACATTTAATATAATAAACAAATGTAAAACGAAAGTCCTTATCATGGATTGATTTGAAATTTTCACTAGAAGTAATTCGTTAAAAGATTACTAAAATGTCAACGAGTTTATCTGTCCATGAAGCTTTCTTTTCAAAGACCTACTTTGGTGCTTTCATTTAAAAAACTATAGGATATAAAGCAAAAATCTGAAGACGAACTGCAAAGTTAGACGATGATGTGGTCCTAATAGTATATATTCAGAAGAGCCAAAAGGATATTGATCAGCAAAATGCCCGTGTTAACTGATATCATATATGGTAAATAACACAGCGCGAGCTTCGAACTGGCGACCTGCCTACCACACTTAAGTCCAGCGCGTTGTCGAGTGACAATGAATTGAAAAAATATGCCATGATCATTATTAAATGAAATAAAAATAGTTGTATAATTTAATTTTATCCTCCTACAAAATAGATGATCATTTCGGCTTTCTAGACCATTACCAATGATCAAAATATAAATAAAATCTTGCTTTTAATACGTTTAGTTTGGGAGAGAATAAAAATAATTTATCGAACTAATAAATCAGTAATTTTTGTATTTCTTTATTACAATGAAGTTTTATAAACTTAACTCCTCTTTAATAAAAATATACCATATTATTTGAGTTATATGAATTATTTTCACTCGTTAGTTTTTTTTTACTTTTCATTGAAATAAAAAAAAATTATGAAATATATTATTACTTCGGTTTTCACTTAAAATACATAATGTTGATTCATGATTGTTTATAACTTGCAATAGTGGAAATCGTTCATATAACAACGTTAAATTTGGTTCACTTATACATTAATCAGGATTTCTTGTAAAATATTGAATGAATATATATTTTAAACAAAATCCAAATTTAAAGCGACATATTCACGTGATACTTTACATCGGATTAAATAAAATTAAAAAATGAATAATACTAACAACATAATATATTGATTTCAAGAATAAGGTGTATTATTTAAATTTATCAATATGAACACGTATTTTGACATGTATCATATTTGATGGAATGATTTAGAATAATATCAAATATTGATTTGTTTGATTTTTCGGTCATAATTCAAATGAAATTTTTTTTATCATGAAAATGTCTACTAAGCTCTGTTTAACTTGAAAATGAAAAAAGTCGAAAACGAAACATAAGTTTCATTTTGAATTCAGTCGTAATAAACAAGAAACGAAAAAAAAGGCACTCGGAATATATTTTTCTATCGTGGACTTACAATTGTTTTATTACTACGATACAGATTCTTTGTAGCACTGCAGGAAACAAGGCCAATTGTGCAGTTAGTAGTATTCTTGCTATTAAATCAATCGTAAATTATTCAAAAAAAATTGTGCATCACTCTACACGTACGTACAATAATTTTTGCATTTTGATGCATAAAAGAAAAACCTGAATATTGATAGAATGAAAGGATGATCATAAATGTGTGCCTCGAGTGAAATATCTGATATTACAATATTTGATAAGTACTTAATAACTGTTTATTAGAGATTCACGTTATAAGAACAAAAAATACAGGAACTTGAAATGATTTGAACATATTGAGAGAATTAGTTGCAAAGAAGACTAACGAAACAAAAAAATGTCTTGAATATACGCAAAATGAGGAAAAGAGTGGAAAGAGTAGTTGGAGCAATTATAATTGAGAATGAGGTAAACACTATTAGAAACACAAGAGTGTGAATGAAGAGATTGAAACTGACATATTTGTGCATGGTAAGAAGGACTTGGAGAACGATACTCTATGATAACCCCAAAAAAAAACTACTGGCGTGGTGGTGTACGAGTGTGTACACGGATTACATGAAATTTTCATGTACGAAATATTTCGAAAATAATACGTTTTCAATCTTCTCCCTTTTAAACGAAATGTTAATATTCTTGTTGATCTCGATGATTTCAACATTTGATGAGAGGAAAACCCAACGAAAATTCTTTGGGATAGAAAGGATCGCCGAGTAAACAATATTTGCCAGGATAATTACTTTTTCTCGCAAGGATCCTGACTGACAATTTCAATTAAGCTCTGACGTCTACAACTCAGCAGAGATTTGTATTCAATGTAGGTAGCAATCTAACAATGTAGGTAGCAATCTAACAATGTAGATAGCAATCTAACAAACGAATCTAACAAACGAAATATAAGTGTAACAAACCTTTCAATTGGATCTCTCTTCATAATCTACTTAGATCTCGTGTGTTCTTAGAGTTAAAGAAAATGTACAAAAAGAATTTTTGAATTTCAGGAAATTATCTGACTAAAAATAAATACAATCATAAAAAAGTGCCGTTTAGAAAGCAAACTCTCATCAAAGGCGCTTCAACTCAGGATTAGAACCCAATAAATATTATGGACGGATTAAAAATATTACAAAATACATATATTTAAATAAAAAATAGGAATTAATCAGGTTATCATAGGTACTTTCCCGCATCTGTATATGTTCTGTAAAACATGTTTGGTAAGAAAACCGCAGAAAACTTACCAAAGGAACATGAACTACAACGAAATTTTCGTAGATCTTTCGGTATGTAATAGTAACCGTTTGGGTTTTAACATATGTGTAGTACTCGTACATATAATGCACGTTTATAATATAAGGAAGTTTTAAATTTTATTACTCGATTAATTGCATTTTCATAAAATCATACGCGCTGTTTCCCTGCTGGCGTATTCAAAGAGAACAGATCACCAGACTTTCCTATCTCGACATAAATCACTCATTTCTTCTTCATTCATACACCTTCTCATAAGGTTCTTACGATTTCTCTTACTTCTTTGTTTTTATTCTTTGAAAATATCACTCACTTGATCTAACCTTAGTAATAAAAATACTTTGCTTTGTCGTTTCCTACCACGTCTTTCATTTACATTTGCACTGTTTATTGATTGTGTTAGTCTTTCTACATTTATTTGTTCCACAAGCCCAAACCATTTCAAAGTACTCTTTATCTTACTCAACACATCTGTCATAAGTTCATATTCATTAATTTCCGATTCATTAAAAATATGTGTAGAAAACAAATTAATGTAAATTTTAAATGGAGGAACTTTATTTCTGTTAACATATTAGTTGAACATATTATTTAAATAGACGACCTCCGTAGCCTATTGGTAACGGTCTTGATATTCACCTGGTGATTTCAGGTTTGATTCCTGATGTTACTTGAAGAAAAAGGGTTCCAGTCTAGTAAAAATACTCGCACACGCCGAACAGTAGTATTGTCAACACGTTCAATGACAAACCGCGACTTCCTTGCCTACTCTAGAGGTTCTTAACCCAAAGGTTCACTTACTGAGGCCGAAGACAATATTGTCTCAGGCCGAAAAACTAACCTTGGATATATTTAAGGGTACCATACGAAAAAAAAGTTATTGTCAGTATATTTTAATTTGTTATACAAATATGGGATTTAATTTGTCATACAAATATACCCTTAAAATGGATTATAAAGCGGGTAAAAAACGCAAACGCTGGATATATGAAACATTCTCAATTATATCATCTTAAGATAAGGTTTACTAGAAGAGGAAGTCAGACTTAAGCACTTATTCTCTGAATGAGAAATGCGTCTCCTAAAATAAATTGAAGGGAGTTATGAGGCATTAGGGAGCAGTTTCAGGATTTTCCCACGAATAGGGTCAACTTTCATCTAAATCTCTTGTTTAAGAGCTCAACTACTTTAGTTTTCCTTCTTAAAAAAGAGATTTAATACATGATTAAAATAGAGTCAATGAATATTTTATTAATTCTTCCAACAAAACATAAAAATTGAAGTCGTAGTGAAAATACAACCAAATGAAAAAAGTCAATCTCAATTAGTGAATTGACTAGTAAGTAAATATTTCTGACAGTGCCTGCTTTGTTTTGATAAAACAGATCACATAATTTATTGAAGCGTTGAAACCCCGAAAATGATACATCATTCTTAAGAAACAGAAGTTTTACGTATAATTTTTAAATCACTTCCAGAGACCAGAATTACAAATTAATGCTAAAAGTGCATTTATTTATTTCAAAACTTAAACTTTTCGTAAGAATAACAGAATGATTTACAATTAAATTATCAAATATGTTAGATAAACAACAATTTTAACCATGCAATTGAGTTGCTTTAGTGTTTCAAAAATCATCACGTTTGAAGGAAATAACAAAATATTTCGCGATTATTTATCAGAAGATCTAAAGGGCTCATGGTAGTTTTTTTTTTCCATTAGTAAATTTTCTGTGGTTTTCTTACCAAATATATATTTTTTTAAACGTATGCTAGTGAGTACCTAATCTAATGTCTGAAAACTCCACCTTCCTATTCTAACACACAACTTATTTAATGTTTTAATATAATTTTTTATCTTTCAATAAGAGCGGGTTCGATTCCCAACATAGAGCAGCCTTGAATACAGCCTACTCTCTAAACGTTACATTAATAAATGCATATATACTATACATACCATCATATCATTTTCCCTGATGATAAAGGCAAGGAAAACAGAGCTTCAAACTTTTCTATCTCGACAAACACATTGCACCTTTTCCACATTCATACAGCTTCCAATAATGCTCATACGATTACTTCTTTTTCTTTTTTAAATACTATTTATTTGATTCAATCATACTTTTTCCTAGTCTTTTACACTACGCGGTCTACTCACATTTACACTTTATATTTGTTTTGTTAGAATTTTCTTATTTATTCGTACCACGTACCCAAACCATCTCATTTTACTTTTTTCCGTCGTATTCAACATATCAGCCTAAAGTATACATTCATCCCTAATCACTATATTCCGTATTCTGTCATATATTGTCACCCCGTGTATTTTCCTGAATGGACGCATTTCTACAGCATTTACCTAGCTTTTTCTGCTTCCACTCGCAAACATGGTACTAAAATAATATCTTAGACTGTCATGAATCTTGGCAAATTTTTATACTGGTTTAAGTTTATGTATTGAAGTACTCCCCTGACTTGGTTTCTTATCACTACACGCCATTCGTCATTCTTTGTAACTCTTTCATCTAAAAAAATCTACCTCAATAGCAGAATTCTCCAACTTGCTAAATCTTAAAAAAATCACCCACATGTCGACTATATCTTCAATGATTTTCTTCAAGTGCTTGAATTGAAACATATGTTGTTTCTAATAGCCAATTTACCTAAATTAGGATGTTTTTTTATTATTTAAAAATGCTGGAAATTGAACTTTTCCAATATTAAATATATTTTTATATTAGAATATCACTATGCGAATGATTTTTTTATGGGGTTTTAAGTGATAAATTATATTGAAAAAAAAGAAGACAATATCCAGTTTTTTCTACATCATAACAAAACGTGAAAAGAATATGTTATTTTAATATATAGGAGCACGTGTTGTGTTCCTGTTGAGTTCTCCATATTATTTATTAGCTTTATCCAAAGTGATTACATTTATGACGCGTTCAACTTATTTTATGTCTGTTTTTATTAAAGGAGTAAAGCTAGAATAACGACTTACATAAATATACTATAAAGCCGGATCGTTCAACGCGTATGAGAGTTGTATTTTGTAGTGCATCCCTCGCATGACCTATATTCACTGAAGCAATTTGTATTCATTCTGCCTACTTTCCTATATCACGTTGATGGACTTTATGGGATTGTCGTTTCATTAAAAAATGCTCTATTTTGAAAAGCAATTAGTAAAAAGAATCGCTTTAATATTACACAATAAATAAATTTAAAATGTTTTGAAAATCTAAGTTAAAATAAAACTAAGTAGCATGAAATAAACAGATAAAAAAGGCGGTGAATATTAAGACATACCATGGCACAAATAGATATTCATATAGGTCTTGGCTGTTTAACTCGATTTTAAGGAAAACTTTTAAGGGTATTTAATAGTGACGAAATATTGTGAGGTGTAGTTTTTAAAAATTTTCATGCATGAAATAGAGGCACGAACTACTGTTTAACGTTTGAGAACGAAAAGGAAAAATTAATATACAAAGTAAAATTATCTATTCGATTTTTTTTGATGGTCAAAATTTCTGTATTATTATATAAATATGTATATATTTTTTTAGAAGTATCAAGGACCATGTCTGAAAAACAGAAAACAGTAGAGCGTTTTCCATTTATTTTCTTTTAAACAATTAAGTATATTACTATGAACTGTATCGTTATAAAACATTATAAATGCATTTGAGATGTGGTGACGGAAGGGGTTAAAAAAATGGAGATTACAAATAGACTTTCGACAAAATATAGATAAAGAATCCGAACGTGATTTGAAAATGTTGCTGGAAAGAATGATAAAAACCTGGAGAAGCTGATGATCAGTGGGACAGTTGAGAGAAGGTAAGCCAGAGGAAGTTGTCCTACAATATGGACGGATCAAATAAATAAGTTGGCGGGATCTTTTTCAAGCGCTGCATTCAACATTGCCTAGGACCGGGAAGAATGGAAACAAGCGGTATACCGAGTTTGATACATAGTTGAGAACTACGACACTCAGCATTGAGCTTGCGGTAAAAAGAATTATAAACCATTAAAAGAAATATTTATATTTTCTTGGTACAACAATTTTTTTTAATATTTTATAGAGATATTTTTTTTAAATTTCATCCGAAGAAAAAAAATCCTCTTGAAAACAATCTATCATATTCCCTAGGCGTCGATAACCCATATAATTATTTACCTCCATTTCTACCCAGAAAATTGCATGGAGTTAGTCATTTGACAAGTTTTTTATTTCATTAGGTGTATGTAATGAAATGCAATGTTTCGATAGACTCTTATTTGTCTTCTTGTAAGTTGTATGTAATGCAATGTCTCGATAGGCTCTTATTTGTCTTCTTGTTAGTTGTATGTAATGCAATGTCTCGATAGGCTGTTATTTGTCTTCTTGTTAGTTGTATGTAATGCAATGTCTTGAGAGGCTCTTATTTGTCTTCTTGTTAGTTATATATAATGCAATGTCTCGATGGGCTCTTATTTGTCTTCTTGTTAGTTATATGTAATGCAATGTCTCGATAGGCTGTTAATTGTCTTCTTGTTAGTTGTATGTAATGCAATGTCTCGATAGGCTCTTATTTGTCTTCTTGTCATAATACTCGTATCTTCTTTGTCATTAAATCGTAACATTTTACTTCTTTATTTTTTAATATCAAAAAACTTTCAAAATCACTAAGGTCTATAAGTTTTCAACCTAAATAAGTTAGTGCGTTTATGTTTTCTCCAAAGTGAAATAGCTCCTGAAAATCTTCTCAATAGATAGAATCTAATTTCAGTTTAATTTCTGACAGTTTTTTCACTTATTTTGAAAGAAACTTGATAACCTGGTGATATAAATTTTTTACTATTGCAAATATAACGAAACAACACGTCGTCTATCAGGTTTAGTTACTACTGAGGGTAGAGGTATCAAATTATCCCTGTAACTTTGCCTGACCATGAAATGGACGTGGCTCATATGATATCTGGCGTGGTATCTTGATTAGTTCAAATCTGAAACTGTTGCCCCTATGTGATTATTTGAAATAGAAAAAAAGCATAACCAACCATTTTGATAAAATTGAATTAAAATTATATTTTTACATTTCTTTAAACTTTATTTTGATATTTACATATCTTGACAAAATTTCATGAAAAACACGACCAAAATTAAATACAATTCACTCAATTAATATTTTGTTGTTATTACTTTTCAGTTAAGATTTTTGTTTTGAAAAAAATTGTTCTCAAAAAATTATGGATTTTATCAATTTTTATTATTTACAATAAATTTTTTAAAGTGCTCAGACAATATATGTGTTGGAATTGTAATAAAATTTATGAGAAATCCAGCTTCTGCCAATTTAGTGTTGATTCCCTCTCAGCGAATGAAGCATTTCAAGACCGCCAACACATCTAATATGGAAATTCAATCAGTCAATTTTACAGCTACTCTCTCTGTGAATTCAACATCTTACTATGATATACGCTTTTGAGTGTTCGTTATTTTAACATTTTCATCAACCTTTTTTCTAAAAATATGAATAAAAAATGATTATAGAATATTAAGTTCAGGGATTTTTTTAAACATATGTATATAAAAACTTGGTTTATGAGCTTAATGATAAAAAAAAGTACTTTGATACGTTAAAAACTAATGTGATATTCAATAATTTGCCAAATCCAACAAATTCATATTAGAGCACGTAGTAATTTTTAACATTTTGTCTTTGAATAACAGTTCAATCCCACCTCCACCCACACTGTTGAGGTTCAAAATAAGTCCCCACCCAGTGCGATCTACACTAGAAAATCGAAATCTTTTTTATTTTTTTATGAGCGCGACGTCACATAGCGACGAATTAATTTGGTTTTACAATCGTACAAACTTAATATACATACATTTTGATCTGTTAAGACTTAAGCAATGAGTTTAACAAACTTGCCAAGAACTCTTTATTTACTAAACGGTTTATCCCTTTTCATTGAAGTCTAAGGTATTTAAATATTTTAACAATTGCTTTATAGTTTCATTGTATACAATATAATCCAGCAAGTTTATTTCCTTGTGGGAATTGCCTCCGAGCAACAAGAAATATATTTCAATTATTTATAACATTTAAAAAAAAAGAATCCAAGGTTAAACTAAAATCGAACCTTCAACTCCGGGTTAGATACAGGCATACCAACAATCAGACAATAAATAAAATAGTGTTCTTCTACGAAACGATAAATTAAATTAAAATCGTATATCTAGTATCAATGTTCACAATACATATATTTTTGACAGCTCAATGGATTTTTTTATATGATTGAAATATCAATATTGCTTTTTTCTGCCAATTTCGACGCTCTTTGTCATCATAAGTATCTAGAAATGCGCGCTGTCAAATAATGTCAATAAATTATTATATAGCCAAGACATCGTCGATTTTATACCTCCAAAACGAAGCGCGAAGTGTCACTGACATAATTTTTTTTTCGAAAATTATTTGTGCTATATAAAGCGGTTAGATAACGGTTGGAAAAATGAAAAATGAAATAAATCTGCGTTATATCAAGACTGTTCTGATTTAAAACCCAGTAAAGAGCAAGTCAATATTTTTCTCATGTATTACTTTAACAATGTCCTTTTCACCATCGTTTGTAAATTCGCATAATTAGAAATTTGCTAAGATATTATTAAATAATAAGCCAATACTAAACTTAAATAATAAGCCAATACTTAACTTTTCGAATTAAAGATTAAAACTAAATAAGGGTGCTCAAAACTTTACCTTTTTATAGTACATCATTTATTTAGAATACAAAAAATCGATAATTTTTCGCGTTAAATTTTTTTTTTTTTAATTCGTTATTTTATAATCAGAAAAATTACAAACTTTTAATTATTAGCTTTTTTTGGTGTATTTGAAAAAAGGTACATTTCACAATAATCACCCACTATGTATACTCGTTTTTGTCGAAAAGGAACTTTTTCTTTATCCAGATATTTTCACAGTGTCTAATAATTACATACTTGTGTATGTCAAAACAATTTTTTTTAATAAATAAATTTTCTATGTAATACAATATATTAAATATATGTTTTTTTCATTTTCTAATTGCTAAAAGTGAATTCACGTGGAACATACTCATTCTACGACTCACAACTTTTTAAATTATTGAGTAATTGGACGGAGAAATTAAGTAATAATCAACAATCGGCAAAAGGTATCCACCCATTTTTCTTGTTCATTATGTTTCCTATTATATAAAGGTTAGTTTATAGAGATTCGAAAAACGGGTCAATAAGCCTAGATTTATATTATAAGAGAGTGTATATTGAAAACCACGTTGTTTTTTAGTAATACCATTAAAAGGACACTTTATATAGCACTGTTAAAAGAACAAATTCTTCTCAAGGGCGCTCTAATTCCTGACTCAAACTCACTTTAATTTACATTTTAAAATATTACAAAATGAATATATTTCAGTTGAGTGTAAGAATAGAAAGGTAGTGGCTGCGGCCATTAGATAAGGTATTTTCCCGCATTTGCATGTGTACAGAAAAAACATATTCGTTAAGAAAACCGCAGAAAACTTACCATTGAAAATGAGCTACAAAGAAACCTTTGTTGATCTTATAACATGCAATAATAACACATTCGGCTTGAAGTGTAGGGTAGTATATGTATATAGTGTTCATATAATGTCATAAATTTTGATAAGACCTCTCAAAAAGGAATTTATTATATAAACTTTTCATGTACTCGAATAATATTAAAAAGATTTTTCTCCAGTGTGGAATTTAGGGTTGAACTTTTAAACGCATTCGGGAACCTGAATTCTGAAAATCGTATGAAATGGATATTACTCAGTTTTGATTGAGAGCGACAAATGAAAAGCACCATCAAGCTGGAGCAAATGGGGTGCTATTCGAGATATATTGTTCACGCACTTTGAATGGAGTCAGAAACAGTTCGAGTCTTCTGTATGGTGGAAATAAATGGAGGAATAATATTCTATCGGCTGTCATGATTTATTACTCGCGGTTGTTTAAAAAAATCGTCTCATTTTAAACAAGCTATCGGTTTAAAATATACAAAAAAAAATTAAATCCATTTTACTAGGATGAAGATATTTTGTTTTTAGTATGATCCAATTGAAAAAAAATTGCCTTACGATATTCGAAGCTTAGTTGATAAGATGGTTGTCTCCTAACCAGATGCTGCGGGCTCGATTTCTATTTGAACTAATTTTATAAAATAATGGTTTTATCGCTTTTCACTTTTGGCATCTTTAACATCCTTCTGGATGGTTAGAAATGATTGCCAACCGGCAATAAGCACGTCGGATTATACCATTAACAATGATAGTGTAAGACAACATAGTATGTGGTTCAGTAATTATAGGGATGAAAGTTATTGAAAGAAAGAAAAAAAAATAAACTATATTTTATTACGGAATACTTCCACATAAGATATACGTGGCATAGTTACTAAAGCGCCTGTCTTATATTCTGAATGTTGTGAGCTCGATTTATGTTGATACTCATTATTTTAAAAAATATGTTACTCTGAGTTTCACTTGCGGTTGCTTTAACTTCTTTGTTGTTAAATGAAACAGATTGGCACATGGCGATAACCCCTTCAGGTTTAACTGTATTCAACGGAAGTATAACTCAATGCAATAGACCCTTCAATTTGAAATGTATTGTTCAACATATAATTAAACGGGTTCAAATTGTGAGATTTTAAGTGTTTTAACAAAGTATTAAGAAAATACATTACAAAAAATGTATATAAATTTCAGCTTTGACAAAATTTTCAGTAACTCGCTTCGTAATGCTTCAATACTATAATAATTTGAAATTCATGGGGTTAAAATATTGAAGAAGAAAAATCAGAAAATGGGATATATATACTTATGTTATATGTTTTTTTTTCAGGAACCAACAATCTGAACTTTGAGTTTTCTATACATAACAAAAGACAGCAAGATTACGTAAATAGTAGGATGCTTTTGAAGGAGCTTCAGTGATAAGATATTGGATAAAAATTGAATGTGACATAAAAACTGACTAACATAACTGAACTCAACACATCGAAATCAAGTATTTCTGCAATCCTTTAATTTTATTGGTAAGTAACAAACAAAAAAATTATGTTTTGTGTAATTTTAAACGTTGATATTAAACGTAGCAAAACGCTTGAGATGTTTAGATTTTAAACGAGATGGCTTATGTGTGGGCAGTGGCGGCCGGTGGACAAAATAATTGGGGGTTCACCCGAGTAGGTATCCATGGACTCAATTATATAAAGAAAAAAAAATACTATGGTGCATACCTATTTATAAAGAAGTTCTATTATCAGCTCTTTTTGTTTAGCGAAAACCTCAATTACCCTTTTGTTGAAATCAGGTACAGACTGAATTAGCTCTTTTTCGAGGCTTAATATTGATATTAGTAAAGCGTTCAGTCTGTCCTGTCCTGGCTCATCGGATTTCTCAAAAATGATTTTATCCTTTTTAACGTAGAGAAGCATCTTTCACTCTCAACAGAAGTCATTGGAATAGTGAATACGAGTTTAAGTAACTTTACAGTCTGAGAAAAATCTTCTAATAAACCAGTATTATAAAATAGACATAGCGCCATCAGCATTGGCAAAATCATCGCGGGCATAAATTGCACTGAGTTCACCGTTTAATTGAACTTTATTTAAAAAATCGTATATTTTACCGTCAAAATAAAATCATGTTCGGAAAATTTTGACCTATACTCGGTAAATTTTTTGCAATAGAATAATTTTACTGCAGTTAGGTGATTGCTGAATACAAAACGTTGTTTCATTTCACACAAAATTGTATCGCAGACTTCTTTACAAATAACTTGACTTCGAGGATTTTATTCGTTTAGTCGATGGTTCAAGAAAATTGTCCGTGGAGTTACGCACATTTTTCAAACTCAGTGATATGATATTGTTACGAATTATAACGGGATCTAAACTTTTAAATTGCAATTGTTTGAATAAAATATCACATTGTGGCAGAATTTTTTGGAAAAATTTACGCAAATAAACACAATAAATAATCCAAATAATCATGGTTATCTTACAAATGGCTCGTAATATTATATAGATAGGTAGATAAGCGTTTAGCCACGAGACGAAACTGCAAAAATATCATTGAAATAGAGAATGGAATTTCTCACAAGTTACTAAACAAAACAATAAAGGAAGAAAGTCGGTACCTAATTAAACAAAAACGTTTGTGAATTTGGAGACATATACTCGCAAATATATTTGTACTAAAAATACGCCCCAGTTTAAACGCTAGGAACAAATCATCCCTTCTATGCGGTGCCTATATTTTAAAAAAAAACTTTAAATCGTTGTATTATTATCCCAGCGTACTATCGTACGCATCATTTGGGTGTTTCCGAGATCACTCGGATATTTACCGAAGTTGCTACGTGCGTGCACCAAAATTACTAGAAACTCCTATTCAAATATAGCTGTCTCATCTTTACTGTTCTCTCCAAATTTCAATGTAAAATATCGTAATTTTGGGACGCACTCAAATGCGCACGTAGAGCGAGTTCTTCATGTAACAGTACGCACACATGCGCACAGAATGCGCCCGGATGCAAAATATATAGTATGTATACAAAATATGTGCTCTAACAAATCGAGTTGTATATTGTAATATTGTAATGTCGACATTAATATATTTATTTTTCATAAATATTGTTGTAATAATATACATTTTTGCGATACTTCCTTATGTGTTTATTGTTATATAAATTTAGTAGTTCGGCGCACGAGAGCACTAATGAGCCAGCCGCTGCTGTGTGTGGGCCATTGAAAAGAGATAAAAATATTTTAACAATTATTCATCTACCTCGAAAATTCGTTTCTTATTTTATACACTTATTTACAAAGATTACTCGTATAATAAGTGATTATTAGTATATATATATAATACATATATAAAAAATAATATTTAAAAAATGAGACAAAAAAACATGTACTCGTAATTTAAAGAGGACATTCCCAATTTATATAGAACTGGGTTTGTTGTATTTCATTTATCGTATCTTACTAACGACATTTAAAAGTAAAAAAAAAAGTTTTCTCCGATTGTTGATTAATTACTTGATATCTCTGTCATAAATTCTCATCAACTGAATTAGTTCTGAAACCTTATTAAAGTATATTATTTATAGTTGAGGCGTTAATATTGTGGAAGTTTAAATACATTGTAATTTGTTTTATCAAACACTGTTTATTCCACTTTGTGTAAAATGGAATAGAGTGATTACATAAAGGGGATTAAACAGTGTTGAATAAAACATATTACAATGTATTACTGAAGTATTTATCACGTGAGTCAACACTTGACGTATTTCATCATTTTGGAAATCTATGTGTTTGAAGTCCATCTCACAATCTCCTCCGTACACTCATCAAATGTAAACCAATCACACAACTATTCACCACAATTAACTCATCTTACAAGTCGAAGTACTCAAACTTCTATTATTGGTAAATGCACTTGAATTTTTTTAGATTTGAACCGAAAAATGTACAGAAACCAGTCTCGGGATATTAAACGAACTCTGCAGCTAACACTTCTGTACAAATAAAATAAATATTTATTTGAAACGATCATATTCTAATAATATATATTTTACTTTTAACTCCTGTAGTTATACTTCAAACTAACAAAAAAATCGAAACAAGAGCAAATAAATTTGTTAAAACAGAACATTTCTTATGTCCAAGTAATATAATTTTGTCTTTGATTTTTCCACCGATCCAAACCAGGAATATAGAAAAAGGGGAACAGAAAAAGAAAAAAGGCTAAAGTGTATTGGCCACGTTTCAAATACAAGAAACGCACTTCTCCGATATTAGAGGCGTGATTAATGGATATTTCCAACTCGGAGACGCAACTCGGAGCCAGCTTTCAATATTCTACATGCTCTACCATATCTTACGAAACCTTCAGTATCCTATTTTGGTTTCAATATCCGATGTTTTTCAGCAAAAAGTTTTCGTGAGAAGGTGTTAAACAATAGCTTCTGCTACAATAGAAATGTATGGAAGCTCAAAGTACTTGGAGCCCTTTGTGAAGTCTACTTGAATTGTTTTATCTATGAAGGAGTCTCGCTTTATGATCGTTGAGGGTCTGGTTATTTTCAGTATATAAATCGGAAGGGTCATTGTTTTACCACAGAGATAGCAAAAGGTGATGAATGATTAATTTCTGATATTGCGAAATATCATATCGTATAATACAAACGAGTATTCTCCGTTTTGTTTACGAAAGTTTCGCCGGAGGTATTAATACAGTATTACTTGTTACCTGACACAAGTATATATTCATTAAAGCAAATGCTTTTGTTAAATACGATTTAAAAAAAAATTTATTTGATTTTGTTATTTGAATAAAAAAACAGTATCTTGTTTGCTAAAAAGACAGAAAGATATACAATAATATATCCTCTTTAAATGCTGCATTCAACGTGGCCTAGGCCCGAGAAGGATGAAGACTGGTGGTAGACAAAGCCTGAGACTTACGAGTAACAAAGGACCACAACGCTCAGCATTGAACACTCAATGAAGAAGACATAATTAATAATTTCCTTCGTTTAATTATCCAATTAAAAATAAAATTTATGTGCTTGCTCGTTTCTCCTTTTGACATTTTCAATCCTTAGATGAAATAAAATATATTTATTATACTATGATTATGTTGGTAAATTACTTTCTGTATAAAAATTAATCATGTTTCAACTGCTACTTTCCTACCCCGTAATGACTCACAAGGGTAGTAACTTCACATGGTTTTATTTTTTAGTCTGGCACATACAAGTACATATTGTAAAAAATAGAAGCGTGTCATTATTTTTGCAGTGTGGTAAATTCACTTCCATGTTTAAGTTTAATAATTACGAATTTATTACGAGAAATAAAGTGTGGGTGATAATAATAGATAATTATTTGTAATCTTACATATATTTATTGGCTACTACAACTAAAAGTAGAAAGAAACGAATGAAGAGCAAATAAAACAAATTTATGTCAGGTCAAGTATCTATAAAAGGTGTCTACTTACGAGTGTCTGGTCAAATAAGTAGAATAATTCACAAATAATACATCGATGAAGATGATTGGAAAACTGACATTGTGACATTTTTTGATAGATTTTGTCGTGTTTCTGGCCCTATTTTTATGACGTATTTTTACGTAAAAAAAACATTCCAAGTAAAATTATAATTTCTTACAAGATTTTGTTAATAAATTAAGTGGAAAGAAATCTCAATTGTGAAATCAGAAAGTATTTTTTAATTAAAATTCAAATATCCAACAATCTTTTTGAGACAGTAACTATCGTATTGGCGAAAAGATTGACATATTTTTGCATAATAATGTCAAGGTCCAGGTAGATTATTTTAACGGAGAGATGAGAAATTTGAGACAGAAGTGAAATGTGCGATATATTTTAACATGTTCAATATCAAACTTTTTTAACATGTTCAATACCAAAGTTCTTTTAACATGTTCAATACCAAAGTTTTTTTAAATATATTCAATACTAATGTTTTTTTTAAACATATTCAATAACAAAGTTTTTTTCCAACATTTTCAATACCAACAATAGCGTAATTTTTCAATGCGTAATACATTGTAGTTGTTAACTCATTAAAAACGTATTTTGAAAGTAAGGTGCAATTTGTTTTACTCTGTAGCATCAACATACTGAGTTATAGTTATGTATGAGTTGTTGTATGTGATTTGTTGGCCCCTGTTTGCCTTGCAAGACGATATATCAATATGCTGTGTTTAATAAAATACATATATAATCAAAAAATATTATTAAAGGGAAGTACTCGTATGAGACTGTTGTTATTTTTTGATGAATGTGAACACCATTGGTGTAATACAGGAACGACCAAACCAGCAACGCCATATTAAATCTCGATCCAGAGTTATTTCATACTTTGCCTCCTTAAATTTGAAGTTCTCAAGCCAATTTTAATCACATAATTTTTGAAAAGTTAAGCTAGCTTACCAATGAGGAGGTCCCTAATCGTAAAGGTATCTAAAGTGGATTATTTACGGTAACATGTGTAACGTTAAAAGATCCCACGCCGTACAGCACCAACGTTATAAGGATGCCTTTTAAAGATACATGAAAACTTGTAACGTAGATTTCGAATTGTGGAAAGTTTATGCTAAGGAAAGAATTTGACGATGCCAAGGCTTCGTCAACATAGGGAAGTAACATATGTGATAAAAATTTGCTTGAAGACCTCAAATTTTAGCGAATGATGGTGAAGCGTGAAATATTCATCGACAGAAAACTAACATAAATGTTTAGTTGCTGATATAGCTGCATAAGTGAATCGAGATTGATCCTCACAGTCGTAAAAAATATATCACCAGTCCCAAACATTCTCTATCAAGACAATGGTCAACAATTACAATGTTGGTATGCAGAAACGATACACAGGTCGGGTTTTGTTTTAATCTAACCTTGTTTGAATTATATTTCTTTATTATTTGATAGGGAAAACATTGATGAATGCTGCACTGACCTTTTGTTGGCCAACCTCTCGTGTGGAGATGCCCATCTTCTCGTGGTGGCGCAGCTGCACGGGGTAGATGATCTGGTAGTAGTGTGCGCCGATGTTTCGCACCAGCTCCTGGTTTTGGCGGAACTCGCGCAGTAGCCTTTCCACTTCCCCTGAAAACAAAAAATATATAGTTGAATAATTTATAGATTTTCTAGCGGAGGAATAATTTGAACTTTTTTTTAGATGAAAGGTAAGCAAAGAATGTTTCCTATTATGACGAACGAGAGTCTTTTATACATAAAAGTTGAACATCAATGAGATATTGTTAACAGCATGTTTAAGGGAGATTTTTCTTCTTCTTAAATGATAGATTTTTTACTACGTTAAAGAGTTTAAAGCCTTTTTACAATATCTGTTATTGCTAGAATGAACAAATAAAGAGAAACATTTGATCTTAGTTGATTAATTTTGCCTACAAAGATATTACCATCTAATTTTGACAGCCCTAAAGGACCTGCAAACTTCTCAAATGCCACATATCAAAAATTGGGAGAACCAAGGACAACACTTTCAACGGAGAATATTACATGGCGGATTGACTCTCCCTACCGGTGGGGAGAAGCAGTTTACACAATACTATTATAGCTACAGTGTCCGAGAAGCCCTGTGTCTTACACCGAGGAGAACTTGATTCGAGAAACGCCCAGTGCTGTCCGGGTGGAAATAATTTTGTGAGTTTGACACGATATGAAGAAGATGAATAGGATAGTATGCATTACGAAGTGTACGGACGTTGTACAAGTGTAATATATATGCTTGAATAGAACTAAATGAATATCTGTATTACTCAACAAAAGTATGGTGTAATGGTGATGATTTCATTGTTATCTGTCAGTTTGTGCACTTATTTTATACAATCGTTCTTTTAGCATTATATTCACTAATGTAAACCATTTAAAGAACCTTGGTATGTCAACAACTCCATCTATGAATTGTTGATGAAACTTACAAACTATGTGAGTTAAAATATTGGTTGACAACTATATGAGAACTCATTTAATAAAATAACAGCTTAGAGAAGCTTTGAGTACAAAAAGGGACAATATATTGCGTTGATATTTATCAAAAAGTAATTTTATAGCTTCGGAAATTTTATTTCGCATTTTTATTGACATCGACCATTTTATAAAAAAAGTGCGACTTATCTCAATAAACATTAATATCGAGCAAAATAATTAAGACACGTGACCTATTTTATTGTTTGCGTAATTCTTTCGGCCATAGCAAGGAATACCTGACTGGAGAAGAATTAATCCTAAGGGATATGGACATAGACATAACGCTCGCATTCTCATATTATCCCAGCTTGGAATTTGTAGGAAACAAAACAAAAATATAGGAATATACATCTTTATTTTTCAGAAATATATAATATTTTACCAGTTTACCTTCAAAACAAAAAATTGCTTTTATTCTAGTAAATTTACAACTGACTTAGCTGGTTGACTTAAATATAGCATAAAATAAACCAAGTTGTTATTAAGGTTCATCTTTAGAGCTTTAAGGAAGGGCAGCCGAGTGCAAGTAATTTATTACATGTACATGTAAATACATCTGTCATATTTCTGTTTTTAGCATTTTTCCCAGTCGACCAGATTTTGTTTCATAATTATTATCGGTATCCATGACCGTGTGTCATGAATACCGATAGAAATAATGAAAATACTCTTCGAAAAACAAAATACAGATAAAATAAATACAGGCGAATGGCGATCCCATAACAGTATTTTTATCGATAAAATGCGCTGTTATTTGTGATATCGCAAATTAAAAATGTGACAGCTTATATTCTTAGTCAAGAAACGGTTATGCAATGGAGTCCCATCTTGGGAACACTTCATTTTGGTTTTCTAAATAGAGATAAGGCAAGACATTAATGTGCAAGTATTTGCTTTCATGTAAAACATATTAAAAAAAAAAAACTAATTTGGGCGAAAAGTACTGAAAAATCATTTTCTTAACATTTGTAAATTTAAATCAGCTGAATTCCATTAAAATAAAAAGTGCCTCATAATCTGGTTAAGAAGGTAGAGGTCTTCGAAACTGGTTGTGAATTTTTTAAAACAGCCATGAATGCAAATAAAAAAAGTATTTAATTTATTTTGTGAATTAAGTAAACACTACTTACTAGTTTCCTATTAAATCAGCCTTTTCATGTGACACTTAGCAATATTTGTGGTGAATTTGTCAGTTTTTTTTAAATAAATTTCAACAAGACAGCTACAAAAAATATTGATGGGAAAGAGGATGAAAAGTCTATTCAAAAAAATTATATTGTATGAACGATGTACCATCAGCGAGGTTATTTTTCCCAACGGATTGCATTATTGCCTAACCCACTGAACTACTGATAATCCCTCTACTCTTCCAGCGGGTAAAATAGGTTTCTCATGTTGTCTAAATGGAAGACATTCGGAATTATAACGTGCGTGAAAAGCATGTTTACAGGAAGAGAAACTAATGGCTTTCTTACGAGCGAACAAAGTACAAAATGGCCGCTAGTTCCCATCCCTAGTAGCGCTTGCTTTTCAGCCAATAATGGCGGAATTTTGGCGCCAAATGTGAGATCTTCAGTTAAATTCGCTGTGACTCTTCATAAATCAAACATATAATTGATAATGGATTTTATCAGTCTACAAATCCACCGGATTTAATGGACAAATCGTCAAAATTGTACAAATTTACTAAAATAATTGAAGGTTTTCTGAAATCCAAATAACATTTGTCTGAAATGGTGAATAAGAGTGGTTCGAGTAATTTTGTATTTTCTTACACTTTAATTGTATACAGTATAATTGGATTACTTCCGTGATCTTGTTAGTAAGATACATGACATTCAGCTTCGGGGCTTGCAGGCTCGATTTCCACTGTAACCCAGATTTTAAAAAAAATCCAATCTGATTTTTATTTATGGCCTCTTCAACATCTTTCAAGTAAACTGGAAGGGATTGTTACATGGCAATAAGCCCACCAGGTTGTGCTGCCTACAGCAAAAGTGTAATACAATACAACCTGCTTGAGCTATTGCCATATGACAATCTCTTCCAATGAACAAAAAATATGATAATTATGATGAAGTGAAGACCTGACCAAAACCTTTTTAAATATGGTAGCCACTGAAAGGTTTGAAACAGCCATAACTCGTTCATTTTCAATACTTTTTTACATGTTATAGAACTTTACTACCCCAAGATACTCAACAGCGCCTGCAGTACGTTATTTGATTTTTAACACCTAGCCAGAGATAACAACAACTTTTTGAACAACTCGATAATGAGTGATGAGGCCCATTTTCATTTAAGCTGATACACCAACAAACAAAACTGCAGATTTTGGGGTACGAAAATCCTAGGGAATTACATCAGCATCAATTGTACCCCCAACAATGCACTGTTTGGTGCGGTGTTATGGCTGAAAGAGTTATCGGCCCTTATTTCTTTGAAAATGAGGAAGGTCAGACAGAAAGAATCAACGGGGCCCAGTATAGGACAATGCTTGAATTTTCTTTTACGCCCAGTGGTCGAGGATAATCAGGAGGTAGAGTTCCAACAGGATGGAACTACTGCGCACACTGCCAGGACGACGATAGCAGTGTGCGCAGTACAGCGATGTGCATACTTCACCCTTTCATGAGCCACCCTATATTAAAAACTGGGTTCCCGCGGGAGTCAATCTCGCAAATCCCATCCTGGAAGACAGGTATCTATCAACAAGACTTTGAATGTCGGTAAAGGTTCATTTGAACCATATCGTGTTTAAAAGTTCATTTGAACATTAGTTTATTACTATCATATAATTATTATTATTTATTATTAATCCATTTTCTCAAAAAAAAAAAAATTAGAATTCATGGATATTAGTATCAGTAAGTAAAATATTTTGATTCAAGTCAACAGTTATTTTTTAAAATTTCATTTATCATAATTTTAAAACGTTTGTTTTCATTTTTGATATCAGAGGATATCTATTTTCTCCAGCTTTCTAACAAGAAACAGACGAACTTCGGGCGTCATTATTACAAATTTTCAATCGGGTGTTTATGCAATATTGCAGTGACTTTTCGCAATATTTACTAATTTGCCTTACAATGTTTAAATGAAAAATAAAGTTAAAGTTTCCCAATATATACTCCAATACTACAATATTATTCGTCTATATTTTACGACTCTCCGTCATGAAATATATTTCGACTCTGGTGACCGTCACAATGAATGACCCGGTTTTTCAGTGGAGGGCTAAATGCGAGAGAGCTAACAATGTGTCTGATTGGAGGGAACGAGTGTTTCAGTTTTTTTACCCGGCACATGCAGTAGGCAGCTCTTTGCAGGGAGAAAATTTAAATTTGAATATATCGTAGTGCCAATCAGTGGAAAAACGTTAAATTTTGAAACGGATTTTATTATTTTGATTTCCACGAACGGAATGAGTGATTCGATGGACGCTATATTAGAGTTTATATTAATATTTTATTGGAACTTAATCAAATTAAATATTGCAAAATTTATTTACTACATATTACGCACTGCACAGATAAAGTATTTTTTTTACAAAATGTAATATGTTGAGAGTATAAGTTGAGGAATTTAAGTGTGTCCATTGGGGTGTGTTAATGAAGTATGTTAGTTATTTTTATATTTTACGCTATACTGCTCTGGACCATCTGATCATTCTTCTTATGTATCCAATAGTACGTATGTATTAGGTGTGTACATAAGCTGTGTCCGTTATTTTTTCAATTTAAAAATGAGAACCAAAAGTTAAACAAAATGGTAAAGGTTATACGTCATTCGAAAGAAAATTTTCTGCTCTACAAGATGTTGTATTTTTTTTTACGTTACATATATTATTTTATTTGATTACAAACCTTCAAAATGGAATGACAAGTAAACGAAAGGGATCATTTTCGACACCTCATTCTGTTCGCGTTCAATCGAGGGGATAAAGCTGCCAAAGCTGCTCGCGATATTTGCAAAGTGATATTTCATTGATTGCATAATGGCTAATTATTCGTACAGCCTAAATTATTTTACTATTTTAAATTGTTTTTCTTTATTCTTCATATAAAATCACATTCTATTCACTCTCCTAAATCAAATGGCACTCATATTAAATCTTAGTAACTTAATTGATTTTATAAGTTATAAACTTAGACTGAAACATTATCGAAAAATATTATTTCATTGTATGGTTTCTAAAAAAATTTTGCATGCATAATAAAAATGATATGCATAATAAAAAATATTACCATTGACGCCATTTGAAATATTTCTACACTTGTTTTTTTATATTTACATAAAGATCAAAAATGTTGAGTTCATTATATTGTAGAATAAAACTTCACAATGATGAAAAATAAAAATCAGTCTCTATGTGTAATTTTTATATATTATTCCTGCAAAAAATACTTCAAGTCAACTAGTAAAAATTCTGAAAAATTACCTTTAAAGTATACTTTTGTGTCAGCCAAATTTGTTCACACGCGAAAAACGAAATTTTCAGTATTGTCATAAAAATACCGAGGATTTCCTAGACAGACGAGTTTTATCTACTTACAAAGTTTACCTTGTTCTTGAGTTCAAGTATTGCGATACTGTAAATTCTACGAAGGAGATTTGGTAACTTTCTACGCGATAAATTTGTAAAAAAAGTTTCATCCGTTCTCTATTTTAGAAAAAAAAAAACATCTCTGAAGAAAAAGGCAAATTTTATTAAATAAAATTTTATTGTATAACATTGAATTTTGTTCCAACTTCCAAATTATAACTAGAAATAAAAAAAAATGTTTCCTGTTTTTGTAAAAATTAACTTAAAGGAGTTTGATCAAAATCATTATCATTGATTCCTTGTTTCTTTACCATCGATCAATTGCTCAAAAAATTGGTAATTCAAAACTGCATATTTCGAAACGATTAAAAAACATTGATTTTTTTATCAAACATATTCATGTTTCTTAAAGAGGTTTTTTCTGATTATTAGGACATTGTCGAGATTTAAGAAGGTCTTACCATGTTAGAACAACAGTTTTGAGGATAAAATGTATTTTTAAATTTGAAAACCAATTAGGTATTTGATTCATAATTAATATTACCAAATTAATCATTGATATTAAAAAAATAAAAACATTAAAAAAACATATTTAATGCAAGTTATTTCTGGAATATCTTAATAAAGTTAAAAATTAAAAAAATATAAAATTCAAAGAGTGTAAAAACTAAGGAGACTGGAACATGTTATAAGTAAAATAAAATCATTTTATAAATTCATGCTGCTTATTTTTTCTTTAATACTTGTGAACTAACATAAATAATTCATACAAATCTCAATATTAAAAAAATCATTTACATACGAAAAACCAACATAATGAATATTTTTCGGTTTTATTATTGTATATATCTGCTAAATCCAGTCGAATAGAATGATGAATTTATTGACCCGTAAACCCATTGTATGGAGATAATTTATTACACAAGGCAAATGTAGAGAAAAGTAAATATGTGTAGCTCGCGGCATTTAATCAAGTCTGACATAAAATCTTCATAAATAATAATAAATTCTAGACCGAAAAAGCCATGTTTATATAATATTTAGTGCATTATCAACATAGCCCATAAAAATCAGGTCTAATCATGATATTTTTATGGTAATCATGGTTTACCTGTGATTACCTTGGTCTACCTAAAGTGGCCATGGTGATATGGTTACCATAGTGTACCTATGGTTACAATATTAGGATTTTTTAAATAAAAAAATAAGTAGATTTCACCTACTCGGATAATATTTCTCACCAGATATATTGAGAAATGGCCTAGTTGGTTACAGAACGGCCAAAGAACCTAATGTTTGATTTTTAGTAATAAAAAGTATCATTTCATTAGATAAATGCATAATCTATACAGAGTTTTCTATATTAAAAAAACTTTTATGGATGTAATCGTATTTATTTTTCATTAAATAGTTTAATATATTTTATTTGAAATAATTTTAATTTAAGATTATATCCCAACAACGAGATTAGCTACCCACCGAATGGGATTTCATAAATGTTCTCTTTATTAACATCAGTATTTAAATAGCATATGACACACATTATAAGAAAATAAAAATCCGATGAAAGTTTCAAAATAAAATAGTACTATTTAAGAATTGTCAAAAAGTCTGGGCAAAACAATTTTATTTTCTGATACCGAGTACAAGAATGAGACAATGACAAAAGAAAGTTTCCAAGTCTGGATGTAACTGCAGTCGGAGAAGCTATTATTTGCGCTGCACCGTACGACATGTGGCTACTTAAGCACCATTGTCGCTAGATATATAGTTGGAACAGGAAGATGTAACGATGTCCGGTGGTTTCACTTCATTTGTCCGATTTTCGAGCCGAAGTAGTGTTCTGCTTAAGTTTTTATTTTCACACAACACGAAGTTATGTATTTCACTTAAACACATCAGTTGTTCTTTAACCGATTAATTTGCTTATTTAATTTAACTTGGGTGTGCTTTTAAACACTTATTGAGAATATAGGCGATTTTTATGTGGACATTAAGAACGCGTACATTTCAATAATATATATTTTTATATGTTTTGGTTTATAATGGTATTGTATTACACGTTTTTCTTGGTACAACACAACGGCAAGAGCTTAATGCTAAGAAGTATTTTTTACAATCAACTAGAAACACGTATCCTTTTTAATACTCCCGAGTGGGAGAGAGGGTATGTGGGTAAGGATATGCACCATTTCAGCCGAAAGCTTCTACCAAAAAATGTTAATAATGAGTAATAAATTATTTTAAATTCAAAAGATTCATCGAAAATACATTCAACTAGAGTGGGTGTATAATGCGAGACTAGAACTTGACTGGGTTGATAAAAGAGAGATAAATCGAGATATGTGAAGAGGCTGAAAACCTAATGCGAAAAGATCAATCGGGAATCGAACACTAAATAATTTGTATACTTGTAATTATTCCATTATCAAATAATCATTACAGGTAAAAGTGATGATGATTTGAGAAAAAGTATAATCATTTAGCATGGATGACAATAATCAGTAAAAAAATCATTGTTTTTTGAGAATCGAATCATTACAAGTACATAAAAGGTTTATGTACGAAAAATATTATTAAAAAATGGGCCCAGTCTGATAGCAAAAATATCGTGCGTTAGACACGTGCAAGTGTTGTCTTTTCCCGGTAGTATTATTCTCTATATACTATATGTGATAACCAACTTGGAGTTCTGCGCTTACCCCAGTGGTTCAACATAAAAAGGTTCTATTAATTGGAACAAAAACAATGTTATCTTTTAGTCATGCTCTTCAATTAGCCGGCATCACCAATTCAGATGTTTTAAAGCGTACTACAAGAATGAATTTTATTTATTTATTTTACATTTGATACAAGGTTAACCCAATTTCATCACTTGATGAAATCGGATTAATCCAAATTAAACGTATTATTTCGTAAGATAAAAATTGAATTATAAAGTATAAATATAGCATAGTAACAACAAGAACAATGTTATTCATGCTTTCCTGTGTACTGACTCAGTTTTACCTATAAATTTCAACGAGTTTTATTCTCAATTTATCCAACAAAATATGGAAGATAGCGATTTTAGAAAGTTCATTCAACAAGGTCATTTCGTGTGCGAATGTTAATGCTCTGAAGAGCTCAGTTTGTGAATACGGCACAAAAAAAGTCTTATTTCACGATAGCGTAAATAATTGTCCGGTACATTAAACTAAAGTTTGTCTTGACGAGAGTCAATTCGTTTAAATACTTTTGAATAATCGGCAAACAGCAAGTGCCTGGAATACCTGATGAATCGATAGATAGACAGGGTACACTCGGAACTTTCAATGAATATGAGAACTGATAAATTGAACCAAAATCTCCTAGTTGGTAAGACACCTATTTCCTGATCCGGGGATTGTTTTAAAATTTAATTTTAAAACTGATTCAAAAGTTAGAAAAGAACGAACGGTACTTTGATAACATTGAATAATTTAGAAATCAATTAAAAAGGAAACCTCAAAAAATATTTAGAAGTTTCAGAATTTCGACCAAGAAAGGTCATAACGCTTAACGGTGTTCATATACAATTTTCGTCGGGAATAATTTCGATTATAATTTTCGGTTTTCTTCGAAAAGATTATTTTCATAAGGAGTTGAAAACCCGTGATATCTTTTTTCGTTTATTTTAGCGAAATATTTTAATATTTAACTCACAAAGTCTTTTTTCTCTGAAAGCTTTTGTGGGGTGCATTTGTGAAAGACTTTTGAATTAGCATATTTTTTGGAAGTTTATTTTATTGCAACCAAGTCAAGAATACCGTGTCAATGTTCGGGATTATTAGATCAAGAGATTTTTTACTTTGTATAGGGGCGAATACCAATCTCGCTGATTACATATACAACGGACTTATCACACATAGCTACAACTAACTTATCAATATCACACAAAGCTACAACTAACTTATCAATATCACACTAGCTACAACTAACTTATCAATATCACACATAGCTACAACTAACTTATATAATAAATTTAAAAAAAATCAACTTTTCGTCCAAAAGTGGTAAAATATAAAAGGGTGAAATAATAAAGTAGGTAGGTTTATACAAATATTATATGTATCTAGATTCAAAAGTATTATTTATATTTATAACACATGAGCGGTGAACTGGAAAGGCCAATAAACAATCTCTGTTTGAGCGTAGAGCTAATCCATGATTGGAAAGACGCTGAAAATTTTCGGCGAGATAAGAGGGAGCGGTGAGACAGTTAAGGATATTATACAATAGACACAGTATGTGAATTTGGCGTCTATTTCTAACATTCAACCAGTTCAATGCCTTCTGGTATGAAGACTATAGGTGGGTCGAGAACAGCGTTTCATCATTCTTGGAATGAGCAATTTTTTCGTTAACAAGCTGGATATGTTTTGATTACGGCTGAGTCTAGAGCAGCGTATCATTATCCAATATTCTCGGAACAAGAAAATCTTTCGCTAACAATATGTTTTATTATAACTGGGTTGATACCAACATGTAATTTTTCATAATTCTCAGAATAATCGATTCTTCGCCTCGTTAACATTTTTTTTATTATAGTCGGATCTTGAGCAACATGTCTACGTCTCCACATCGTACATAAATATTTATATAACATATTAAGTTATGTTTTTTTATTATAGTCGGGTCTTGAGCAACACGTCTACGTCTCCACATCGTACATAAATATTTATATATTTAGTTAAATTTTTTATTATAGTCGGATCTTTAGCAACATGTCTACGTCTCCGATCGTACATAAATATTTATATATTTAGTTATATTTTTTATTATAGTCGGATCTTAAGCAACATGTCTACGTCTCCAATTGTACATAAATATTTATATATTTTATTTTATTTATTAACATTTCATTGTAAAACACATCTCTTCTAACCAACCGGACAAAATTAAATAAACCAAGTTATATGGTCGCAAAAAATATTAATCTTTATAGAATTTATGAACATATGCATAGAAAAAGTAAAAGTAAGATATCATCAATCAAAAGAAAAGGAAAGGATGGTGGACAGGAAAGAAAAATCAGGTATGAAACACATTATATTACTGACTAGAAATTAAGAGTTCTTTCAATCGTTTCTTTAAGCATGCCGAGGACGCAGCAAGTCTAACATTAATTTGTAACTGGTTCCAGAGTCTCACCGTATGGACAGTTAACAGCGACGTTAAAAAAGAAGAGCGGTGAACTGGGAAGGCAAATAAACAATTTATGTTTGAGTGTAACGCTAGATGTGATAACTCGGGATTCGAGCCCACTATTAATAACATAATAAAAATATTATAAAAAAAAAAACAAGTTAAGTGTAAGATACTCGTACATCTGCATATGTTAAGAAAAACATATTTCTTAAGAAACTCGCAGAAAACTTACAAAAGAAGATTTTCTACAAAGAAACTTATGTAGATCTTCCGATATGTGAGAGTATCACTTAGGTGGAGTGTAATGTAAATGTATGTGTAAAGTGTTCATATACAATTATAAATTCTGATAAGACTTCTTAAAAAGAGTTACCGTTAAGTGCTTCCTAAAGCTGTATATTTCTCTAATAAAAATGAATGTAATGGGGCATTGAGAACAGCTTCAGGAATACCTAAAAAGCCAAAAATCTAATAAATCAAAATTTCCTTTAGAAATTCTATTGGTTAACAAATTGTTTCCCTTGAAATACTCTAAAAATCTAATAAATCAAAATTTCCTTTAGAAATTCTAAAAGAGAAAACCACATAACGTCTGGCAGCTATACCAGTGCCTGTGTGTATGTCTGGTACTATTATATTATGAAAAGTCAGCTTAGTTTCCCTTAAAATACTATTGATAAATACATTGCTTCCATTGAAATACTCCTATTGATAAACAAATTGTTTCCCTTGAAATACTCCTATTGGTTAACAAATTGTTTCCCTTGAAATACTCCTATTGATAAACGAATTGTTTCCCTTGAAATACTCCTATTGGTTAACAAATTGTTTCCCTTGAAATACTCCTATTGATAAACGAATTGTTTCCCTTGAAATACTCCTATTGGTTAACAAATTGTTTCCCTTGAAATACTCCTATTGATAAACAAATTATTTTCATTGAAATACTCCTATTGCTAAACAAATCGTAAAACTCACCATTTATTATTTTACCTACTGATACTCTTATTTTAATATCATGCAACCATCCATTGTGAAAATGGTTCCAATATACAAAATTTTCACAACTAGACAAAACCAAAATGATGTTTAAATGCTTCCGAAAGAGTTATCAATAAATAAATTAACGCAATAAAATTGTTTTTCGGACTATACCTCTGATCTATTCGTTTATTATGTCTCTCCTGACTTTACAAAGCAATCTTCATTATAGTCATTGAAGTAGATATTAAGCCACCTCAATGATGAACCAGTTTACGAGTTGAAAATTGCTAATCAATCAAAGCTTTCCGATAGATCATTAAAAAAAACTCATTTTATATGAGAAGTCATCAAGGTGGGCTTACGGTAGTTCGTTGTCACTGAACGATACCAAAGAATACATAATTTTTATCGTCCTTAGTTACTTGCCAAAAAATGTTTCCTACCTCTGAATGGGGCTTCGTTTTCCTTTCGTTGGAAAATACCCCCAGTACCAATAAATTTTCTCCATAACAATATCCGTGTTTGTATACCGACTTGTTCGTATCGAATAGGAAAACATCTTATAATTGAGCAAATTAAGCGTTAAACTCGGCTCGTGATGGGGCAACTGAGACGTAAAACCTTAACTGGCATGGTCTACTTCCGTCACAGTGGCGTAACTCGTACCTCCCGCGGCGCCTGAGAGGAGGCACCCCACTTGTAAGCTAGGACGGATCGCCGCAAACTATGCATTACCATATTACATCAATTGATTGTTACGGTATTTTTTTAAATAGCTTTGATTATTTAATAACTATATAAAAAAAATCGAATAATGGAGTTTCTACTGTGCCATCTAAATAATGTATGTTTTCAATACATTTGAATATGTGGCAGTTTCAGAGCAGACAGGCAGTTTAATAACATAATCTGTTGCCTGACTAGTCCACATACAGTATTAGCAGGGAGGACCAAGGTCTGCGTGAATGTGATGGAATACAAGTAGCCTGAACGAGTGAACTTGTTCTTGCTAAATAATTAGTGGTAAGAATTGTTATATAGTTATAAGTAGTATGTAGGTGTTAACTAATTCTAAGAAATCATATGTTAAGATTATAAAAATAAAAATAAAATAGCGTAGGAAATTAAAATTGAGTTAGTTTATAATTAAAATATTCTATAGAAAGAAGATTAGTTAAGTTATTAATTTGAAAGTAGATAAAGTATTTGGCAAATATTTGTACCATATATTACTTTGTTAAATAAAATGAAAAATGTTTAAGAGCTTGCCTTTACTAATTTAACTTATTGTAAATTTAAATATATACTACAATCCTAAGTTTTGTATATTTTTAATTGCGTTTTGTTTTTTTTTTCTATATTTATTTTTTGAATCCGATAAGACATTTCATAATTTACTAAATAAATTTTGATCAGCCGAGGCAAATTTTCTGCTGGGCAATAAATTTATCAGACGGATAACTGTGTAAATTATTGGTTTCTATAGTAAGTTGATACGGTTTGACTGAGTAGAGAAAATACATGACAAAATGATTGAACGAATTAATAAGTTCTGCAAGTACAGAAGAGCAGTGAATAATTGTATTGTGAAGATATGCCGAGAAAATGGAGTAAGATACCAAATGGAGTACGATACCAAATGGAGTATGATACCAAATGGAGTACGATACCAAATGGAGTACGATACCAAATGGAGTAAGATACAATACCAATAGTCTAGTGCAATGAATTCACCAAATTTCGAAAGCAGTGAAAAATAGATAATTTAAAAATATTTTAAAATTGTACGTTTTAAGAAATACTGAAGCTTAAAAACTTTAAAATTTGAATCAACTAAAATATCATTTTTAAAAATTGGTTTCATTATATTGACTCATAATTTCATAATGTGTTTAATTTGGTGGCACAAATTATCATAGTTTGTGTGGATTGCCTATTTAAAAAAAATACAAATGTACGTTTACCTATAAAATTTGAAATATCGAAAAAACATAGGTGAATTCTGCATGTGTAAAATATTAAGCCAGTTAGCAGGATAATAATGCTCATCAAGGGGTGAGATGTGCTTTCAAGTATCTAAAAACAGGTTTGAATATTTTTTTATATGTACACATACATTCAAATGTACAGGAAGCGGAAGGGGTAAATTTGGATATAAGGAAGGGGAAATATTATCTCTCCGCATATCCCATAAGGAATTCAGCGAGATGAATTGTATGTGTTTAAATTATTTTCAATTTAATAAATATGAAACATTTTATCCAATGTATCACATCCATTATGTTTTCCGCTACGCCATAAATACACCCCGTGCTAAGGGTCAATTGTCCTGGTGCGTGGCAGCGAGTCCTATTTCCCCCATAGAAACCCTATTCCATGCCCGATTAACACCGTAATACCGAGTCTTTTGTCATTCTTGCTTTATATCTCAATTTTATCATGATTATTATACGATTTTTTTCTGAATCCAAAAAATTCTTTACAAAGGAAAGCATGTAAAATATAATACGATATACTCGTATGTCATTCAATTGAATCCACATTCTAATTATTTTGATAACATTTGAGTAAACGTTACACCTGCATAAACGGGATAGTTATCATTTTTTTATGGACTTAATATAACTATGAAATATAATTTATACTGCTAAAATATTATCATCATCATAATCAAACTGAGTAAATCCACTGCTTGATAAATGTCTCCCCAAGTTGACTCCCAATAATTCGGTTTTGTGCTCATTGGTGCCATGTGACACTGCCATGCTTCCTGATTTTATCCGTCCGGCATACTTTGGGTCTTTTTTGGGCTGATTTATGTCTCTTGAGTACCACTGGATTATTTCGGAAGTTCATAGGAAACCTCACAGTCTGGCTACGTGCTCCGCCCATTGCTAGCTACTTCGTCTTTCAGTCATTTGGCGACTTTAAAAGGTTTCTCTCGTACGATTTTACATGTTTAAAATATCCCTTAACATAATTTCGCGGTACTCGTATATCTCTGAGCCTCGATTTAGTACAAAAAAGCCTTCATGAACTAAACGGTTTATCATACGAGGTCTTATGCACAAAACAGTTTGTTTGTTTAAATAAAATATACAAAAAGAAATTTAATCCTTATTGTGTAAAAATATCATTGGCGCAATCATTGTTGTTGCAAAAATATTAATCTAGTAAAATGTGTATCCATATAAAGCATTATTTCTCAAAATGGGCGCAACCACCCCTATGTCGCGCTGGACCGATCTGGGGGGAGGCATTGCTGGCCCCAGGAGCAGTAAGTGGACGTTGATGAGCATGTAGCAATAATAATAGGATTTAGTGCAGTCACTAGCCTATGGGATGGTAAAAAGGAATTATGGCAAAAAGTTGATCACCGATATTTAAGGATGCTGCTGACGAATGAAGAGCGTTATATGAACAAATTGGTAGCACAACACCAGGTCCATCCTTCTCTTTAGTGATTATTTTTAAATAGCTTTAGAATTTAAGTTCAAAATTGTTTTATTTCCAAACTAGCTATTTAAAATTTAAAAATTCGCGCACAGTGACACTTACAACTATATTATTGGTTGACACATGGACATAAAGTTTTCCGAGGAAGGGGCAGAAAAATCGTTATCTATGTAAAGTGGGTGGTGAGTCAAAAAGTTTGGGAAACTCTGATCTAAAGCATCGTTTTGCTTCCTTAACACTTGCCTTACTGTGCTAAAAAAATCCCGCCATTTATTTCTGTTGATATTTATAAATGTTTTTATTTCGTAATGACATCGTTCAAATCATAGAGGTTTTGTTGAGGAATACATAAAGTATGAAGACCCTGCAATCTATATATTTGGAGAAATTAAATAAAATATAAGTCCTGGTCACTCGCTATCCATCACAGGGCGGCAAGTGTTAACTATCAAAACAAGCAACATATGGGTTGTGTTTGTTTTGTATTTATACTTCCAGCTACATTTTTAATTCTACTTCTTACAGCAGTAGGTATTCATAAGATGAGACAGCTATATTTCAGTTTTTTTAACACTAGAAAAAAAATTGTCTTATGATCTTAATGAGAAAAAATGCGGAATATTAGGTTTCTTTAAGTTTGTTTCCTCTTTATAACAATAATATTGAACATTTTTTTCCAGATTTTTAAAAATGACAGCAAAAAATAAAAAAATAAATTTATTTAGAATACAGGAAAAGAGAAAACTCATTTCCTACCAGTCAAATTTTCAGTGTGTATCCAAAGCATACACCTTATATAGTACGAGATTTTATTAAATTTCTTCACAAACCGGAAATGAAAATCAAATAACATCATTCGGTATCTGCTTTATCCTGAATCACCACAAGTTTATCTACAATCTATTTATTGATCTCAAACTTCTCATACCCTCCTTCCCCCCCTTTGACGCTTCTTTTGAATCGCATCACATAAAAGACTTGATGTTCAATTAATAATGCTTCCTATTGCGACTCTCAATGACTGAAACGTAAAGAAATGGGGGAACTTGAAGAAGTCAAAATATCACAGGATAGTAACATAAAACTGGGTGGTCTTATCTCTAAATTTACATTCATAGCGTAACTTTTTTCTTTTCTTAGAATTTTTCAAAACTTTTGAACACTTGAAAAGATTGGAGATTACATTTTTTATCGGTTTTTTCATATCTTATTTAAAGTTAAATGTATTTCAATTTCTTCAGAAAAACGAATTAAGAATTAACAGAAAAGTAATGTCACCTACAATGTAAAAAAATAAACCAAAATAATAATTATTTGATTACATAGTTCCATAATTTTTAATTAAAGAAGTCTGATACCAGTATTAATATTGAATTGCTTACAAATACCTAGCACCTACATACCACTTATAACTAGATAACAATTCTTACAACTAATTATTTAAGCACTAATTATTTTGTACCTACGTGCCCACTTGTTCAGGCTAATACATTATATCACATTCACTCAGACCTTGGTCCTCCCTGCTAATACTGTAGGTGAACTAGTCAGGCATTATATGATGCTTTAGAAGCCTGTGGTTATAATGAAAAGGTAGATCGAACTTACTCTCGTAAGCCCCCAGGGCAGCGATTTGAAGATTGCTGTGGTTCTACTGACTTTTATTGAACCTTATGGTTCGAGCGAGGTTGTGGTGTTGTAGAGCTTGTTTACGTTATTCGGCGTGAAATTGGGAGTTGTTGTCTGATACAAGTAATATAATTTATAGCGAATCTTAACAAGTTGTTAGTTTCATAAAACATGCAAATTTATCTCTTTTTCTTCTTAATCATTTTGCTAACGGCTGAGCGTCGTAGTTCTTGACGATTTGGAACTGAGCAAATAAATCCCCTCCATTCATCTGTTTCTGAGCCATGATAAGTTCAACACTCAACTAGGAATAATTCAATCTTTTGATTGATCTATTCACCTTGCTGGATATCATCCTCCTGTTTGCCACTTCTCTTAACTTACATTCACTACCAGCTTCTCAAAATTCTCTTCTAGTGACATATCAAAAGTATGGCAGCATGCCTTTTCTGCGTACCTCTTCATTTACTACGATTGTTTAATAGTTTACAGCCTTTATCAAGTTATATGTATTTGAAAAAAATATCAATGTTTTTTTTTATTTCAATTCATTTTGAAATATACCTAATCTCAGTGTCAAAATGTTTCTTTTGAAAAAAAATTATACTTTTTATTCAAAAAAGATTAAAGCTATGTGGAACAACTTTTGTAGCCACAGGCTATTCTAAATGGTAGAACCAAACTTCAATGTGCACCAACTTTTACAAAAGTTAAAATCTCTTTTAAGACTCGAAATTCTAACTTTTATTATTTTATTAAACGCTTTCTTTTTGCCAAATAATATTTATTTAACTAAACTTAAAATTCTAGAACTTAGCATAATCTTGAAAAATGCACATTACATTATTAAAAAAGTAAAATTATTATTATATTTTCACATCATCTGACCACATCATATTAAAAAAATAATAGTAATAAGATTGACTGTTTTGTATATGTAACATATATATCATATTCCCGTATCTTCCCTTTTATACATACGATTTAACATAAATATTCCCTTTTGTACATACGATTTAATATTTTTTTTAGTTGTCACATTAAATATAGATTTTCACGTATTTTAGTACTAAAATTTGTAATTTATTTTAATTTAGTTAGATCACACCACCACTTCACATTTTATGGAGAATAAAAAAGTTTCCCATCATTAGTTATAAGAGCGACGTGATGTAGTGATGATAAAGGAACTGCCCAAAAGGACCCTTTCAGCAGCAACACACCGTAATGTGAAAATAATAACATCGACTATGGACTAAAGATCCGATATTACGGAAGAAAGTAAATAATTCCTTCTTCATTAAATGTGCTAAAGCTGTTTAAGGCCTTATAACCAAACAATTTGGCAAAACGTTCACAGAAAACATTTTTTTTCTTTTCATAGGTATAAATTACAAAAATTAAAATTGAAAATTGTAAACGTGAAAGCCCTGAAAATTATTGCTACACTTTCTTCAAGCATCGCTTCCAAACTGGATTTAAGTTAAATCCAGCTGCAAGTGTATTCACTTAATTTGCAGATCTGCAGAGATTCACTCTGCAGGGTGAACCATCTATCAGTCTCAGTCAGTCAGGGCTGACAGAACTTTCCAGGGGTGGGCCGCTGCACTATCTCAGATGAATGGACTCTCGACTATTTATTCCAACTTTCGGAGAAACGTATTATGTTGCCTGGAGCTTCCAATTTAGAAGCATATTTGCTAATGATGAATGATTCAACAACGTCTTTCAATTATTTATTTCAGAAATAAATTATTGTTTTCCCTTTTCAATTATTAAAGATATTAGTATTGAATCACAAAGTTTTCATGCAATTTTTTTCTAAAGTATTGCGCTTTTCTCTTAAGATCATTTTTAAATTTTATTCATCGAAGTGTAAAAAAAATAGTGGTTTAGTGTAAAATATAATAATCGCATATCTTCAACAGTCCATTATTATAAAAAAATACATTTATTTCAGTTACTATTTGTTTTTAAAAACATTCATTTATCCAATAATCTTACATCACACATACATACATTTACATCATTTATCTATCTGAAATCTTAATACGTTTTTTAAATATATAAAGCAATTTGAAAGTATCATCCCTTAAGACAGGCTCTTCGATAAGCTTGAAATATAGAATTATGTAATTCAAAATAATATATAGTGAGTAATTATTTCTAAAACCAGATTTTAAATATTACGTGATTTTTTTTTAAATTTCGGTATTTATTCATAAAAACAAAATAAACCCTATGTCGTTCGATATCATAAATTTTCATAAAGTCAAATGTTGTCCATTACACTTTTGTTCATCGTTTTATTTTAAGTATATTTTATCTACGTAGACTTATTTATCTTCATACTTTCCACAAAAAAGTGAAATTATAACAATGCTCTCTATTAGGGATCCTCTTTGTCATGCGTAACCGTAATTTGCCCCTCTGTGCTTTTGACAAAGTTTATCAATTATGCAAAAAGATTTTTTCCTCGGAATATACGACCCTTTCAAGTGAGCAAAAACAAAAATAAATCATATTAAGTTTTGCCCTTTTATCCAGTTCACCAACAGATCTCCATTCGGAGGATTCCATCTTTATTTGCATAAATAAGAACTAGTGAACCGGAATACCATGTAATCTAATCATAGTAAAAAAGGTTTTGCATTTATGGCGAGAAACAGCCTATAACTTGAAACTTGGCAAAATATACTTCTGTATAAAAAAAAATTATCTTTATGGGCATATACAATACGCTAACTTATATGATAATTTTTCAACTTACTCTTTTTTTTGCTATTTTCATTTGATTTACTAGTGTGCATAATTTTCTTAACGGATTTAAGCCTGTCTATATAAATTTAAACCCTTAATTGCTTAAAATATATCATCAAAGAACTTTTTTTACCAATTATTGATTGCGCTTATTCAGTCAATTGAAGATATTTTAATTACTCATGAATTTTCAAACAATTACATTTATAATATTTTGATTTGGTGACATAAAGCTTTTTTATTTACTTCTGTCTGATTGCTTAAAAAAGATTGCCACCTAACAATAATATTGGCAGAGTTTATTTCAATGTAGTATATGAACAAATTAAAATTAATTTAATAACCATTGGACAATCTAACATAGATAACAAAATATAATCTACCACTTTTTTTAATTTTTAATACCTCGAAGTGGCTCAACGATAGAATTTCTTTCGAAATCATCACGAGTAACGTGTCATAAAAAAATAATCTCAAGTTGTGATTTTATTGAATGTGAATGACAACAAAAACATACCGTGACGTAGTTAGTAAGTTACTTGTATCCCAGCACAGGAGTTACAGACTCGATTCCATTTGACAGTCTGATTTTCTCTTAAGGCCTCGTCATCATATTTCTGATTGTTCGGAAGAGATTATGATACGGAAAGAAATCCAGCAGGTTATACTGTACACAATGAAAGTATAATGTAATGAAACACAACCCAGGGATTTATATAGCGTTATTTCGTAATCTCGGTCATCAAATGTTTTTTTAAGAATTTAATTGGCAACAATCAAATCAAATAAAAAAGGTCTACGAGTGAAACTAGACCAGAAATCACCGAAAAATTAATCATATTGCCTTAATGCTAAGCAAGCATAATAACCACTTGTTCATTGCACCGAAAAAAAAATAACATCCATTTCATATGTCTTTTCTGCCACAAATCAGATTTTAGCGATATGTGTGCATTAACAGACTTAAACCCAATTTTTTGGTTGAAAAATATACTCAATCTTAAAAACAGCGTGATTTGGTTATAATTCAATATTGAATCAAGTTACTTGAGCTGGAAAACAAAACAAAAAGGGTCATTGTCCAAAAGATGTAACAACGCTTCGATGAATTCAGGTCGTTAGTATAATTGGTATATACGTGTATGTTGTATTTTGAAAGGATGAATAATGAACGCACACGTGTGGCATATTCTATTTCAGGAGTTCGACAAGCGAGCGAAGCTTTTTTATTTGTTTTCATACTTTACGGGGTTTCCTAGAAGGCTAACGACACCAGAATAATGATATATGATCACGATGACTTGCAATACGAAGTTTCTGGAATTGAAGGTTTCTCATTCTGGTTTCATTTCCTGCCCAGGTAAGGATAAACTTAGAATTTGAACGCCTTTTATTAAAACACATAAAATACGATAAAAAAACTTAATTCTATGTTTTTTTTTCTTAAAAAAAAAAAACAAAATAATTACGCAGTTTGGTTCAGTCCAGTCACTACTCCTGCCATTAAGGGGGACAAAATAAGTCCTCACCCAATGCGATCTACAATAGAAGATCGAAATTTTCATTATTTTTTATGAGCATGCCGTCACGTAATGACAAAGAAGGTCAAAAACCCAAACGAGTCACACCTCAATTTGAAAAAATAGATTTAAGATCCAACGTCACGGGAGAAGGAAAATGACTTACAGCGAAGTTTTTATAAAGCTCCTTGAGGTTTTCAGTTCAAATAATCAAACAAGTCTCCAATACTTTCTCAGAAAATCTTAAAAAATATTATCATTCAATAAGTATTAATTAGAACAATTAAAATTGAAAAAGATTAACGTGAAATCCGGATTAAAATTCTCACTTCAGATATTCATGGCTTACGCGAAGAATTTCCATACTTTATGGCGATTTTATCTTTCTTGGGAATGTTCGATATCATAAGGGTCGCCCGTTGGCATCGAACGGGCTTAATCGATGCATCCTTAGTTTAAGTTTATGCGTCAAACCAAGTACGTAAGAGTTCAAAATATTAAGTTTTCAAGTCTACTAACATAACTCATGGGCATTCTATAGCCACGTGCGATCTGCTTAGCAAAAATTACTGATCATAAATATGAGGTTAATTTCCACGTGAAAGGAAGTTAGATACTTGACCTTCAAACGTGTCTGCCTTAGAACGTGTATTTATGTCAAGTTAGGTGGACAATGTAACAAAATCTAATTCGATTTCGAATCGATTACCTCATTATGTATAATTCATTAATGCGTATCTCGAGTTACTTTGATTTTGATAAATGTAAAAAAACATTCTTTATAACTCGAGTTACTCGAGTTATAAATAATGCTTTTTTACATTTATCTGTATGCTTAATATTAATGGATTAACGATTTTTTTTTTTGAACAGCCGCCATTTCGAAACAAGGTGGTGGATCAGGGTGGCTATCAAACTAAGTCAAGAAATTTACTAGGTCAATTTCCCCCCCTCATATCTCGTAACCAGGTAACGTACTGGATTTCAGTCTAGAAAGTCACCGGTTTGAATCCCGCACTGTTCTACTCCCCTTAAATTACTATTCGGACATGATTCTACTTAATACTCGGGTGTATACCTTGCGTCGTAAATATTATTTGTTTTTAATATGCAAGACATTGTATTAGATTTTCGTTGTACATAGTAAAACCTGGCGGACGTATTGCCATGTGGAAATCTCTTCCAAACAACCAGAAAGGGGTAAGAACAATCCTCAAGTAAAACCAGATCTTTAAAAAAAAATCTATGTGTCAACGGGAATTGAACCTGCAATGTCCGAGCAGTAAGACAGGCGTATAATGAACTAGGTCATACGAGTACAAGTTGTCAAAAACGTAGTTTAAAACTTATTTAACTTTAAGATGACATTATTTGTGCACACAATTAATAAAAATTGAAAATTGTTTTTTTTTTTTTTTTTTTTTTCATATTTTGCATGCATTTGCTCCAAACATCGAAAACAAATTTGATCTATCTATTTCAATTTTGCCTATATTATTATTTTTCTGCCACGCTTCATTGTCCACCTCGTAAAAGACAATTTACACAGTGCTCCACGCTCGGCGCTCGCCTGCCTCTATTGTCTTTTTCAGGTTGTATTTACGAACAATATTAGGGATTGGGATGAAATTTTTCATTGTTTCTGGGACGCTTTCAAATATTTCAATTATCTCTTCAATATTTTTTAAAAATATTTTACTAAATCGCATTACAATAAAATTTTTGCAAACCATAGTCAGTACACAAGCTTTTAAATGACCATAAACACAGCAAGTGCTTTACACATCGCTCATAAGAAGTATATTGGAGTATCATTATTTGATTTGGTCACCTATAATTTCAACACAACTCATTTTCTTCTGCTTTTGACCGTCATACGCAGAGTGCTTTCTCCAACCACACTACAGTATCTGGTATTAAGCTGCATAGTTCCTCCAAAAACGCCTAAGTGGGTAGCTGGGTACGATGTGGTCCATGATCTGGATTTCTAGCACTCACAGAAAGGTGATTCAGTTAGGCTCTACTTGTGTATATCATATACGGTTACACCCACTCCACACCTGATTTATTCAGAATACAACACTCCTTCTGAGGTAGGGAAAATCTAGACCATTCCACTGTCGAGTCACCCACAAGATGCCGGATTTTTATGGCAAACTCCGTCCAACAGGACCAGTATTTATCAGTGGTCAGCCTAATATATTTTTACTCCAGTGTCATATAGTTTGGTCGGCAGGAGTTAAGACGAAGTACAACACAGTAGAATGGTTCCAGAATAAATATCTAAGACACATTAATTTTCGTCTCGGCATATAATCTGACATGCTTGACTCTTATATACTCGTCTTCTTAAACTCTCAGAAAGGAGAAGCATTTTCGATTTGATGTTGTTATATAATGTCATTCATAAAAGCGTTTATAGCCCCAATATATAGCCTCAAATTGGTATCCACACTGCTAGAAACACATAAACTTAATAAACGTATTTACTAACGACAGTGACAGCTTATAATTTCGTAATTGTTATAATGCAACAATTGGATAATGCAACAATATGTCTAGTTTGGTGAATGTTTTTAACGTACAAGCAGGTGTTATTGGGTTCAGAAAGGTCCTTCTCCGGTATTCATTTAAACTTACGTCCTTATTTTTTTCTTTGTTTTTTTTTTGCATAATGAATTTCGTATATCCAATAAATATATTTCATTGAATTTATTTGACTATTTTTTTATTTTAGTGTTGTTATGCAATACATTGTTCTGAAATATGTTGTTGTTGAATTTTTTCTCATTATTGCTATGGTTTGTTAAGGACAGTTAAGTTTTGAATATATATTTAATAAGTAATTAGTTAAGTTTATCAGATAAAAAAAATGTATTTGGAGAAAAAAGTTTAGAGATTTGCTATTGGTATCAACTTTTTTTGACTTTTTTGAGTTTATGACAAACATGTGACGGTAAACAAATAAATCTGAATTGTATAATGTATGCACAATACAGTAGGGGAATTGCTAAATGGCATTCTTTTCTAATCAATCGCTCGTTTATTTTGCAATGCTGTTGGATGAAATATTAGAGATGCTTTATAGAGAAAAGAAAACAAAACTTAAGTAGTAAATACAAAAGATTAAAAACGAATAGAAATTTAAAATTTGGTCAATATATATAGGGTACGATGCTGAACTGCGAGCTACGTACCTACTCCAGTAGTTTCGAGCTTAACGTGGACTATTGAGGGTGAAGACAATATTGTCTACCGGTCACGCTCTTTATAATATATATTCCTCAATTTGAATATGTTAAGGGGTACTATACAAGTAAATAATAAAATAAAAGTATTGATGTACATTATTTATAGTTAAGGCATTAACACTGTGGAGGTTTACACACTTTGTAATTTGTTTAGTCAAACAATGGTAATTCTACTTTTTATAACGGTATAACTTACTGGTTTCAAGGTTTTATCCTTATCATCAGGGAAGCATAAACAATACGCCTTAAAAAGTTTTGTTTGTGCTCCCCTGATGATGACGTGAAAACCTAGAAACCAGTAAAGTTTATACCGTTATACAAAGTGGAATAAACAGTGTTAGTATGGATATAGTCAAAAATTAAGAGCGATTTGTGAAAAATTTGGAGACTTACTATTACAAATATTATCTAAGACCATCCGTAGTAATACTGTTTTTGTTGTAATATTTTTTTTAAAAGAGTTTACTTGAATATTTTTGTCTCCAGGGATCAAATACAATTTCATTAAGTTTCGTAAATGAGAGCCACGCCCATTTACCTTTTTATAATGACTTGATCCTAGCTATTAGCACTTGCTCGTACATATGGTATGTGTACAGCTGCATGAATATTGTTAAGTCACCGATCCACCATAGGAGTGGCCTAACCAGATTATTTCCGGTCGCTTCTCTTGAATCTTCTCCATCGTTTAGCTTCTGACCCACTTAGTTGAAAGCTTTGACTACCACGAACTCAATTTTGGCTTCTAGGAATAACTTGATTTATCACAGGATATCGAAGTATGTAAGGTAGGGCTTAGTTAATTAATACGTAATACAAAATCTCAAAACGCTTCAGAGGATATTATAATGCTCTTCAGCTACGTAGCGTGTTTCCTGGTTCTTCATTTATCCTTCATCGCAATATATTCTGGTTATCTTCTAGTTGTAAAATAAATTGTTATATTTAAATGATTAGTGGTTTCCTGTCTCCTTTTTATCTTACAATTCTGTCATGTACATATTTTTTTTATAAAGCTCCAATGCAAATCTTTCACCCAACACTGACTGGACTTGTTAAATATTTTTTCACTTATTTATTAATTTTCTGGTTTAATGAAAGCTGTTGCCCGTTGACCATTAACTTAATTGATTGAATTTTTTTTAAATGTTTTAACTCTCACCTTATTCACTTTTTAAAACGATCAGTTTAATTTTAATGTAATTCAGTTACAGTATTCATGATATTACGGTAAAATTTAAGCTGTCAACAATTATTATTTTAAACAGAAAATAAATAACAAATATGAAAAAAATGTAAGGAAATCAGAATGCACGAACATTTTGAATGATAATTTACTATTTAAATAGTTTTTAAAAAAATAATTAGGTTGGATGACATCCGAAAATAATTGAGGCAACTTTTACAAATCCTATAAAACACGATCTACAATGTAACCCATTATGTCAATAAAAGTCATAAATTTAAAAATATATCTCATTATCTTTAAACACCTAATGAAATATATAATCATATGTCAAATTAACCAAAGAAAATCCCGATCAAATTATATACATACATACACGACATCTAGCCACTTTCTTGTTGAGTATAAAACGTCAAAATCTCCTATCTCGGCATATTTCCTTCTTTTACTCCTTACTTTTCCTTCTTTCAAAATTTAATTCACTTGGTCCAACTATACTTTTCTCTGTCACCCTTCTATAAATATCCTCATTTATAATTGCATTCAAATTTATTTTTTTCGCCACTATTTAGTATTCTATCCGTTTTATATGTCCTAACCACCTCATCGTGCTATTTTAACCATAATAAACACGTAAGTGTTTATCTCACATTCACCCATAATAGTTACATACCTTATTCTGTCATGTATCTGCACACCACAGTTTCAGTCGGCTTATGTCTTTAATTAAGTCGGCTTATCTCCTTAATTTAGCTCATCTACGTAATAAATTAATTTAAATAATAATTTTAGATTTTTTTTGTAGAAATGCTACACTGCTTTTGTTTTGAACAAAAAAATCTATTTTTATTTTGATACCTTCAGTTAACAACAATGGCAAACCACTTTATTTCTTTATAATAAGATTTACAAGTACAAAACTAAATTATTAAGTGTTTCTTCAATCCTTTGGAATGTATCTTTTATTCAGCAATATTTGTTTCACGTATCTTAAAACTTTCAGCGTACAAAAAAAATCGAATATTTACCAATGCCGTAGTTCAAACGTTTCAAACATGAATTCAAAATGTTCCTTTCACAAAAATATTACGCCATTGGAAACGAAAGAAGAACACGCTGTGACATGCGAATAGTGGTGGAATTGAATAAACTAGATCAGATAAATACACATAGTTGGTCAACACTGGATATAAATCAAACTATTCCGATGCTTTCAGCGAACGTTGCAAAATTGTCATTTTATTTTCATGTTTACAGGGTATAGAATCTAGTATTTTCACATCCTTTTCAAACCAATGTTATTCGCATATATCCATCTCAACAAATTTGTGTGAAATGATTTTACAAAATTGTTCACATTTCCCGCCTTCTAGGATGTTAGTTTGAAGACATTCCGCAGAGCGGCGCTGGGAACTTGTACGTGTGACCGGGATTAAAGTTTTCGCGAATACATTGTCATTTTTCCATCGTACATATTTCCTATTCAGAGATTGAATTCTTCATATTACGTATACTTGTATAGAATGAAATAGTATCGTCACAATTTTTATCACATTGAAAAGGCAATGTGAACTTGTTTGTTCGTATCTGAAATCGAAAGCAAAAATATATATCTACGATTTTATTGTGTTCTCCTTTGAAATAACCATTTTAGTTTTTTATTTTATTTGTGCGAATATGGGTAAAGGACAGACCTCTTTGAGAGTGATTCAAAATCTGAACAAATTTTTCCATCTCAAATTCTTGATAATATTTAAAAAATCTAGTTTCGTAAAACAAAGGAAGTGCTAATATTTTATTTCATTTAATTAAATGTTTCTACTTTGCCCAAGATAAACGGTCAACATCAGCCGTCTCACTAGGCTCAGTGTCTGTTCTGAGACAGTTGACTAACAGATATTAAATTCACATATGAACACACAAACAATGCAATAAAAATGTTTTATTTTGGTTTTGGCATGGTAAATGAAAAAATATTAATTCACAGTTAAATGAAAAAAGCACATGTTTTTTGTATATCTCATATAGAGATTACAAATACCGAGCATATTTAAAAAAGCTTGTATTAAATCATAAAAAAACATCATGTTGAAAGGAAGAGTATAATAATTGGAAATGACACGAGACACTGAATAAATGAAGAGTTATTGGTTTTTTATATTACACTGGCGACTAGAAATTATTGCATTATTTTATAAACAAACAGATTTTCCCCGCGAATAACCTGCTTCCAGAACAAAACAATTGCAACGGTCACTGCACGCTGACTTTTTAGCACAATAGCTGTAAAATATACATTTCATTAAGTTTGCTTAATAAAGCTAGGGATTTATTAGTTTAGTTTTGTTTCTTTTTAATATCACATGCCAGCACTATTGTGAAATTTTAAAATGTCATCAACGTTATAATTTTTTTTTCATCGATATTGGTGAAATATTGCATACGAGTACATATGTTATAAGGAAAAATGTATTATCTAGGATTTTTTTATGTAGTTTTTCAAAGGAATGTATACTCACAAATGTACATTAGGAATGTATATTCACAACGTGTATAGTATATTCACAAATGAAATTAGAAACATAGTTGTCAATTAAAACATAATGGAAAAAATATTAAAACATAACAAAACCTTTTCAAATATTCAATGAGAGCTGACTGAAAAGGTTTGAACATGTAGAAATACATACTAAAAAAAACAAAAATACAGTACAAATGTGAATGGTAGAGGAAGACCGAATAAAAATGGTTGGATTAATTAATAATAAAAAAGTTAGTAATTTTTCGTGAATTTATGTGTTGTAAATTTTTTTTATTATGAAGTTATATTTTTGAAGTGAAACTTCTATAGGCGCGGTAGGGCAAATTGGTTTGAACGTCTGTGAAATTGTGACGATCGTCACGAAAAGTGAAACGGTGTATTATATTATTATTTTATTTTATTATTATAAAATTGTTATTTATTTTTATCAATATTTTATTTAATAATAAATTATTATTAATTATTTTAATATTAATAAAGATTTATTATTAATAATAATTAATATTATTTAAATATTATAGTTTTATAAAAATTATTATTAAACATAAAAAATTAAATATTTTTTGTTATATATTATTTTTATATTAATATAATGAATAATTATTAATTTTAGTTTATATTAAATAACTTTATTTTATTTTATTTATTATTAATATTTATTTAATATAAAATTTATATTTAATATATAATTATAATAATATATATAATATATGTTATTTTAATATTAATAATGATACTATTATTATATTGTAATTAATTATTATAATAATATAATATAATAATATTATCAATAATATAATAATAAATAAATAATAATAAATAAATAATAATAAATAAATAATAATAAATAAATAATAATAAATAAATAATAATAAATAAATAATTAAATAATAATAAATAAATAATTATTTAAAAATAATTCATTTCCTAATGAAGAATAACATAAACATTTTTTTTTAATATAAAAAAATATAAATTTAATATTATTTAGTGTATTATATTGTTATTAAAATCATTATTTATTATTAAAATTATTATTATTTATTATTAATAAAAAAAAATTTTTTTTTATTTAATTCAGAGACATTTTCTTGAATTAAATTCCACATAACCATTTCCTAATCCTAAAAAAAATCGTTAAGAAATGAAAAAAAAGCAACTTTTTCTAGGAGCTAAGAAGTTGCACTTCTACCGCGCGAGTGTCTCATGCTTTTGTTTTTTGTATGGTTAGATTGAAAAAAAAACTACATCAAAGAAAGAAAAAAAAATTTAAGACTAAAAATCAAATTTGGCACTTTTTTTAACATCTAAATTTTTTTCCCTACCTGAATCATGTACGAGTATCATTAAAATACACTCACAAAATGTTATCAACTGTCATTCATGTATACATTGTCTTTGTTGTCACATTAGACATAGAACACTTTGAAGTACATAAATCTGGCTCGCGGGCCAGTGTTGGCCCGCGGGCCATAGTTTGGAGACCCCTGTGTTAGATTAAAAATAAACTGAATATAATAATGTTATGTCTCCATTATTATCCAACAACCTCTCTCTAACATCAATATATTACTCATCCCCGCAGTCAATTTAAGGGGGGGGGGATGATATTTTGGGCAAGGAAGATCTTACTCTTATGGATAGGGATGAAAATGTATAAACTATGAGAGAATGGACACAGGCGAATATTTTACGGCTTAACTCTGATAAACTATTGTGTCAACCCAAAAACTCCCAACAAAGGTTTCCCAGCTTCTCAACATATCGGGAATATGGATTCACACATCCATCAATTTCAAGAAAAAAAATTAAAACGGGGCTGCAATTTTAATGGAACTAGTTCCGCATATCTCTCAAAATATGGAACTCTTTTACTATCACCCAGTCCAGTCTCACCTACTTTTGATACATTATTTGACCTGATTTCAAACGAAAAATTAAAATAACTTGTTATTTTTACACGACGTATTTAAAATTACTTGTTATAATATTATTTCCATTTATTGAATAATTCAATGTTAAAATGCATTTGACTTCCGTACGGAAGGTCGCCAGTTCAAACCCCGCGCTGTGCTACTCTCATCGAATGACACAGGCATTGTTTCCGCCTAGTATGACTTTAGTCATATATATTCTTTGAAAAAAGAGAAAAAACATACCGGTGTATTCCAATCGTTTTACTTCGATGTGCCATCGTACCTAGTATAGTGGTGTTGGCAGGTGAGTTTGCTGGAGTGCAAAGGCTTACTCACTTAAAAAAAATCCACGGTACAACTTCACATTCCAACAGAATTGACGTTGGACTGGCGATGCGGTCCTCGACTATGGGCCCCAGCAACGACGACGATTGTGTATAAAAAAAATCGAATACAGTACAATACACAAATATTTGTCATAAAAAACATTGATTTTGACAAATAAAAGTCTGATGAAGTCAAGCAAACTTGATTGGCAACGACACATTTTGCTTAAAATATCCTAATTTAACAACAAAAATTGACAAAATATAACATTTTAAGATTCATTTATGACAATAAAATCGCAAGCGGTGTTCAAAATTAACATAATTGCATATTCCAATGAAGGCAGCTCAACACTTATAAATGTATTTATTTATTTATTTACAGTAGAGTAACCCCACCATGAATATAATTATTCGGCAAATACCCCGATGAATATTCACGAGTTTATAAAAATATTTCTTTCACTCAAAGCAGAATAACAAATTGAATAATTCATTTAACAAAATATCAGGTTCGTTCTAATGGAGGAAAAAAAACACAGTTTAAAACATTAGGTTTTTTTCATATTTTAATTTTTATTAAATAAGTTCTATCATAAGATACGATTTGTAAAATAATGTAACGTTTATTAACTAATATAAATGTTGAAATACAATTCTGCCTTTATGGTAAATAATCATACTATTATCATAAGATAATTAAGTTCCCGTTATCTATCTTATCTAGAACATATTATGTTGCACAGTAATTTCACTTTGTTGAGAAGAAGCAATATGCATCAAAAGGCTCCATACGGTAGTTACACACCGAAGTGTGAAAAGGATTTCAGCGATTATGAAGTTCAGGTATAATGTCAAGAAAGAAGAAAAATGTATTGCAATGTAGTAAATGTATTAAAAGAGTTTCTTCTTGACTGCATTTACTACGCTGCTAGATATTTGCCTTCTTTCTTAGCATCGGACCTTAAGTCCCTGCTATCCGAAGCCTTTTCCTGTTTCTTAAAGGCCTAGTATGGAAACATCAAAGAAAGCTTTCGATAGATGTCCCAGAAATTTTCGAAAGTAACGGAACTACTTGTGATGCAACAAAATCAAATTAGCCAAATCATTTCATGAAGTTATTTTAATATACTCTTATTTCGATTTCAGCTTGATTTCAAACCATGATGACAAAAAGCTTCGCCAATATACAATAACATATAATGGGGCTACAGACGTAAACGCATAAGAAAATTAGTAATTTTTCATTATTAGGAAAACATTGCGTCTTCGCATCTGCACTACGAGTACATTCACTTTTTCTACAGCAGACATATCTTTCTAAAATGTAACTACAGTTATTGTTTGCAATGGCTAAGAGATAAAAGCAGCTTCCGTATTCGAACCATAACATTATATCGCTTAATTATACAGCCTTTTTTGGCCATTTCCTTTTCGGGGGTACAGATAGGACAGAGCGCCAGACTTTCCTTTCTCGACACACATTCTTCATCTCTTCTATATCAATACTCCTTCTCATACAACTCCTACGATTTCTCTGACCTTCCACGTTTCTTTCTTTCAAAATATAGTTTACTTGATCCAACCATATTATTTGTGGTCTTCTTCCACTCACTCATACTTGCACTAAGTATTTGTTTTGTTAGTATTTCTTCATTCATTCATTCTACACGCCCAAACCATCTCAAAAGGTACTTCTTCATCTTACTCAATACATCAGCTTTAAGTTCTCATTCACCCCTAATCACTTCATTTTGTTTTCTGTCATACATTCACCTTCACATACCATATTCAGAAAAAACGCAAAAAAAAAATATAAAAAATTTGTACACAACACATCTAATATTTCTTAAAAAAAGTTTTTTTAAACAAAAAGACGCATTGAAGTGTAAAAAAAACTAAACGGTGCATAATTTTCAAATATTTATGATCTACTTATATGTAACATATGTTAATATTGTAGACGTAAGCACCAATTTTGTGAAATTATAATATATTTTGCTCAAAGCCTGTTTTGTTAAGCTGAAAAAAAAAAATTCGTTTTTAACGGCATATTTTCATCAATTTAAAAAAAAATATAAACAAATAAGTTTGATAAATGCTGTTCTTTTTTGCAAAACCTTATTTTATATTTTTCACGAGTCACACAACTTACATAAAATACACAGAAAAAACTTATTGAATAATATAGAATATATATTTAAAAAAAAATTATTCGTTTTTTACATAAAAAAGTTTGTTATTTTTTTTAAATACTTTATTACAATAAGTGCAGGTATTTTTTTTAACGTTTCCTGTCAACATCCACAAACAATACAAACCCCGAACCCAGAAATTATGCGAGTGTTTCCCTTCAATACATTATAAATACATTAATTTCCATTAGAGCCTACCAACACCGCTTTGGGGAAAAAGCGATTATTTTTATTTTCAGAAAATGCCCAACAACGATAACAAATCACAATAAAATAAATTATCATTACGATAATAAATTGGAAGATATTACAATGATGAGAAATAAAGATGCGAAATTGTTTATCGGGCGAAACTGCCAGATATTTCGCAAAACGCCACCCGACCGCCGTGCTTCGCAATGAGCGATAATCCGAGCATAAATTTGCCAGCTAAGAACATTTGCTTAATGGCGACGCTTGTCATGTCATGAAAGGGTTTTTGGTTCCTGTCTGTATACGAACATAATGGCAAATTATCCCTTATAATAGGATGTGATAAAACGCATCGTATTAACGTAATACGATGTGATTAAACATGGTTCATATATCGTGCAGTTGTAATCGGATTTAAAACAAAAAAAGTAAAACATTTCTGATTTTATTAGTGGTTTATTCACCATAACCATTTTCTTAGTTTAATTGGATAAACTTATGTTCCTTTACAATATAATGTAATAAAACGCATTATTGTTTTAGTGCTATATAATATGGTTAAACATATTTTATATGGCATGCACTTATTTTGGATTTAGAATGAAAATAAAGTGAACAGCTTCTGATTTTATAAGTACTCGTAGTTTATGCGCCATAGCTATTTTCTCAATTCAACCGTCCAAACTCATCTACTCGTATTTTACAATAGGATATGATAAAACGCATTATATTAGTGCAATATGATGTGATGAGACATATTCCACATATTTTACAGTTTTACTGGAATATCAAAGACAAATATACATTTCAAAGACAAATATACATTTCAAAGACAAATATACACATGTTATTGATATTCTCTTCATTCATTATATTGATACTCTGGAAATATTTTCTCGTATCACTTTGATTCTTTGTTATTCACATGAAATGGTGATTTCAAATATTTCATTTTTTCATTGAGTATACTGATATAAAAAATTAACCTAAATAAATTTTAGATAAAATACCTTTTTATAGAATAACAAATCAGTAAATTTATGTATTTTTTAACAAATTAGTAAATTTAAGTTAAATGACGGATCCTTTGGTAAATCAGGCACTTTTATTTAGGATATTCCCGCTTAAAACACTTTTGAATTCGAGTTTCAGGAAATCAATATTTATATTCGATTTTTTACAATTCTTTCGTCATATACAGTAAAATCTGGTGGATATATTGAGGCAGAGCAATCTTCAAAGCATCCAGAAATATGGTAAAAATCTCTTTAGTGAAAACCAGACTGGATTTCTTTAATAATACAGAGTATTAATGGGAATGGAACCCGAAACATTCAAATTAATATACAGGTAGATTACCAGCAAGGCTATGGTGGTCGCTAATTTTTATATTTTTCTTGTTGATTGTTCGCTTTATTCTGACAGTCGTGGACACCACGATTACCAATCCTCTCTCTGTAGCACAAGCGACTCTTGTTATATAAAGCGCCTCCTGAAATAATTACCCCGCTTTTTTTAACGTGGTGATTCCATCTGGTGAGTGCTCAACCTCTACTAATTTTTTCAATGCATACAAACTACCTCGTTCCATCCTCCGTCTTGTTTCCCCCGCGTAATGTTTCCAAAGTATTGTAAGATTTTTAGTACACACAGCACAGCAAAACGCGTCTCAATCCCAAGTTCTTCAATAATCGATTGATTGTACTCGTATATACAATGGAACATAAATAATATTAATGCATTTTATCTAATTTTTAGCTAAATATGGTAACCTTTTACTATTTCAACCATTATTGAATATTCAAAAAAGCATTTCTCTAATATTTCTCTAGCTGATGTTGAAATAAATCATAGATTCAAATTAAAAAAATAGTTTAAATCCAAGTTTTCGTTTTCAGTAAAAGAGTAATGCCTCAAACGGAAAAGGTAAGTTAATAAAGTTTTCATATTTCTTTTTGAGAGTTAACAGCTTTTAGGCTGTGAATCATTGTGCTAGTACCAAATATAAAGTCATACTTCAAAGCGGTCGCAACCTCCTTCGTGTCGCCTTACAAACCCTTGTCTAGCGGCTCCCAACCCAATGCCCGAGAGTACTTTGGCACCCGCTAACTTAATTGATTGTTGCCAGTTGAGTTCGATCCCACCACCACCCACGCCGTTATGGGAAACACAAGAAGTCCCCATCTAGTACGATCAACACAAGAAGATTGAAATCTTATTATGTGCATGACGCCACTTAATGACGAAGAAGGCACTCCCCATATGAATTCCTCCTCTGGCGGCGACACACCTTATCGATGGTGGGGATTTGTTGCCACCAATATAAGTGCAGAATTCAAAAGTTTTTGATTTTATGTTTTTCATTTAATTGCGCATCCATTTTATAATTTTATTTTAAAGTCGCTATCTTATAATAAAATTGATACTATTGTTAACCCAAATAAATACTTTGCTGTCAAAACATTTGGCTTTTCGAAAGCTCTAGTAAATATATAATATAGTTAGCTTTATACGTTTACTTATCATTCACACTAATTTATTTTTAATGTTATTTTTTAAAGATATATTAACACGTGTACGAGTATAAGTAAAATGGCCACGACTTGTTTTGGGAAGCAATTTATAGAGAAGGATAAGATCTACACTAAATTGTAGTGCAAATGATGAATTAAATTATTATTTTCGCGTGTTGTTACCATTTTTATAAATCTATATATTATATTGGATGCATACATAATAAGTCTATCATTGAATTTGTCCTGCAAAAGTAAATAATATCTGCCGTACTACCAATAATTATAAATATGCACTTCAGTTAAAAAAATATTGGGGAACAGTGGTCCGGCCTGAAGAAACAGCAAGAGTGGGTTGGGATTTTAACGCCAAAAGGTGTCGCGGGTCACCCATGTTTTTCACATTAGCGCCTTAATAGACTCGGGGCGTATTTTTCAATTCTGTTGTATTATTTGGTTTATGCGGATTTATGAGGTCTCGAGTCGTAGTTTAAAAATGTATCAAAGTGCAAAGTACGAGTAAAATAAACAGGCATTTCAAATTACATAAGTTTTCTTTTTGAAAGAAAGATAAAATAGGATTTATCAAAATAAACAAAGAAACATTTCATATTTTTCCTCTGCATGAAACAAAAACTTCAAAGCCAAACAAAATAAAGCGTATGGAATTCTACACAAAATTGATTCAATTCTAAAAAAAATATTACTTATTTCGTGTAGTAGTTTTCTCTTCGTATCTACACTGGTTATGAAGGTACGAGTATATTGAAGATTTTTTTTATCAACAACGCAATGGAGGTTCTCTTTAATATTAATTCATTAATGAAGCGTTAATTATATATGTAATAATACGTGAAATAATTTTTGAGTGGTCGTTTTTTTTTAGTTTGAGTTTTTTAAGAATTAGAAAATAGTTTTAAGACATCAATTTATGCTGTTAATTTGGACGAGTTTATTTCACGGTATTTTTTTTATCAAAAATATGTTTTTGTGTTTGATAAATGTCAATAATATTTATAACATTTAAAAATATAAACGAGGGGGTTAAAAATTGTTAGATAAAAATTTTTCGATTTCCTGAAATATCAAAAGTATTTGCTTATTTCGAAAAAGATAAAATAAAAGCTTTATTTGAGTACAATTTTAAATGAATCAGACACATTTTGCATGCAATTACGGATATTGAATTGTAAATACCGTGCATAAATAATATTTTCTTTAAATATAAAACGTAAATAACAAGTATTTATTTAAAACAATCAATGGAATATAATTAAATTGAAGAATCAATAAATATTGTTCGAAACGAGATTTCTGCAAACTAGATATTGGTTGTCAAAATTTATCTCAACATAATATCTAAGAAGCACCAAAATAGGAAATTCATTAATGCATACAATTTGTTTAGTTTACGTTTCGTATATACAAATTAACAAGTATAAAATAAATTCGTACATAATTATTTTATTCCTATTGGATATATATTTTAATGTTTTTATACTGATGCATCGTAAAAAATATATATTTATATCTATTTATCATAACATTTTACGGATAAAGAGTCCTCATGTTATCATTGTTAAGATATTTGTGAAATTTAAGGTCTGTGGAATTTTACTTTATATAAGGGCCCAGTATTTCTTATAAGCTAATACTATTTTCCTCATTTATTAAAGTTCTTAGATGTACACGTAAAGAATATATATTCATTGACCCTCAACTTTTAAAATGTAATTTTTTAATCATATAACTGTGTGACGAATAATTATAAAACGATAAAAAATAAAAGACACATAGTAGATAGAATACGTAAAATGAACAAATTACGACATCATTATTTTTATAAATTTTAAATTTGATAATCAGCAATACTAAAATTTTCATAATAATGTTCTCATATTTGGGACAATAGCTCTTCACATTAATTTTCATTTATAATGTAAGATTTTTTTGGCTACTGTTTTGTAACTTTCATAATTAATCGTGCCACAATTATTAAACATGATGCTTTCGTGACAAGGAAAAAAGTTAACTTAATTTTTTTGCATATTGTATTCACCTTTAGTTTTATTATTAATCTAAGATCTTCTTTGGCCAATATTCTGTATATTTCGTGATAAAAAATATTGTTTTTTTTTATAGTGACTTGTATAACAACTATTAACTTTTTGTATCCTGGCATTCATCTTTTATTTTATTAATAATGTAAGATCTTCCTTGGCCATTTGTATGTATCTTTTATAATAAATAATTTTCGATAAAATATTTCCCGGTAAATACACGCTTTTTTTCTCTCTAACATTGTATGTACATATATCTAATTATTTTTGACATTCCAATATATTTAACATACAAAATAAACATACATACATGCCGTCGCACCGATTCCCTCTTATAGTAGGTAGAGATATCAGAAAGTCTGCATTTCCAATCTCAACACACATTTAGCCTCTTCTACATCCATACACCATCTCATACAACTATTTTACGTTTCCTTATTTCAAAATATCATTCACTTGATTCAACTACACTTTCATTGGCCTTCCTCTATCATGTCTTCCACTCATTTACTTTTTACATTCGTTTTGTTTGTAATACTTTATTTATTCCTTCCACGTGCTCAAAACATCTTGAAGTGTTATTTTTGATCTTATTTCACACGTCAGCTTTATGTTGCCATTTATCCGTAATCACTTAATTTCATATTTTGTCACCGCATACATTATTCTCAGAGTACGCATTTCTACAGCATTTATTTTGCTCTTTTTAGTTTTTTTTTCATGCCCACGTTTTACTCTCAAACTTGAAATAATACTGTTGTGGACATCATCTTAACAAATTTTGATGCTCTCTGTTTGAAGTATTTATGTTTAAGCTTTCTGTTGACTTTGCTTCCAAACATTATACACCGATCGATATCCCTCGTCACATCATCTGAGAAAATACTACCATAATAGCAGAATTCATCAACTCATTCAATTTTTTTATAGTTCACCCGTATATCACATTAACTTTTCTTTTCACATTTTTCCAACAACATAATTTAGGTTTCACAACATTCAATCTCAATTATTTATCTACACATCTCTGATACATTTTTTTGTTATTTATAAAGATAAACTTTATAAATGTCACTTAAAATTTCAAGTGGTGTAATATTTCAAAGTGTATTCTAAACCAAAATACCAATAATGAGTTTCAAGTATACTGTTCTACTGACTATGGTGTCTCAGTTGATGAGACGGTTGACTTTTAACAGGAAGTTAAGGGCACTCTTTTCTATGATTGTAAAACTGAGCGCGTTAAACGTTTGCATGCATTATTAAATTTTCAGGTGTGATAGTATTCGTAACACGTCATACACTGCAAACCCCATGCATAATCATGTAGATCTTAACATGACGGCTCGATTTATGGGGTTTAAAACAATTATGTTTTCTGAGCACATTTTTCAACATATTCACATCGCCAACTCATATGTGGAAAAGTGTGCAATACGAATGACTGGCAAGCATGAATCAAATACCAATGGCATTTTGGGTCAGAGATTTTCCATCGGAGAGAAGTAGAACTTTGAGATCGATTTCATCTTCGTCGAATAAATTGATTGTCCTGAATCGATTCAATAGAGCAGGGTATTTTGACAGGGCTTTTTGCGAGTCGTAAAGCATGGAATCTTCCGCCTCTATTAAATATATCGATGGCATGTGCAGCTTTAGAAATCACAGGGATATGGGTGAAATGTGCCGCTTTAAGAAGACTAACATTTTTGAGAGGAGTTATCAACATTTATGATATCATATAAATGCTACAAACATACTTAAAAAATGTGTGATGCTATGTGATAGTAGCACATATCTTCCGATATATTATAGTAACTCAAAACAAAGACTTCGTTTCGGTTCGTCTTCCCTTGGTGAGTTTTCTGCAGTTTTCTTACCAAATATAGTTTTAAGAACATATGCAGACGCAGGAAAATACCTTCTCTAATAGCCATATCCACTATTTTCTAATTCTATCACTCAATATACGAATATTTATTTTATTATATATTTAAACTATCAATTATTATTGGTTCTAATTCCGAGTAAATGCACTCTTGAAGTGAGTCAACTATCTAAACGGCGCTATAGAACTTGTTATTTTAGTATTATTTAAGCACTTCTAATTCTGCCTCTGATGTTTTGGTAGACAACATTAAAATCATATAACATAATATTGAAAAAAGAAGGGTAAATTTAAAAGGAATAATTATGAAAACGTTTTTTTACAAGTGTTGCCTTTGGTTAGCGGCTAAAAATATTTTTGGTTAAGTTTTTCTGGGACTCCCACCACCAAATATTTCACGCGCACAATACTTTACCATTAAGTATATATTATATATTTCTGGGACTCCCACCACCAAATATTTCACGCGCACAATACTTTACCATTGAGTATATATTATATATTTCTGGGACTCCCACCACCAAATATTTCACGCGCACAATACTTTACTATTGAGTATATATTATATATTTCTGGGACTCCCACCACCAAATATTTCACGCGCACAATACTTTACCATTGAGCATATATAATATATTTCTGGGACTCCCACCACCAAATATTTCACGCGCACAATACTTAACCATTGAGTATATATAATATATTTCTGGGACTCCCACCACCAAATATTTCACGCGCGCAATACTTTACCATTGAGTATATATAATATATTTCTGGGACTCCCACCACCAAATATTTCACGCGCACAATACTTTACCATTAAGTATATATAATATATTTCTGGGACTCCCACCACCAAATATTTCACGCGCACAATACTTTACCATTGAGTATATATAATATATTTATGGGACTCCCACCACCAAATATTTCACGCGCACAATACTTTACCATTGAGTATATATAATATATTTCTGGGACTCCCACCACCAAATATTTCACGCGCACAATACTTTACCATTGAGTATATATTGTATATTTCTGGGACTCCCACCACCAAATGTTTCACGCGCACAATATTTTACCATTGAGTATATATTATATATTTCTGGGACTCCCACCACCAAATATTTCACGCGCACAATACTTTACCATTGAGTATATATTATATATTTCCTTAAAATAAACATCTTTTGATTTAATCTCAAATAATAGGAAAAATATTTAATGGATATTATGTCAGTGAAACATCAAGATGCTTAGTTACTATATACGGGAGAATCTTTTGAAAAAAAATAATTTAATGTTTTACTTGGGGGACTTTTATCTGTATTCGAGAGTGATTATAACGATTTTTCCATCCATTTAGAATGATGTTTCGTATTAATATTTAAAATGGTTCCCTTTGAAATTATGAAGTACACAAAAGTGCGGTGACTGAATATTTTAAAAGCAGAGTTCGAGGAAAAAATCTTTTCGACATTTTAAAGGGTGATTTTATGGATTCAAGGCTCTTAGGGTTGAATATGAAACCTCACAAAAAAATATATTTTGTGCCATATTTAAAAATAATTCATTCCACTTCCTTAATTCATGTAATTTTAAGATTTATTTCAATTTTCTCGTGAATGATATTTTGAAAAATCAAGTGAATGATAATTTGAACGAAAAACGTAGAAAGTCAGAGAAATCGTAGGAGATGTATGAGAAGATACGTAAATATAGAAGAGGTGAAGGATGTGTCAAGTCTGGTGTTCTCTCCTCTCTGCCTACTACGGCGGGGAAATGACGTGATGGCATTATGTAGCATATGCATGTTTATTTTGTCGGATGAAGTGCACGTCTAACGAGGGGTATCTGGCATTGAAAAAAAAAAGTATATTTTTACACAAATAAATGTTAATAAAGGGTAAAAATAATTCAAGATAAGAAATCTGATTTTTTACATTGTTAATTTTTAAGCCTGAGGATTAAATTTTTCATAAAGTGAGATGTTGAATAAATGTTAGTTTGTTACAATAATGTCCTTGGTCAAGCCTTGAATTAGCGGGAAAAAGGTAACGCTATGTTATTTTGAACACAAAATATGTAATTTTTTTATTTAATGTTAACAATTAAATTAAAAATTAAAACGCAATCATTTAAACATTTTAACATAACATTTATCGAATAGATTGTCATGAAAAGAGATGCATTCCTCTCTTGCCTTGTACTAGTATCATGTAGGATTTAAGTATAATTATCGTTAAATTTTAATTTTCTTCAGTGCACTCTGAAAGGCGCTAATTTTTCAAAGTTGACACGAAAAACAATGAAATTCTCCCTTAATTGTAAAGCAAAAAGCGGGTCGCAACAAGGGAAACTGGGGGGTAGCACTCCTACTAACTTAATAACGTAATTTAAAATTTACGCGCTTTTATGTTGGCCAAAGTGCCCATTGACAGAGTGACCATGATAAAAATGTGATTCCTATAATGAAATAACAAACGTAAGTTTTTTCCCTTACATGTTTTCAGAGTCATCTTGAATGTTAACTGAGAAAGGTTGGTCTAAACTATATATGTAGAAGTCTGTGGAAGGACCCCATTAAATAACGATTTATAGACATACGTTTGGAAATCAGGCCCATCCCAACTTATAGCAATTTAGAGATATTTTAAAAGCATAATTTTGCTTTTTAGAACTTGTTTTAAATTGATTTTTTTTCTTCAACATAGTATTAAAATACGAAATGCACTTTTTACGAACTTGATTTTTATGCACATAAATTGTTTAGGATTTTTTATTCAATAATCAAAATAAAACAAAATAATAGTTTGCGAGTTAGATATGTTTGCAAATGTGTATTTGACAGGTAATATCTGAGACAGAAGTGCCACTAGGAGTTCAGAATAAATAAGAAAGAAGTCCTGAGTGGGGGAAGTATCTATCTAAAAATGGACTAACGCTGACAAATTTTAAGCTATCAATAACAAGTTTTTTCCCTGCATTATTTTACCTCGCTCTTCATTCGTTTCAGATATATATAATTTTTCTTTACAAATCCTTCACAACTCATTCTTTTGCTGAGTCTTAATTATAACAACATAAAAAAATACTTTTAACATCCGAATATCTGATAAATAAAATTAGTTGTACTTTCATCCGTGAGTAACAAATGGGTTATCATTGTTACATTGTTCTATTTTTCTTACTTTATCGTGCGTTGTCATTCCACATTTTTTTGAAATTGTGTGTATTGTTAATGTTTTTACATCCAATTATTTTACGATATCTAACTGTTCAAATCAAAAGTATGAACATCTTTTTGTCTCTATTTATAATATTGTTTGCATTTTTTGAAATCTTTGCAGTTTTCTAAAATCGTATAGATTGTAAGTATTTAGACAAAGCACTTAAAACTCTCTTACTTCTATAAATAATGAACGTGATTACGTTTTTTCTGCAATTTTCAGGGATCGTTATTTTTTAAAGATTCATAATATGTTGATTATGAATATGGTAAAATCTTTAATCCCTTGTTTTAACCACCCACTTGACCTATTTGAGAGAATAAGTTCCAAATAACTTAAAGTGATCATATTTTTTTTAGAATTATTTTATGGCGTAGAGACTTTAACACTCCACCATGTCCCCATAAATAAGATAAAAGGCTTTGATGCTTCCTTACAAAGCTAAATGATGCGCTACTGTAGAATGATAAAGATTAACTAACTTCAACAATACGCAATGAAGTTGTACTAACACGTCTGATAAAATTAAAATAAGGATTGATTACTGTTAAAAATTTAAAAAAGTACTCTACGGCTGTTACGAGAAAAAATAAATACAGAAAAAGATATAAGACGAACTCATAGTCGGAAGAAGTAAAAAAACTCCTGATTGGACAGTTTGATGCAATTTCACTTAGTGAAAAAAATCCTGATAATGTCCAACCTCCATTGACGAGAGAAATAAGTTTAAGGATATTTCGATTTTTAACTTTAATAACATTTTTACTTCATAAGAAAAAAGGTCACCCTATAAGAGGCATTTTGGGCATATTAAAGGAAAATGGGGAGGGTGTGCAAAGTATGGGGTGCGTTAGCTTGTATCAACCGCTGGTACTTTATTTATGAAACATTATTATTAAACGACTAAAAAGCTTTTACGATGACAAGTCGATGTCTCAACGAGACAGGACGCGGAGATGAAACCTCAACATCGTGAGTACAATGAAGTTAACAAGGTATGCGTATTAATTACCTGCCTATATCCTCGTCAACCAGATTCCTTTGCTACGACAAACATACTTGCTTTCATTAGATATTTGTTTCATTTCAAATATAAGCGATTACAAACATTTCAGCTTTGACATAGAAACCTTTGATTTATATAAGAAAGTTATTTTTCAAATTGTAAGGTAGACAAATTATATTCTCAACAAAAAATAAAAATCCAATTTCTTCTCCCCAATTAACTGTCGAGTTGTAATGTAAATATTCTCTTATAAATCCTTTTGAAATTTGTAGGTTGAGAGGAGTGATCCGTCAATCCTGCTTTACATTGTACTCCTTCATTGAATTCTTAAGAAATGTTGATATATAATAAAATAAATACGAGAAAGTGTTAAAAGGTCTTTTGAATTAGGTTTCTGAATTTTGGCAAAATTTTATTCTGGAATAAACTAAACGATTTTTAAAGACCTCTCATGTTCAGAAATATTGTAATGTATGAAACTGCTGCACCTTTATTACATTTTATAATAGTTCCTGATTGAAAATGAGGCATTTCTTCTTGACCCGCTAATAAATTCAAGCACGCAGTTTCAATTTTATTTCCCTACCTAATCATACTCGTAGGTCACTGTCATATTGGCATTTGGATTTTTCTTAACCAGTAACTAATCTTTAAAATTTAAATAAATCCGATACTTGGCATCAATGGGCTTTGGAATGTAATATTACTAGTTTATATGAGGTATCAATATAATAATTAATTCAATAATCTGTTCCTATACAATATCGGTTTAATATGATAAGAATCAATAAGGTATCAATCTTGTGAAGCTTACTGATAAACCACTACATGGAAGCTGTAATATTTGCAGAATGGGTATATTAGAATATCCCGACTGCGAATGGTTGAATGATGAGACTACAGATCATATGACCTTTACTTTGCAAAAATAGTTTAATTTTGATAAATGGATGTAAACGTGAACGAGGAAAGAGACTGGAAGGAGCCGAATGAAAATTGTAGAAATGTGTGCACTGATAATAATTTATAGGGTGACAGAATACGGAATTGAACAATGAGGGATGAATGGCAACATAAGGTTGGTGTGTGAAGTAAGAGAAAGAAGAATACTCCGATATGGTTTGGGCACATGGAAAGAATACCTGAAGAAGTACTAATAAAATACTATATAAAGTGCGAATGTAATTGAAAAGCGTAGCAGAGAAAGACCAAAGAAAATATAGTTGGATCAATTGTATGATATAATGATAATTCAGAAAAATCGTAAGAGTTGTGTGAGAAGATGCATGGATGTGGAAGACGCCAAATATGTGGGTCGAGATAGGAAAGTTCTACCCTTTTGTGAAACGGTGGTATGGTACATACATATGTGTAACGTAAACGGTGGTATGGTACATACATATGTGTAACATAAACGGTGGTATGGTACATACATATGTGTAACATAAACGGTGGTATGGTACATACATATGTGTAACATAAACGGTGGTATGGTACATACATATGTGTAACATAAACGGTGGTATGGTACATACATATGTGTAACATAAACGGTGGTATGGTACATACATATGTGTAACATAAACGGTGGTATGGTACATACATATGTGTAACATAAACGGTGGTATGGTACATACATATGTGTAACATAAACGGTGGTATGGTACATACATATGTGTAACATAAACTATAGGAATTTGAATCCAGAAATTGGAATAAAAATCCGAACAAAACTTCTCATTGTTTTCCACAAAACAACGGAAGATGTTTAATACCAAATATGTTATCGGGCCTCCTTAAAAAGAGCCATACTAAAATGGGATTTTATCTTACCGCAATGACGGGTTAACAGTAGTACATACGAAATTCTACAGTTACGCAAAAAAGACCCACCCCACAACTTTCTACCTTTTTGTGATATTTGATGAAATTTTATATCATCTGGGGTTATGGAGTTAATATCTTCGAACATGTTTCACAAATATATATTTTGCGAGATGGGTCTTCTTTGCATATACACGTCCATATCGAGCTAAGCGGAACAATGGGCCAACCCTATTGTCCAAACTAGGGCAAGAGGGGTAATATTCCCCCTTTATAAAACGAGCCAAAGGTACAGAGAGAATAATTTTAAAGCCGATTACCTGAGAAAGCGTCGCACTTCACTACTCGGTGCCATTTCGAGAGTAATAATACTACATTCTTTCATAATCCACTTTGTAAATTATTCGCTCGGTTTGCTGACGTCACGTTTAATCTGTTCATTCCGCTACCATCACTTTTATCAGGTTGAAGGGAAAGTATTGTAGGTTTGTTGCATTTTTTTGCTTGTTAGTAGGGGAAGCTGAGTAATTTTAAGGGGATGATGATCACGGGAGTCCAATATTGTGTATGACATTTTAAATTGTAAAATAAGTTGTCCAGACAGTAAAATAAGCATAAATTTTACTCTCATCAGTATGATTTTCACTAAAGGCCACATCATTAACTTTCTGGTTGATGGAAAAAAAATGTACTAAATGGAATTATACGCAACAAAAATAACTTACAGAATATTAACATAATTGACTTGCTAAGTAGAAAAGTTGAGAAATACGTACAGTGAAAATTTTGAAGAAGCATTAGAGATTAAAACCGTTATTCATATATTGGATTCATCGAATATATCCGTGGCACCGCTTTGTTGTCACGTAAGTATATGTATAAAAGTAATGAGGAATTTTGGTGTTCAAATGCTGTCGAGTGCTTTCGTTCAAACAAGTCTCACGATTGAGAGCTTGAGAAACAGCTGTTATGTCTTTGCCTTCTTGAAAATACATCAACTATTCCTGAGGCAGATATAGCAAGACGAATAGCTACATGCAAACGGTCGTGCATTGAGTATTTTTGAGTATCCACATTGCTTCTGGGGCACTCACGTATCTGTCATCCAATGATTGGGTAGACAACATTAGGTTCATCTCTTTGGCTTCAATTTCAGCTTCTTGTTGATTGTTTGTTTCCCTCACTGTTGCCGTCTTTAATTACCATGCTTTGCTTTTCTTTCGTTTAAATTCATTCATATTTCTTTAATCGAACCGTCAATGTCACAATAATTTACATATTTAAAGATACTCATTTAAGTGTTTTCTTTATCTAAATCGTAACTATGACTACACCTCATGTCACATAAAGACGCAAGTACAGCCAATTTCATGTTGTTTGATGATAAGATACAAATACGATAATAGTATCAATACTTTCTTGTTAGTATGAATTTTTTTCAAAGCTATTTGTAAATCAGTCAAATTTTCAAAAAATTATTGTGTGAAGCTAATACATTTACAATTAAAATTATACGAATAGTTTGTTCTTTTGTTAAACCAGCAGAAAAAAGCCACTCTTGTGGGTAGACTGCCCAGGAAGAAAAAAATATATAGTTCATTTTTTATTTTTCTAATATACATTTGTTTTTTTTTCTTTCGTGCGATTCACTTTAACTTATCAGAATTAGTGATTCGGGCATATTAAAGAATATCCCCGGGAGAAGGCAACATTTTAATGTCGCAGGCTAACCATTAGATCACAGTCGCCTATATATTGTCAGTCAGGTTATCATTCAGTCGAACAAGCGAACGCCCCAGGTTCGATTCCTGACGAATCAAATTGCAGACTCTTAGACAGTTTTACATCTGAATTTATGTTTTTCGGTAGCTTGTGTGCTACAAATCATCAAATCTTATATGAATCTCAAAAAACAATACAAAAATAGCGCTTATAAAAGGCTGCCTAATAAAAGGCTGCAGCAGATTACACATTGATCTAATTGCTGTCGGAAGTTGGGTTTTATTTGTCAAGACTGTATACTTCCTGAAGTGTAACAACTTGTACACTATACACCTATATCCAAATAAGCGTATGTTGTTCGTAATCACACATATTGCAGTACTACAGTTAGTGAAGAACTACAATACTCGTACACGTCTAACACGTGTTAATGTTATTACAAAAAAAACTCTTTTATCAAACTGCAACCCTTTTTTTAAGTTTTTTTCTGATATAATTGGGAATCGTATCCGAAAACTTGGAAGGATATCAACCATCTTACCAATAAGACCATGGAGTTTGTCCTACTTCTTACTTTAATAATTTAATTTTCAGAAGGTCAACCAATATTTATGAAGCATAAGTAACAACAGAAAGCAAATTTTTCAATAATTCTGATCGTACATGATTTACATTATAGACCGTACATTTAGGTATTTATTTGAATTGTGCACAGACGACTCTTGGCAAGTTTATACCCGACAATACTTTTCTACGAACCTTTATTTTTTTTAAAGGAAAAAATCGCAGGGAAATTTCAGCAAAACTCCTTAATTCCGCTTCAGCGAGAAGGTTCAATATATTTATTATGCTTTCGAAAACATTCAGATATTGGGGTAAATCGGAAGAAGAAAATCAAAGGGTTATACGTGAGTCTAATATTTATGTCGACACGTCAGGATACAAATCTCGTAGAAAAATGTTTCAACTTTAAAATAACTTCATTTTTTCCAAACCATTGATTTTGGTGAATCCAATAGATACTGGAGGTAGTTCGTGTTCTTTTATCCAATCAAAATCCCCTTTACCCTCTCAGCGAATAGAGATTTTGTCGTATTTGGTACCGTCTTAGGTGACGAAATTGTATTTTTGTACGTATCATGTTTGTAAAAACCAATTTGAAAAGAGCCTTATTCTCCCACTATATATATTGGGATGTCCGGAAAGTAGTTTCACCTTTTTTAAAATAGATGTCACAAGAACAAAATGTTCGTCGCTATCTCATTCCAAACGGGCTTAATGTACGAGTAGATTAATGTTAATGGTAATAACTAAGCGTATTTTTGTCCATATTTACACAAAATGATTATTTCTATCGGAAAAATTGTTCGTTTCTTTGTTTGCAGCTTGATGATTTTTTATAACCGCGAAGAAAAAAATGCGACACAAACGAAAAAACTTATGTACAGTGCATGGCAACATTGCAGTAAGCGACTGTGTGTGTCAAATGTGACTCTAAAATCCGTAATGATGATACGACACTCGAAGTTGATGTCTTCTCTGGAAAGTCGATTACAACTGATGCATACCAAATCAAGGCTTTAGTTGAGCATAACCAAGAGTTCTATGTAACAAAGGAATACTTAAATATTGAAACTATCGAAAACCTCCGTACACGATCATTTTGTCAAGCTTACTTTAGTGAAGCATTACGTATTTGACCTAAAAATACCAATTTACTTTAACAACTTATTTATTGTTTGTACGAATAAATTATTATTTAAAGTTCTGAATAAAAATGCTTTGTAGCAAACAATTTGAAATTTAATATCTGATGTAATTGCGAAGAGAGTGTCATAGGCTTTAAAATAAAACAGAAAACAGGCGCATTTTAAAATTTCGGATGACAGTAATTTCTTTGCATTAACAAAAAAACTATTTCTCTCTCTCAAGGAAAATACGGATAAGGATGAAAATTGTATGAGAGGTAATGAAAATGAATATTTTGAGGTAAATAATGTCTCTTCAGTTTATTCTTAAACATCGATAAGGATATTGCACATCTGACTGAACCAGGAAAATTGTTCCATAGTTTAGTAAAAGCGTTAGCACTAAGTGATTAATGTAAAATTATTGTATATTTCAACGTTTCGTCATTTTTGATGACATTATTGAATAGAGCTCTGTAAAAATCCCAATACCAGTAATAAGGAACAGTCTTAAGTTTTTACTGACTCGTAGCTTGTCCATTTGATGATCTCTGAATCAAACCATGGGGCTGGTGAGTGCTTGATTTCAACAGATCTGTATGGACCATGAAAATCTAGAAAACTCTTCAAACTTTCAACCTTTCGTTTAACCGAGTTAATTATGTATATTTTATTCCAATATGTATCATATACATTGAAAATTGTAAATCTTTCTCTGACGATGTTTTATTGTTTAAAAAGATTCAATATAATTAAAAATAGTCTATTGTATTATGCACCCACACAAATGTTAATGAAAGGAAATTTGTGGTTCATTACTTCTGTTCTTGTAATAATACTTCCGTGACTCCTTTCAGTTGGTAAAACTTTCAAGAAACTTAAGTTACAAAATATCGGGGCAGAATAATTATATTAATAAGTTTGCAAACTGCTTTCTAATAATATGTATTCTTCCTTCCAACATAATACGAATAAGTGAATGTTATATATTATTTCTTCCAATAAGTTATATTAAAAAAAAAGCAAAATTCAATCATTCTATGACCATAATGGTGATTTTTTATTGATATATAAATAATCTTTAAACAATATTGTATATTTATTTATTTTATCAATGTACTTTTTTCGTAATTTTTTCTCAAATATTGTTTTCATTTACTAAGATCATAATCAGCATAAAATAAAACAGGTTGTTTTGGAACAAATTTAGAATGATTTAAATTTGGAAGAAAAAGCAAATCACCAGAGATGAATTTATATGAAATATATAAATAAATATATATTGAACGTGTATTAAGTTTTCCTTTCTTAGATCTTAGAACTCAAAATTAACTTGGTTCATTTCCCTGCTGCATTTAAGTCAAACTACTAAGGTAGCCGTATCTTTCTAAAAAAAATTTTTTTTTCAGATGTAAAAAGGCAACGAAAAAATCTCTACATTCTTTCAATCCTCTTTGGAGTGTTAACAACCTATGCTGCCCTCAGTGTTTGCGTGAAAATTTTCTTTCTAGTCATGGGCTATTCCTTCGATCTGGTGACAGCAGAATCTTTTGTATACCAACTCATCACATTTCATTCCAAACATCGTCTTTTGCAGTTTACTCTGCTTGGCTTTCAAGTCATCTTCATGGCTCAATCAAATTTGCTACATCCTTATCGATTTTTAAGAAAAAAACTGAAGAAGTGTTATTTTTTCAAAATATTCCTTTTCCTTATCCGCCATACCATTTCCAAGCTAATCCCTATTTTCTTTTGGATATTTTTAAGTTTTTTTAAGTATTGCTTTCGAACATTATGTTCAAGGTACGCATGCATACAAATAATAATTTTGAAATAATATCTGGTTGATTAGAAGAAACTGTTTTTGACCAATAATTTCACCTGATGTTTTAACATGAAAATGTTCAATAAGTATTTACTTGAAAATGTTTAATAAATACGAGTATTTACTTGAAAGTATATATTATTGATAATACGAGTACAATTTATGTAACACCGTTTAGAAAAAAAAACTTTCCTTAGTCGGGCTCCAATATAAGACTGGAACCTAATATTATTGACAGATTCAAAATATTACTAAATAAAAATACATAAGTTCACTTTAAGTATAGGAAGGAAGTGGATTCGGATATTACGTAAGGTACTTCCGGGTATCTGCATACCCATATGTTCAGAAAAACATGTTTATAAGAAAACTTACCTAAAGATGCACACGCCATCCACATCTCGAAAACTAAGATGCAGACTATTCCACACCTCAGGATTAGCAACGGCAAAAACTCTATCATAATTACTTTATATGATGAAGAAGAAATCGACCTCAAAATTCTACTTCTCTCCGAGAGAACATATTTTAGACAATGGTGACGTCCCAGTAAGAGGCTTAAACACAAAGAGACAAAGTTAGAAACAAATCCTTTCGCGACACTTACCGATGTACGAGTATATAGATCTATTAGACGGGGACTAATAACACAATAAAAAAAAATAAACGATGTTTTAATTTTTTTCTCCAAAATTATTTTTATTTCAAGTATTATATGTAAATCCTCCTCAATTAATGGTTAAATTTCTACATGATGTGCAAACATTTAACGCACATCCATATATTTAGCGAGTGATCCTAAAGTTGGAGTAGTAACATCCCCGTCGACATGCTGATGAAGAGTCAAGAAATTTGACTTGATTTTATGATCCTCGAGGCACTGGAGGACTTCCGCTCCGGTGCGTAATTAAGACAAGCTCTTCTCCTCGCACACTCGCTACTCCCGACACGACACATGTAATATTATGTTTTAGAAACGTTCCCACTTTTCCGGTGAGTGTGTGACACATAATACACGAGAACAACGCTTTGTCAATCCGAACAATGGTTACGTACTAATTTATCAAGTCGATTCTTACATCTTATATTCACGTACTTACTCTACAGAATTTCGTGTTTTCGTTTCCTGGAGGCTTGTGTCCTTATATAACATCAAAAAGTTATTATTTGTTCTCGCGTGTGCGAGAAAATATAAGAGTTTTATAATTGAGAGGAAGGAAAATTTCGTGACGACTTCTCTGGCCTAGTTTTCAGAATATTTGACTTCTAGCCCAGGAGTTTCGTTTAAGGGTCATGAATCGTTGATGAAACTCAAAAATAGTCGTACTCTGTTTTGGTTGGTTCTAAAAAAATATAGGCCTACCTATTGTATCGTATACACGGAAGCTTGTTAAACAAGTTGTAACCAAATAGTAAAACGCTTGTCATCATTCAAGGTATAAGATTCGACTCATAATGGTGACGAAGAAAAGTATTCTAGTATGCCTTTTTTGTACTGCATTACATTTTTACTATATAAGACACAACCTGGTGAGCTATTGCTATATGTTAATTTCTACCAAAATATGTTAGAGGCCTTAAGTGAAAATTAGACTGAATTTTTGTTTTTAAATCTGGGGTCCGACGGAAATGGAACCCGCAATCCTCTGTTTGGTATACACACCTTTTACAAACAAGACCACGAAGATCACATTCCATATTAAGGCATTTACATTTATTTTAACATATCAGCAGTTCTATGTTTTATAGATTACACCAATGTCTTTGACTGCATTAAATGTAACAAATGAAGTACTTGTAGAAATGGGTGTACTAAAGCATCTTGTAACTTTAGTAAAATGGTTGTACTAAAGCATCTTGTAACTTTAGTAAAATGGGTGTACTAAAGCATCTTGTAACTTTAGTAAAATTGGTGTACTAAATCATCTTGTAACTTTAGTAAAAATGTTCAATAATAGTACAATAGTTTTGTTAGGGTAAAGATAAATTACATAAAATCAAACCTGTTTCAAAGACAAAAAGGCGTCCGCCAAAAATGCAACCTTTCTTCACACTGTTCAGCTAATGCGGCATATTGATGAATATAAGATGAGGAGTGAAACCGAATATCGGTGGTGTAATGATGGTGAATGTGAAACTGAAATCAACAGAAGAATTTAGTGTTGAGCTAAGAGCTGATCAGAAAAAAAGAGCCACCTCTCTCGAGAAGTGAAAATAGGTCTTGGTAAACCCTGACATTCTCAATATTTCTATGTAACTTGGAAATACAGACCAGAAAAATATCAAAAATATAAACTATCAAAATGTGGTGCTGGAACGGAATGACAAACAAATGTCTCTATTATGGAAGAGCTTAATATTTCTGAGAGCCTTTCAAAATTGTGCACTCATCGCATTCTTCAGTTCTTCGGTCACATTCCACTTAAGAAGGACATGGTTTTACTCATAGTCAATGACAATGTGCAGAGGAGCATGTGCTATACACTAGAACGACCACGTGAAAAGTTTCAGGTCAGGTTTGTGTTATCCTCGAGCTACGAAAAATATATCAATAAAAGAAAATGGGACATCATTTGGGTTTTTGGGTCTTTTTTACTACGCCACGTAAAACTAAAAAAAACATAAAAACTCATTTAACACATTACAGTAGAGCATTTTAAAGTTTAAACAACTAGCATAACGCAAATAACTTAGAATATTTGGATTGACGACACAACTCAAAGTTGTTTTTGTAATTTTTATAGTATCTTGAAATTAAATATAAAAAATTGATTTTGACTATCGTGTCATATTTTTATGCCGAATTTTTTTCACAAATTGAAAAATAGTGTAAACTAAGAAGTTTTCTTTTGAGCATGTATTAATTCGATAACTTTGATTAAAAAAAAACCTTTTTAACTCCAAATATGAGTTGAAATTGCTTCGTTGTGGCACAGTTAAACCAAAGACATGAAATTTTTAGTTAAAAAAATTAAAATATTCGGCTAAGTAATTTTCGTTTTTTAATTTTTTTTTGGTTTTTCTTTTTAAAAAAAATCAATTATAATTTATTTTTACCAAGTTTATAAAAAAACTTATATATCATTTATTCATATTTGATAAAATGATATCAAAATATTAAAATTAAAAATGTAATATATATTCAGGAAAATTCCACCAAAATAAGCATAAAAGCTTTTAAATAAAAAATTCTTAATTTTTCCCGATCCCGTAATCGAAAAAAATATTCCATTTTAATTATTCTCGTACTTTTTACCAGAAAATGTTTTTCCTCCATAATTTTCTAGCGCAAAATGCTCCAATAAAGCAACCCCAGAAATGTTACAAACATTCCATTACGCTAGTTAGAGTAGCGGTTTTTTGAATTCATATACTAAACCTTTCACATACTACATACAATAAATTAAATCTTTTTCACCCCTTTTCGGCCCAAATATTTTTGGAATTTAATTTGTTTACTTTGTTTATATCATTATTATTATTATTCAAGCATTAGTTCTCAGTTTTATCGAAGAAAAGAAAGACACTTTTGGAATTTAGTTGTCATTTACACATTTTAAAATTTTCCCATCAACTTCAAAAAATACAAATATATACTTGTAAAATATTTGGTTTCATTATGTAGGAAGAGGAAAATTGTGAGAGTTATTCCATTTCATTAGTGACTTTCGTTAAAACGTTGAAAAAATGTACAATTTTGTATGAAATATTGATTTCCAAAAATTTTTATACTAAAAGATGAAATAAAATGATTATATTTTTTAATGGAGTCACTTTCAATGTTATAACAAATTAAATTATTTATTTTTTCTGACTATGATGACTTGTTTATGAAGTATCGAGTTAAAATACAAATATGCCCCAAAATCTACAAACGGGCACTTGCAAGTCTGTTTTGCCAACGATAATATATTATACCAAAATGTTAACTCTTACAAAAAAGGTCAAGAAGAGATGGAAGTTGCTCAGTGAGCAATGTGGCTTGTGTGAAGACTATATTTGATAAATTGCATAGTTCACGTCCCCGATATTGTAAATTCCCGACATATCATGTTTTATGAAACACGTGGTCTCGGTTAGTAACTGACGACATATTTTTTAATACTGTCGGAAAGATTAGGTCAATAAAAAAAAGATCTCTTAGGTGGTCGCTTCGGGGTGCAAAACCATATCCCGAATTGTAAAGAATTCCATGGTCATTGTTTGTTTAAAAAAAAGGGTCTATAATAAAATCTACTTCGTAGTTGTTTTCGATTGTAAAAATGGAATATTGTAATGCCAGCGGTAACGGCTGGGGCAATAAGACCTACGGTCCTTCTGTGAAGTCGCTAAATGGACCAAGGTCCTTGTTGTTGAAAAGATAAAAGCAATGTATCATAAAAATCCATACGGCCCAAGATGAGTAATAAAAACCGTCTAGACTACAAACCCTTCTTGCTGAATTGTAAAGAATACCGATGTCAATTGTCTTTTAAATAGAGTATTTCGGGTCTACGGCTGTTACTAGGCGACATTAGTGTTTTTTAAGTGAGAAGGAAAACATGTAGCTTCTCTTTCTCGCGATCTGGCTATAAAAGAGGAGAAATTCACGGGCAGCTTACTTTTTGGGACGACACTCGACGCTGTTAAGACGCTCCTCCAAAACGCTGTTTGCACGGAAGACTGCCAGACTCGTTTCCTCTGCTATCACGGACGCTTCAGGACGTACATCTACAATTTGGTGAATATTATTCCTTTTATTTTAATGCTGGATTTCGTCCGCACGTTTAACCATCGCTCAACTTAAATTCTAATTGTTATTGAAATCCCCCTTGCTAATCGACAACACAATCTTCGTACCCAACTTAAAACTTTTTTTTCTTGACATTCGTTCAAGTTTTTTTTATTTTTATTTTTTTTATCCATAATATAATAAACTGTTTTGTTTTAAAATTATACTTTGTTTAATTGTGTCACCTTGTCCCGCTGAGAATTGAGAAAGAGTTACACAGAGTTAAAGGAATCCAACGAACCACTGAGATCTGAAGAGTACTTCTCTTTAAGATTCGGCTGAGCTGAACAGGCGTGTCCCACCTTGGTAAGATTGATTGTTGGTGAAATTGATTTATGTAATCAATTGTGTACATCTTTTTATTGTTTCTGATAAATAGGAAAAAGGTGTGACACTTGCCATACTTGAAGATCTCTCAATGACCGAATCTCTGATGTAGAAATAAGGCGAATAGTGGAGTAAGATATAAATGGATGAGATAGATAAAGAAGAAACAATAGAAAATGGGGAGACGAGTGACAGAGTTAGAACCCGATCGATTCGATGAAATGTTGGCCGACAATTGGTTAGTTGGTGCAACTAATCAATGATATGGTCCCCAATACCGTTGCTGGTCGAAGAAGAATTGCAGGTTACCGACGGAAATAACGTTTTAATTGAGAGGATTATATCAAGCAGTAGATGCCACGAGCCTGTCATTTAATAACCACTGGAGAATACATAGTCATTATACATGTAGGCAATACAACCACATGATGTAAACAATACAAGCCTTGTGCATGAGTATTGTTTTCAGACGAACTATTTTAGTAGACTGGCCCCCCTTTTCAAATTTTCTTTATCGTCGTACAAACTTGGCAGTCAGTCAGTTCGTTCGAATATTTCTTGACCATGCATATTTCTTTCTCCTGATTTTTTTTCTGCCTTTCTCAATCGAAAGGTATTGTATTAACCGAGATATTTCAGTTTCTACCTTGATAAATATAGCAAGTTTACGACACTTGGATACCGTTTCGAGAACAGCGATGTTCCAGATTCTGCTAGTCCAGGGAGTATTAAGTTTTCGTCAAAAACTCAATGTTTAAATATGATTGTTTGTTTTGATAACCTCAATATTATATATAATTTTAGGTTTCGATATTTTCCCATCAAAGGATCTCTTTTTGGGCCCTCGCATCATATTGCCAAGATACTCCAGTTTCCGCCTCGATGAACAGGACATATTTACGGGACTTGAACATCATTTCAAGATCGGCAGTGTTAGTGATGTGATAAGTCTGGGGATTTTCAGTATTCAAACTGTCAATAACTTAATGATTCAATGTAATTTTATACTTCTATTTTTTTACGTGAAGAAAATATTTATTAAAATATTTAACACGGAATGATTTACCAATAAGACATACTTTCATTTATACTATAAAATTATTTATGATGGTCGAGATAAACATTTTATAAAATATTACCGACTTGGTGAGTTTTAATATTTTGGACACTTTTTGTTACAACTTAGTATTTAAAAAAATCCAAAATCTAGAAATATGAATAGTCATTGAAACTAAAATAATACACATTAAAATAAGAAGCTCAAAAATAAAACATGAAAGGCTTTTCTCCGAAACGTTCAACATTTGTAACTCCTACAAGGATGAGCTTGTATGAGAAAATTTAAGTATATTTGAATATTGTAATAAATAAACTTTGAACAATTCCCGCAACACGAAATTGAGTCGGATGCCTGCTCCTGAGTGAAGTTTCACTTTGATCAGCAAGGATTTTAGGAGAGAAAATTTTAACAAGTTTTAGCGATTTTCCAGCGAATGGCTTTGATATTATTGTTTGTTGAAAAACAACTATCATAAATTGTTTTGAGACCCTTGGCTTTTTGCAAACTAACATTTTGAGTAGAAAGGCGTTCACGAAATACCCACGTTTGCAAAAATTTGCATGAGTCGTGAATCACGCTTCGTCAAAAATTTGTTTTAAAGCATATCGGCTGAAATATGTTATTATAATACAGTTTTTAATTAAGGCAAAATAGCAAGATTTTATCTAAGCACAAGTAGAAACAATAAAGATGTAAATTATATTAAGAAATCTAGGTTAAAATGAGTATCAAAAAACATTGGTTTGTAATTGTTTGCAATTTTACCTGAAATCTACGACAGTTTTGGAGGAACCCAAAGATCAAATCAAATTTTATAAAGCGTTCATAATCAGTCAAAAGACATTAAGCTGTCTAATACATATTTTCAATAAATATAAGGTTTTGGCCGCAAACTATTAATTCCAGTCTTTAAATAATTGCCTCATGATATTAACTAGAATTACATCGGTGAAGCTCGTTATCTATTATATTATTTCATGTATTTTAAACGAAAAAAAAAGGAAATTGGAGAATAAGTCGAAGGAAATAGTTGGATAAATTTCAATTCGGAGAAGAAGTGTGAGGAATAGGAGGGCATTTATAGGAAAATGTATGTATTTGGACGAGACAAGATACATAATGATATAAGGGCGTACCTACTCTTAAAGGAACATAGCGTGATGATAAATATGCACGTTTGTGTCTAAAGGTTTTTTTTTATGGAGTTCTATTTATTAATACACTTCATTATTTTGTTATGATAATTTAAATATCTTCCCAAAAATCAATGTTGACAATAGTCTGGAGAAAGGTATAAGGTTATCTACTAATGGTATACCAGTTTATAACCACCATTCATTCAGTCTCAATTTATTCAGTTGAACTCATAAGCTTTCATGAATTAAAAATAAAACATAACACTTTTGAAGTGGTAATTAGTCACAAAATTATAAATAATTTATTGTTGTTATTCCAGTTTCAAACGAAAATATGTGAATATAAAAAAATATATAACAAAAAAAACCCAGCGATGAACAGTGACAGAAAAATAAATCTCAATATTTGTAGCACTTAAAGTAGGGCGTAAGATGCTTTTTGTTTACACCTCAGTTCGCAAAATATAAGTTGAATCCTGTCTGAGCTGCATTATTTATTTTAACCTAAAAGGAATCGTAAATGTAGAAGGGAGCTTAAAGAGATAGCTTTTAGTGCTGCTCGCTGACAGCTAAGTTAAATGGGAGAAACTGGAAGACGAACAAAAAGAGGCAACAATCGTTCTATGTAAACACCAACAGTCTGAAATATAAAGTCTTCGGCAGGGAGTAACGCAGTAAGAAATGCAGTATTATTTTAGTTGAGTACCAACAACGTTAGCTCTTTTCTCAAAACTAAAGATATTTTGTATTTCACGTTTTTATAATGAGAAAATTTAACACTATTTTTCCAGCATTTAGAGAATTTTATATATCATATTCTTTATTTGTAACGTACAATCCTGAAAAAAAGGTTCATTCGGAAGAAATTAGAATCCTGAAGGTATTTTTTAAGTGTCTATACAAAAAGAGAAAAATTACATTACAAAGTATTTCATGGCGGTGAGGGATGTTACCTGTAAGATAAAATAATGAAACGTTATGGAATAAGATGGTTATGGAATAAGATGGTTATGGAATATGAGTTTCGGTATGTGAAGTCGACAAAAGAAAACGTGGCTGGACAACGTTGTTCAGAATTTGATAGCAGAAAAGTAAGAAGAAATGTTGAAAAAACAAAAGAAATGTATTTATAAAGAAGATTGTATAAATATGCTATATCTGCCTTCGTCACAAGGGAAGCAGCGTGATAATTTTTTGTATGTATGTTTAAAATATCAAATAAATGGATAGGTTTGTTTACAAGAACAAAGTTAATTAAATGTTTTGAAAGATATAATAGCTTTTTCTTTCGTATAATGTCTAAAAAATGGTGTGCAGAGGTGGTTAAATAATTATTAAACACATTTGACGTGAATTTATAAACTGAGGGTTACAGGTTCAATTTGCAATGGTACTGAAAAAGGAAATCAGCCGCAAAAGATAATGCCAAAAAGGTTTCTAAAATTCACTGTATACAACGGTAGTATTTAAAATGAAATATAGTATTATTTTATTTGCAAAAAGATTTTTTCAATACTTTCTTATTCATGTATTGAAGATTATCAACCAAAACCATTGATTTTAATGTTGAGATAATTTTAGAATATCCGAATTCCTAGTATTTATGTGACATTTTGTGCGATTTATAATTTTATATGCTTTAAAAGTAAAAATAAGACAAAGAAAAAAGGTTCCAAGAAAAATGTTTCACATGGTTGGTCTGACGGAAAGTCAAAATAGCAATTGAAAAACCCACTCGACGTGTTCGTTGGGCTTGCGTGTTGGAAAAAAGGTCGACGTATGAGAGAGTTTTATCTTGACCAAGTAGTCGTTTAGACCGCACTTCAGACACCATATTATTATCGTTAAACGTAATAATATACTCGGAAAAGTATCGGTTCAAGCAAACTGTTATTGCATTTGTGATAAAGTTACTTTGTTCGCATGCAAAACCGTCGCTTGTTGTTCTTTTTTCAACGATTGAAGGCTTTTCGGACGATATAAGTGGCTGCAAAAGGTATCGAGAAATCATTATCGACGAAAGTAGATTAAGATAACGTGTATTGAAGGAGAGATTCGTTTGGTTGATGTTAGTTTTGTATCTTAATCTTGTGTTTAGGGGTTTTCATTTTTTTCCATTCAGCAAAAAGGTTAGTTAAATGTTTTGTTGATATTTTTTCCATTGATTGATTTTTTTCTATACACAGTTATCCCACGATTTGCATTGATTTTGTTCGAAATTTGAAATGCATATTAGTGAAACCTTTTAAATATTAATTCAACTTCTGAATTTTCTTTTTATATTTAACTAGTACTTACAGTTTTATTTTAGTTCTTGACTATAGTTTTGACTCAAAATCACGCGACTACGGGGGTTTTGTACATTTTGTTTATTATTTTTATTTTCTCTCATCATGAGTTTTTATTTTGTCTCGTAATATGTATTTCATTAGTTATCATAACCAGCCCACTTATTTAGGTTAGTTTAAGTAAAAATAATAAATCTGGATATATTTTACAGATCACCTTCAATGGCTTCATTGCGCAGTTTTAATTTACGCGCCATTTTCCTGGAAACGAATATCGCATAAATGGGAGGATTGCAATATCGCTATAATTCAACTAAGTTCAGTGTTCTGGATATTATGGATAATATTGTTTTTAGATTTTCGTATACTTCATTGGATTTTTGTACACAATTTAAGAATGTTTTCTAGTTGACGATATTGTTTACTCGTCTAAAAAGGAGTTGTTTATTGTAACATATTGTAATTTATATCGGAACATTCCAGTATGGAAAAAAGGGTTACAATAATTATAAGTATGAAGTGATTGTAGAGTTAAAACTTTCACATTAAAAAAATATTTAATGATAAAAAATCGTTCTACAACCAAGCCAGCATCGATGGATCGATTCATTGTTTTTATTAGCTAAAACCTTTACCCAAAAATACTTATTGTTAAGGATATTAAGTTTATCTGCTCGATCAAAGTTTAAAATTGAATTTCCCCGTAGTCACGCAACATTCTCCGAGCAAGGTAAGGAAAATAACTTTCATTTCTGTGTACATTTAACACTTTCAGACAAAGTTTTAGCAGTTAGTTAACCAAAAATAATTATTTTGTTTAAGAAAGGTGCTTTCAGAAAATGAAGAGATCAAAAGTAATCAACACTAGTAAGTATTCTGTAGTTAAGTAGTTATAAAAGAAAAAAAGATAATTTAAAGTTCAAATTGAATATGCTTTTGTAAAATCGTTACTTTTTCATCTCGAGTCGTTAAAAAAACAATCAAGACGTTTTATAAAAAAAATGTGTCTAGTATACTATCTCAGAGCAAACACTTTGCCTATTAATACACATATTTTATATATTATTAATAGTTCCAGTGAAAACAACATAATAATACATATTTTGTAATATATTGTTTTTATGCATTTTTTACATCTTCTAATTTTCTTCAGAACTAACAATATTTATACATTTCATATTGACGATCATAAAAGTTTTTTTCTCTCTCCATTTTCATTGATCAAATAATACATTTTCAACTAGTGTCGTACGAAAAATAAAGAAATCTATTTTTTGCTTTTAAATGTAGTAAATTAATAACTGGTCTTTACTGATATACTATGAAAATTTACAAAATATATATTTTTTATATCTTTAATGATTTTTTAAATTTATTTTACATGACAAGGAAAGATACAATTATAAAAAAGCAGGAGTTTTAGAACATAAATTTTCATAAACATAAAAATAATAAAATCCCCTTCCTCCGTTATGCTGAGTTATACTATACTCAGATACCGTATACCTGCTGGCTGAGTAACTAGGAATTCCCGTTTTAAATCAACCAGCTTATCAAATGTGTAAATTAAATGATCTCGTCACTGAAAAGAACATAAAGGTGCAATAAAGGTGAAATTTACATTTTTATAGTTAAAGGAATGACAATTTTAAAAAATTAACAATACCAAGATCAAGACCAACCACAAACAAAAACTACACTCCTATTCGTATATGATGTACCTATACCCAGAATTACGTATTTTAACGCTTTGGATAAAAAAATAAAACTATATATTGTATATTTTTAATTAAAACACTAGTACATGTTTTCCTAAGTTTTCATACCAAAATGTGAAATATAAAAAAACCCTTTCTCATGATGGACTTCTCCCGCATTTAGCTTATGACCTATTTTTAAGAATTTAAGCTAATGGTTTGAACCCTTCAAACCGCTCTCGAGTTCTTTATTCCCGTCATTAATTGGAGATGTCACACAGGATTCCCAAAGAATTGAATAAACTCATCACGCCTTTATTTTTTGGAGAAAAGCCCTCACGCCCCTTGAGGATGTGGCAACAGCAGAGGGGACGGAAGAAGAAAAGGAAGTCTGGGTATTATCAGAGCCGCTACATAAAAAATCGCCCACATTACACCTGAAATATAATGTATATTTAACCTGAAAGCAAGACACATTGATAGAACTGCCCTTCTATTGTCTGTGTCATTATAAAATAAATAATTTAATAAAGGTTTAATTAAATAATTCATAGTAAAGTTAATACGCAGGCGCCCAGAGCAGCATATCGTCGGCTTGGAACATTTGCTGAGCTAGTCACTCTCAAATAAAAAAGAATTATGGTCGTCTAGTTAACGAAGGTTCAAATAATTTCCATATGTCAGACAAATCACAAAAAAATACATTTATACGGGTATAAGGATACAATATATATTCAGGGACTATAGGGGAACATATAGGATTTTTACTAGCGAAAGCTTGTCTATGTGGCTGAAGGCCTGAAAAAGGATGTTAAATAGTTAATTACATATAATATTAACAAAAACATGAAATTATACAGGCCCGAATGTCAACCCAAGTCATTTCTGGTGAGACTAATGAGTTGTAAAACCGATACATTAGTTTTGTATTTAAATTAAATTAAAATCATGTATTCTTCTAAACAAATCGTTCCATTTATTGAAATTAGGTTTAAAGGCTGATTTTGGTATACTTTCGTACTACAATTATGACTCATGTTGTCTTATTATAATTAAAAATGTGGTATTCTTTATAAGCATGTTTGTAAATTACGAAACCATTTTTTAAGTTAACTTGGTTGTCACTTCCTGGGTTTATGAAAATACCTCCTCAAAAACATGGCAAATCTCCCATTTATCAACGAACTTCAGTTATATATTATTTATAGTTAAGGCATTAACATTGTGGAGGTTTAAATACATTGTAATTTGTGTTATCAAACACTGTTTATTCCACTTTATATAACGGTATAGCCATACCAGTTTCAAAGTTTTCACTTCATCGTCAGGGGAGCACAAACAAGACGGAATTATATTCGAACTGTTGCCGACGTACACACTTCTAACGGTAAATATTCGGGTTGAGGATTGTGGGAGAAGGAAGGCTGGAGACAACTTCAACGAGTAGCGGCGAGATTCTGGGAATATATGTGTTTGCCAATTGTTCACTTCGATGCATTGACTTAGAAATTTCTACGGCCTCTAATCTGTCCAATTTATTTCCGTTACTACTGATATGTAAGAATTTGGCATCATCGATAGAAATTGTATGATTTTCGCGGTGACAATGATTAGCCATTTCAGAATAAATTAGAGGATTTGTTAAGGCGGATTTGTGTTCACGAATTTAAAAAAAAAAGATCTTCCTGCCTTTCTTATATAGAAATTATCACAGTCAGCACAAAAAGTGTATACACACCACTGTTGCTAAGTATTTCATTTTTGCCTTTACATAAGATCTTCCGGAGATTAAAATGAGTGTAAAAAGCTAGCTTTATGTGACTTGGATTTTTTTTTGGTTATTTTGTTTGTTTTTTATAAATAGGACTTTGCTCCATTCAAAGGCCTCCATTCAAAAAAATATATTAAGAGCATGTTCATATTAAGAGCATGGGCATACGTGGTGACTTTGTTGAATAGATTGTTGAAAATCAATATTTTCTACTGATCGATTGATAGCTGTAGAATTTACCTTATTGAGAGTATTTATAGATATAACTTCGCCATTTCGCTGGAAAGAATAAACTATTATTTACATAAAGAAAATAATTATTTACATATTTCTATAAGTAGTTTATTTCTGAGTTAGAACCAATAACTGTTTTTTAAATATTTTATATACTTGATTATAAGTTGTTATGAAAATATTGTATAATTTTATGAAATAAAACCCATTAAATTTACACCAATATCTAAACCACTCAATAATCATTGAAATAAATTGGTTTCAAAAATATATTTTCTTTCATTTAATTTGTATGTATCAATTCTTCTCTGAAGAGATCCATGAAGATATTCAAGAAACCAATATTAATGATTAATAAAATGATTGTTGCGTACTTAAAAACATTTCATATGTATGTTTTAAAGATTAAGTATTTGTATTAATATCTTAAAATTTTTTTATTTTTTTATCTAGATATTATTTCAAGAGTTTGTTCCAGATACTGAGCAACGGATTATTAAATTACTTTATATTTTTACTTATTTTCAGATTTTGTTTCCATTCAGGCAACTATAATTTGTGGCTCGTCCTTGCAACGCTTCTGGTTTACGCCGCAGCCAAAAAGCGATAAATGATTACCCATTCTTTGGCGACACGGGCGTGGAATACAAAAGACCGACGATAAAAAAATAACATCTTGTGAAGAAGGAACCTCGCACCCCAGTGTACTACTTCTCCTTACTCCCGTCCCTACGAAAGCCCCATGGGCCTGTCAAAAAGGAACTCATTAGGAAACATTACCGATTGAGTATACGGGGCATGATGACTCCTGGGGGGAACTGAAGAGAGAAAATATATCACGGGGGTGTTAAATAACAAAGAATCTCAAAAAAGAATAACTTTCGAGACAATGCTTTATTTACATGCGTTTATTGAGGAACGCAGAATTAGAATATCATTTTGAGGGAATTTATGAAAATGGATGGTGTATTTTTCATTCATTTTCCCCCTTACTTGCAGGGGTGAAACTTTTGCTGGTTTTATAAATTTTCTCTACTCTGATAGGGTTTACTCTTTTCCGCGTTTTTATACTTTTATTCAACATTTATGTCTCTTAGGCAGCTTAAGTTACTTCGTAGAGGATATTTGAAATTATTGTTTGTTTATTTATTTAATATTATAAAAACACAAGAATGTTTAACTGTTCGGCAATGCCAAAGGTGGTTTAAACAATTAAAAGTGGTGATTTTAATCTAAAAAACAATCATCGAAGGGAAAGGAGATGATGACGTATTGCGTACAGAAATCAAATTCATCACTGATTTTACGACAATTAGCTGACAAGCTTAGATACTCAAAATCAAGTGTGCAAGAACATCTGAAAAAACTCGGCAAGATTGTGAAGCAGGGCGTATAGATACTGCACGATCTAACGGATGAGAACAAAGCGGTACGCAAGCGCATATGTAAAGAATTAATCGAAAAAGCGAGAAATACCCCGTTTTTACACCATTTAGTGATCGGAGACGAAAAGTGGGTGCTATATTCGAACCAACGATGTAAACGCCAATGGCTTTTAAAGGAGCAGGTAGCAAAATTGACCCCTCGACCGCGTCTTACTGTAAAAAAGTGCTTTTGAGTGTATGGTGAGATGCAAAAGGCTTAATTTATCACGAAGTCCTTCCTTATAGTAAAACAATTACGAGTAAAGTATACTGTGCCCAACTCGAAAATTTGAATGCAGCAATAAGGCTAAAGATACCTAGTTTATTTCAATTTACATTAAATTTTATTGCAACACGACAACGCCCGACCACATATATCGAAGATGATTGAAAATAAAATAAAGGAGCTTGGATGGAAAACTATTCTTCACCCATCATATAGTCCCGATTTGGTTCTTTCAGATTATCATTTATTTAGATCTACACAGCACTATTTAGCTGAAAAAAAGCTAGAAAAAGATTTGCACTTTAAAAGTGAAAAAATGCATCGAGTAATATTTTGCATTAAAATCTACTAAATTTTATTCTGATGGTATTTAAAACTAGTTAAATAGATGGATTTGACTTATTCTCAACTTTATATGTAAGTTTATTACAATGAATAAAGAATATCATTTATTTTCATTAATATATTTGTATAATATATATTACCTTTTTTACTGTTACATGTAGTACGTGAAGATAAATAATTAATGTATATTTATAAGTGTTAAATTATTTTCTGCTTTTTTGTTATATTTATTTATAATGTCGAAGAACACTTGATGAGTGAGCGATATACCAATAATATGGGCCAGTATGTTTATTTACTTAAGATTTTATCACTTATCTTTTTATTATATATTGAGGTTTGTTTCGAGAAGCATATCTCGTTGTCATTGAAGCAATTATTATTGTTTCGAGAAGCATATCTCGTTGTCATTGAAGCAATTATTATTTTTTTGTTTTAATTGCTCTAAATTTAGTGAAGGTGGCTTTTTTCAAGCGTTTATTTTATATTTCAGTACTTGTTTTTTGTGAAAAATGAAACAGTTCTACGATTTTTTTAGTTTTACTAAGAAAGAGAAAAATATGAAATAGTTAAATTAGATGGTACTTCATAATATCTTGTCAAAATTTGGTATTTTTTTTATGTGGAAAGTTAATAAAAAATACTTTCAAAACCTTTTCCAATATGCAAACAGAAAAACAATATTTTTATTCGGTTAAACGAATGAAAGTAATTTTAAAACGTAGGCCATAATATGTTTTCTTCGTTATGAAATATTTTTTTATTCCCTAAAATATACTTTTGAATTGTCAATACAAAGCTTTCAAGGGTAAAAAATCTCATGATGAACTCATTGTATTTGAATTTATAAATGGCAGTCCGCAAGCGTCACTTAATAAATGAAAATGAAAGATCTGAAAATAAGATACGTAAACCAAAATAACAATACTGAATAAAAATTACTTTCGAGTGTGTTTTAGAGTTGTTGCTATTATTAGGTCAGCTTGAATGATGGCCAATGTTTTGGAGATATTGCAGTTTTCATCTTAAAGATTTTATCATGAACAAACCGCATTTAAAATCTTTGAACATAAATATATAGCAAGTTTATTGAATACAAGATTATTTACACCAATGCTGCTTCGGATATTTCGGCAAATCAAAGGTAATCACGATTAAATGATCACGGAGAAAAAACAATCGGTGATATTCAGTAAACTATGCATTTTATCACAACCCCAACCTCTAGTAAGTGACCTAAACTTATTGTTTCGTGCACGTAGTGATATTACGTAAGTATTGTAACTAGGTGCTATCGGTCACTGACGTAACTTTAACTCTAGTTACGAGATTATTTATCTAGTACTCGTAGACCCATATCTCTCTTAGCAGTCCACTCCGTCAAACTTCCAGAAGATGGGTTTAACGATTTATTTGCTATCGCTTCTTCGATAGAATGTACTATACTGACAGATTAATTAACTATTATTCGATATTAACAAATTAATGTATAAAATTCTTTATTTAGTTTTTTAATCTTCACGTCAAAGAAGTATGAAAAAAAAATATTTAACAGTATTTACTTTATTAACTTTAATCTCACATTTAAATTTATTAAAATAATTCTTAGAAAATAGAAATTTTCCATCCAATCTTTGTTTGAAATGTCATTTAAAAAACATTTTAACTTTTGCTGTCCGAGTGTTAAATTGCCTAATATAATTATACAAAGAGCAGTCCAGCAAATAGATGTCTAAATTTCGAGTCTAGATGATTTTTAATAAAACTTCATTTCTATATTATTACAGCTGTTATATTTAAAAAAAATCTAAGATTTTAATGAACAATTATAAAGAATGTGTATTTGGATTAGAAATTCTAAGAAAATACCGATAATTTGTATGAGATAACATTTAATTGTCTTACGTAAAAATATTTTTTTACATAGCTCACAGCTTGGTCTATAAATTTTGAATTTAACTATTCATTTTGTAAAATAATAAGAATACAATAATTTTTAATTAATCACAAATTGAATGTAAAAAAAGTTGGAGGTGAGAGTTATATTAATAACGCATTAAATTAAAAACAAATTTTCTGTATGAAAATTTTAACTCAAACATTTAACACACGAGCAAACATTTAAATTGCAATAATTTTCCTTCGAGGTAAAAGCGAGAAAAAATCTACCACTCAGTACTTCAGTACTGAGTCAAAGCGCAGTATACAGTTTGCTAGGTAATTGAAGATCAAAGGATTCATTCCAGCCTTTGAACCAAGCTACTCTCGGCGGCCGTGAGCGTCTTTATTGCTCTACTAAAGCCTCACTGACGGAGCACTCAAGACTACACTAGAAAAATGAATCGTATCGATAAAAAATATTTTTTTTGTTTCTCAACAAATGTGACGCAAAATGGTATCATTTATTCATTGAAGGAAACTACTTTTAACGTTCATTTCATGTAGCGATCTAAACAAACAAAATTATCATAGAAAGATTAACCGGTACACTTAAGTAATGGGCTGAGAATATATCCATTTTTTTTTTATTTACGATCTATATCGACAATTTATAATATTTAAAAAATATATAATATTAACAATTTAAAGTCTGAGTACAATAAAATACAGAAATACCAGATATAACAATCAACTACATAAATATCAGACACTTACATGATTCCTGTACTTGCAGTCAAAGAAAAGTACTGATATAACACAACAGGCCTGGGCTCATAAGACACGGGGCCTATTAATGTACACATAAAGTTTTCTCCTTTTATTTTACCAAATTGGGTATTATTTTTTTTTATCATATGATCGTGAAGATATTTTTATTTATCTAAAAGCTTACGAAGGAGGAAGAATGTCTATTGAAGCGTGTGAGCGTGCCCATTGATATGTGTTAATGAAGTACATTATTTCCTTGTATGACGTTTCGTCATTTTTAATTTAATTTTTTTGTCATCACACATATTTTCAATAAATTTCATTAAATTTATCGCCGTATTCAATTTACTAAAAAATTACACATGAAACTAAAAAAAAAACGCAACAAGATAAGAAAGTTTCAAAAAAACATAACTTCATGCCTGTCAACGGTGTGAATTTAGAATATTTCACGATAAATTACTTTGCTATCCCTTCGATTATATTGATCTCCGCGACACATGTTCCTGCCTTCTAGCTTGAGGTTCTCTTCATGTAACATATAATAGTCTAAAGATAGCATCTAGCTAAAAGATAGAAACACGTGTCGTGGGGATTAATATAAGCTGTGGATTGATAAAGTAATTAATTGTTAAATATTCTAATATGGAACTCGAATTGTTTGAATCCGAAACCTTTGGAAAGGCTGAAATCAACTTATTATGAACGTAATATTTTTAAAATATTAATTGATAAATAACTTATACATTTTATTTGTTCAAAACATTTCCAAACCAATTTTTTTGATGATATTTAATATTTAACCAAAATATAATTTGGTACATACCTAAATATTCGCTTATTTATTTGAATTCATTATATCGTTGTAGTGTTCATTCAAGCTGCCTTTAAAATTTAATTAATTAAAAGGTGATTTTTTTATACTATCTTCAAAGCTATTTAAACATAAAATCTGAACGTGTTTGAAGATTACAATCCAATTTCAGTAACAAAACCAATTAACAGATAAGATTAGTTCTAAAAACTTAACCGTTTGGTGAGTGAAGTAGTGAGAGAAACGGAACAATGAAGATCTGTGGTAATACATGAGACCTCTTCAATTGAAGGGTTCTAACCACATCTTTGATTATTCCAGAACATACTGCATATGTTCATCTCATTTATTATTCTTGGAAAATATTTACGTCGAGTAGAGAATCACTTCATGGTGCCAATTTATACTTGCCATATTAAATAAACTATCGAATAAAACAATATCAAATACAATTAGGAATTACTGAAGGTGAAACAATATATACCGTGAATATAAATTAAAAATAACCAAAATTAAATAAAATGCGGCAGTTCACATCAAAATTTAAAAAAAAACAAGCATGTTTCTTACTGAAACATGTTTTAGTTTCCTTTCATCTTCTAGATTTAATTTTTATCTCATGTGATTGATTGTCCGACGTTTATGTGTTTAGATTGATTGTATGTTTTAATATTATTTAATATTGATAGTATTCTAAAACTACCGTGACTAAGATTTTTACTCAATAACAATTTATACTTACATGTATCATGCCACGTTTTAGCTATAGATAAATAAATTATAAGTATATTTTATCAGATAAAAACAAAAAATGGTAAATCATTTGAATGATTCACATGTACAATAAAGAAAGATATTTGTATATCAAGTATTTATTTCAAAATAAGAGCTTACGAAATTCCAAACAACATTATAAATTCACGTGGAGCTTGCTTTTTGGTAGAGAACCCGTACAATAAGTGCAAGCATAACATTCCGCAAATAGCGTATTTAAGCTCGATAAGCAATCACCACTGTAAACATGAAAATTCCGAATTTACAACCGGAGAGCGCTTGCATAATCACCTACGGTGAGGAGCACGCGAAACGGTTTTATTTGCACTTGACTCGGAGCAAACACGGAAATTCCGTTTAATTTGCCAGTATTTTTTTATTTTTGCACAAATTTGAAGGATTGTGGTAAGGATTCAGTGTTCAAAATTATGGATTTTATAAAACGTTAGTAAATACATTTTTGACTTTGCAATGTCAGTATTTACCAGTATATTATATATGGTACTGTTTAATGGCAATATTTCAAGTAAACGAATACATGAAGATAAAACATTTTTATTTTTATAATGAAATCATATTAATATCGTTTTAAAATTCAAACGTAATGGTTTATCAAGGAAGATTTTTAAAAGCAATATAATTAAGTCCATGATTGATGCTTAGAGCTGGCTATTTTTGTCAATTTATATACAGGTAGTTCATTATATGTATATGATTACATAATCAATATATGGCGACCCCAATTACCTTGTTTGGTAGGCACTTGCCTTGTAGCCCAGAGGTTGCAGGCTCAACTCCTGTGGTAATTTTTTTTTAATAAATGGCATCAGACTGGTTTAAAAATCAGGCCTCTAAAGCATGTCTCTGGTTGGTTGTAAGATATAATCATGCGGTACTTAGCCCGCCAGGTTGTACTGTAAACAACGAAAGCGCAATACAATACAATGATTTTGATTTCTTTGAAGAACTTTCTTAAAATATTTACGTACATTGCCTCTCTCATCAGGATAAGTGAATGTTCTTTAACAGTCAACTTTCATCCACACTATTTAGGCACTCGTTACACAAATGGATTGACCATACAAAAATTGGATTTCTATAAATTAAATATAAAATTCTAACGAGGATTCTTTAAATTATTTTGTTGCGAAGTTATTTTGTGTATTTCTTTAACATTTTCTTCTCATTTTAGTTTATCTTCACATGAAAAACTTTCTACTATCATCCGATAACTTCCAGATGAAAAGACACGACATTGAACATCGCACACATATTTTTGTCATATCACATATTCATCACGATAAAAAATACGTTACCAAAAATCAATTTCCTTCACTTTTCTCCAGCATAACTCGGGGCATAACGTAGATATCTATTACGCGATCCACAAAAGAAAACAAGAAATGGTAACTCACAAAACGGGGAAAACGTAGTGATGACGAATGACAGCCGCACAAAAACATATATTAGAGATATCTGCTTAAGCATATGGCGTGGTGCGGAATAAGAAAGAAATTTGTGACAAATCACAAGTAGTCTGAGATGAACGGAACAAAATGAAGACTGCTGCAAAAATTCAAGAAAAAAGTCAAGTTAAAAACTCAGAACGACTTGATAACAATTCTTATATATTTATATGTATGTTTTCAAGATGTTTAATGTAGTTAATATCGATTCCTTTTTTCTTTTATTTTTCAAGCATAATTACAAGTTGATGAAAATATATTAAATGTAAGAGTATTTTTAAGTGAATCATTTTCAGAAAATAGAAGTTTCAAAAAAGGGATAAACTTGTTTTAAAAATAAATAAAAATGCTATTGCCCAAACAGCATATATTCTCAGTTTTAGTTCAAACTCTAAAAAAAGCATGACATTGCAATAAAACAATTTCAGTTTTATTTAAAAATCAGATTGCATTTTTTCATTAAATCTCCCGAAATTTCTTTTTTTTGGTTTCCATGCATGTATTACGAGTATGTGTAGATGTGTGATTCAGAAAGCGCTCAGTATGGACTTACGTTTACAAAAGAACCGATGACAAAAGCGAAATGAATGAAGACCCACGAAAAGAATCTAAGACATGTATGGAAAGATGAGGAATTCTAAAAGGGATCTAATATCCTTATGACATAGCTCGGGAATTGTTTGGTTATATTAAGGTATAACTTGGCTTTTTTTGATATGATGGTATATGATATTTAGTCTATTTAAGACACCAACATGCCAAACGGGTCTCTTAAAAAATACGAAAATTGAAAAAGTCAACCCAAGGAAAATTTAATAAAAAAATACAAAATTGGGTCCAAAAACTTAAAAAACCTTATTTAGTTGTTGAGAAATTCATTTAAGTATTGTATAAGAAAGAAGAGTAATGAAAAAACACATAAGCGGCTTCGAAAGAAATTCGATGGCGGGCACTGAGTGTGTAGGGAGATAACGGGAAAGACCAAAAAAACAACCTTGGATGTAAAAGTTTTACCTAACACAATGTCATTATATTCGCCTGAGAATTTGTATTTTGGGTTTTCCCACGTGAAACGATGATCAAGCTATTATATTAATTGAAAAACAACAAAAGTGTCTTTCAAAAGTATTAAATTGAAGTTATCCCAAGCGAAAAAACCTATCTATAAATTTTACATAAATTAGTAAGTATTATAAAATATCGTTTGACTATTCTTAATGCGCATCCACATGAATTTTTTTTTTAATTATGTATTTAGAATTTTAAAACTAGCTCTCCAGAAGAAGGAAATTGAAAAAATACTATTCATATGTTATTTATAGTTAAAGCACAGTTGTGAGGTGCATGGTCGAGCGGTAACGCACGGGAAGTTTCCGGTTCGAGCCCCGTGCTTCGCTACTCATACATTTGTTCTCCCATGCAACAGCGTTGGTGGTGATAGGATTGAACTGAACTGTATCTTATATAGAATGGAACATGTAGAGATCTCTCATCTGAGTAATATACTTCAACCGACTTCTTCTTATCATGTTAATAAAGTTTAATATTTCCACCCAGAATGAAGCACTATGCAATTTAATACCAAGTTCTCCTTACTGTAGACGCCGGGTTGATCTTTTACGAATCACAAAGAACCGACCACAACCTCTGAAGGAAAAAAATGGGAAGAAACTATTTGAATTGTAAAAGAGTATTATTTTATTTTTGATACAAAAGTAATCAAAACTTTAATACACGCATTAACCTCTGTAGCCTAGTAAGACGCATACCCCGATACACAAGTGGGGTCGCTCAGTAAGTCTAAGAAAAAGTGACCTCCAAATGTTCCAAGCTGAAAGGATAAAAGGTTATAATTACTCAACAAAAAAGAAAGTTTTTTTCGGTAAAATTGATCATGCTACGGCAAATAAATCGTTCATTGGTCTTCGTGTAAAAGCTCTTTACTTTAGTTCAAAAACCAACATATATTTTTTTTTACCCTCTATTTTGAAAAACCCTTTTGGAGTTTAAAGACTTTTAAATAATAAAATGGAGAATTTATCTATCATATGGGTAAAATATCTTCTCAATTCGGAAATATGTAAATTTATCAAAATACATTTTTGATTTATGCACTGATTCACGCGCCTCGTAAGTTGTACAATATATTTTAATCTTCATGGACTTTGGATAAATATTTATTTCTTTTTACGTCGCCGGATGACGTAGTAGTTTCACTGTTTTCTTCTTTACCACATTCTAACGTTATACAAATAATGCAAGCAAAAAGAAACCCGACATTGTTGAAAAGTGTTAAACTTTTTTATCACCAACTCGCGCGAATGTAACGCTAAAATAATATACCGGGGGGAGCTGAAGTTCGCGTCTGTAAATAATATTGTTAGCAACAACTTTTTAACGCGATTTCTCTAATATTTGTATAATACAGGTTGGCTTAAAAGTGTCTAGCAAATGGTTATATTCCAAAAGCATTTAATATCATTTTGCCAATTTATCTTTTTCTTTAACAATAAAACGTATTAAAACCTTATTTTTAATAATAATTTTAAAAACTTGAAATTAGAATAACGAATACTATTACTTTGATTTTGTTTTTTAATTAATGCACGTTTTCCCTTTTCATCAGTATTTTAATAGCGAATTCATTGACGGTTTTCAATTTTGGTTTTAAATATAATTTGTTTATTTTCGGTTTACATTAAGTCTATTTTATCAGTCAGGTTATTGATAACCTTTTTCACGACAGTTCTTTCAAAGTCTTGATATCTGTGTTAAATTATCTTTTCAGTTTTGGTTCTTTAATTACAATATTTAAAATATAATCAAAACGAGGTGCAACTTTGCACCCCGTCCGAAATTGGTCGTATCCTTGACAGACTTAAAACACGAAAAGCACCCGGTCCCGACAATATACACAATAGCCTTCTTAAACAGTTACCACTCAAAGCGAGGATTTTTCTTACTAAAATAATAAATGCCTCACTCCTTATTTTCCGAGTATTTGGAAAGTAGCCAATATTGTTCCTATCCACAAGCCAAATAAACCTACCGAAAATCCAACTAGCTACAGGCCCATCAGCCTTCTTCCAGGTCTTGGCAAGATCCTTGACAGAGTGGTTGCCTCAAGGTTAGTGTTCCATCACGAATCCAATAATACATTCCCTTATGAGCAATTTGGATTTAGAACAAGACACAACACGGTCCAGCAACTTACCCGTGTCGTGGAAGACGTGTCGATGGGCTTCAATAGGAACAGAAGTACTGGCATGGTACTGCTGGACCTCGAGAAGGCTTTTGATACTGTCTGGCATGATGGCGTTTTTCACAAACTTCTTCTCACTGGCACTCCACTCTATCTCGTGAAACTACTTCAATCTTACTATATTATCTTATAACCTTCAAAAATTTAAAATTAATATATAAAAAAACATGACTTCTCAGTTTTGCAAGATATATTTTAAGCTAAAATCAATAATTTTATTCGAGTCATATAAATTGAACAATTAAGTTTATTTTATTCTAGAAAAATCATATTTATTTTTATAAATCAGTGAGAATCATTTGCGCCACCCTCATGAGTATGTTACTTTGTAAAACACACACAAAATTTAAATTTGCGAGTTTCATGATTTAACTTTCTAAAGATTATATTGAAATATTATTGTAAATTTGATATGAAAGTATTAATGTGCGTAAACCATGCAGAACAAGAATACCTTAGGCAGAATTTCAAACAAATGCAGATTGTCAAATCATGATACATGATACAAAACGTAGGATAAAATTTTATCATATAAGTGTACATAACCTTATAACAGAGAAGTAGAAATAAACACATAGAAAACGATTAAGTTCCTACTTCTTAAATGTACTCGTATTTCATGGAGCAAATTTTTAATTCACTTTCTAACTTTTTTGTCTGGAAGATTCAACTATCAAACATTACTAATCGTTTACTGTCTTAGATTTAAAGATAAGTTTTTTTAATGAAGTAAACTTTCGAATGTTAATTTCTTTAAAACATCTTAAAAAAGAAAATACTTTATTTATTGACATGAATGGAGAAGTAAGGTGTATTCAGATTATAATTTAACAGTTTTTTTTTCATAGATAGTCCAGTCACCATTTTTTTATTTATACCAATGTGACTTTAAATCCATTACAAGAACATAAGTATAGTCTCAAATGAACTTATTAAAGTAACTTGATATTACGTAGATTTTTAAGTGTTTGTGTTCATAAAGTCTATTTTTCTGTATTCAGGTATTTATATCAATAAATTAGTTGTCTATTTAGAAAGCTTGATGTTTAGAGTGAATATTAAATTTTCATTATCTTTCTGGATATACCTTATAATACCCGTGATAACTTTAAACCATGTTCGTAAGTACAAGTATTATGTCCCATGAAGATTTTGTTCATAGACAATAACCGCTTACAAAATATTTTGGCATTAGAATCAGGGGTATAACGACCTTAGCTTAAACTCGAATCCTGCATAACGGTTACTTGAAAATTAACTTTAATGGCAGAACACATTTCTAATCAGTTTATTTATTTTAAATATTTGACATAGTGGAAGCACAATAATAATTAGTGTTTATTACAGTTTACATATTATGAAATAGTGCTTATTAACTCCGTTTCCGGTTGTCAAATCGTTAACACTAAAATTATATCAACTCTGTTAAAAGTTACAAAATAGCAACAGTTTAAATCAACTTTCTTGTCAAGAACAAAATAAACATTAATAGAGGAAGCAGGTGAAGCACGTGAAATATTCTGTTGTGTATCAGATCGGATAATTTGTTCCCGCTGTACATTTTGACAGGTCAGTGTGAATCTACCTACTTGTTAGTATATATCAGTAAGAGTTGGATTTTGTGAAGCAAAACATCGCTGCAAAATGTCCCAATTAACTTGCTTTAAGTGCGAAGAAAACATTAAGCAGGATATGGTGCTTAGATGTTCTACTTGCGACAATATTTTTCATTATTCATGTCAGAACTATACGTTAACATCATTCAAAAAACTCGTCAAAACTCAATTGTCAACATGGCAATGTTGCCAGTGCAAGAGTAATGAGTACTGTCAGCCCGAAAAAAACAAAATAGTAAGCAAAAAATCTGAGCAAGACTCCGTAGTGATGGGAAATGAATTTTTGTCAACTGAACTGAACAAATTCAAGAACTCGATTGTTGATCTGATTAACAAGAAATTCGAAGAAGTCAACATCTTATATTTGGGCATCAAACGGCAAAATGAGGAAGTCATGAAATCGGTTTCCTTCCTGTCATCAAAATATGATGAAATTTGTGATAGGGTTGCCTTGTGTGAGAAAAGGACTTCAGATATGGAATCTCTTCAGATAAAAAACGAAAAATTGGAAATGAGTGTTGAGTTTCTGGAGGCAAAGATTGACCTGCTTGAGTCGAAGAGTCTTACAAGGAATATTGAAATAAGAGGATGTCCTGAATCTCCCGAAGAGAACATTGACGAAATATGGAGCAAGGTGACCAGTACAATAAATTTTAGCTGCCTCCCAGAATACGTAACGGAGATATCGAGAACTTCCGTCAAATCCTCCCAGAAGAATCCCCGGCCTATAATTGTGACTTTCAAGGACGAAGCATACAGGACCACCATGTTGAATGTAGTCAAGACTTATAGGACTGCCAATAAGAATGGATCTGATAAACTTAATACAAAGGATCTGGGTTTGTCGCTGGTCAAGAGTCAGATATACATTTCGGAGCTCTCAACAAGACGATGTAAGCGTATGCTGAGTCTGACCAAGAAAGTGTGTGAAAGTAAGGGATACAAGTATGCCTGGATAAGATCGGGTCGTGTGTGTGCTAGGAGGGAGGATGGCTCTAAAATAATTTATATAAGTAAAGAGTCAGACCTGTCTAAACTCTGACAAATGGATCCTATCTCTTTCATGGCACACGACAGAATGAATGAATCTGGACTTGTTTTTGTCGAGGTATGGCTCTGTTTTTTCGTGAATGTTTTTTCTTTATCCAAGGCTTTAAGCTTCTCTCTCCACGTACAATTTCATACAATTAGCATCCCTCGGACTTCTAATCAGCTGCCTTTCTTGATGGTGATATTTCCTGTAAGTTGCTTTAAATTTTCTACCTCTGTATATCTGCATCTGTTTCTTTGTTGTAGTTGTCATTCATTTGCTTACACGCTTAAAATCTGTAAACACAAAAGCTCAATCTTTTATCGTTCAATTATCTTCGTAATCACCAAACTGAGCCGCTTGACTGAGGTTAAGGATGCTGGAAGGGAACGATGATGCTGATGAGATTATCAGCGTAATTGGCTTTCATACTAATAATATCTCATCCTTTGCATCACTTATGAGTGATTATCGGCAACTAAAAATTATTCACCTGAACATACGCAGCTACGATAGAAACTTCGATGATTTTATTGTTTTTCTATCAGATCTAAATGCTGATTTTGACTTGATTGTTCTAACGGAGTGTTGGATCAAGGACAAGTTTCTGCCAAGGCACTTACACGGTTATAACATACATAAATCTACACACAATATAACACAGAATGAGGGAGTTGTGGTATATGCAAAAAAAGATCTTGAGATTACTGTCACTGAAATAAGCATCACTGCTGCTAATGTGTTGAGGATCCAACTGAACATGCAGACTATAATTGCTGTTTATCGTCCTCCATATATGCATGATATTGAGTCCTTTTTGGTGGGTCTCGATCAATTGATTAGGCAAAGTTCTCGGGAGGTCGTGCTTGTGGGGGATGTGAACATTGATATATTGGTGGAGGATCAGAGAAATACCTTGAATTACCTAGAGCTAATGACTTTTCATGGATTGATTCCTTTTATCACGACTCCCACACGCGTGACCTTGGGCTCGGGTTCCTGCATTGATCACGCAATGGTGAGAACTCGGCAGAAGGCTAGAGCAGTAGTGTATGAGACAACAATTACTGACCATTACGCAATTATATTGGCGTTTTCGGAGGGTGCAGGTAGACAAATAGGGATGGGCATGAAGAGAAAAAGGATCACGAGTATACCGGAGCTCTTGCACTCCCTTGATTCGGAAAATTGGCAAGACACTCTCAAGTCCCATAATGTAAATGAAGCTCTGGAGAGCTTTATTAATGCTTTTAACTCCCATATCAACTCAGCCACACAGACAATACACAGTAGAGGCAGAAGGTACACAAAACTCAAACCTTGGATCACTGATGGATTGATTTATTGTATACGCAAAAGAGATCGTCTGCACCGGGATCTCAAGACAAGCAGTGATCCACACTCAATAACATTTTACAAACGATACAGGAATACATGCAAGAAACTCATCCAAAAAGCAAAGGAAAGTTACTATAGAGCAAAGATTGAAGCCTCAAATAATGATCAAAAGATAATTTGGAGTGTTATCAGGGACATCACCGGTACAGTGAGAGAGAAAAATGCCCCTTCTACATTAAACATTGATGGCACAAAAGTATCATTGACACAGGAACCACAAAAGCTTTGTAGTGGCATTAACGAATATTTCGCCAATGTAGGCAATAATCTCTCACGTAACATACTTAATAGGAACAAAACGACTGAACAGTCATTGAATGACGCTATTCTTCATTCTTTAAAAGTACCCGAATATACATTTTATCTAACGCCAACGTCGGAGAAAGAAGTTCTAGCGACTATTAACACACTTAAGGCAAGTAGCGCCCCGGGGCCTGATCAGATTACATCTGCACTGGTAAAACATACTCAAAGATTTATAGCACTACCACTGAAACATGTGATCAATTTGAGTTTTAGAGGTGTAACTTTCCCAACTGCATTAAAACGTTCGCATATTGTCCCAATACACAAGGGAGGCTCGATGGATGACTTAAAAAATTATAGACCCATATCTCTTCTGAGCATTCTTTCAAAAATTATTGAGAAAATAGTGAAGGACCGACTGATGAAATTTTTCAATATGCACAACATTATCTCTCCTAATCAGTTTGGTTTCCAAAGGAATATGGGAACTGAAACTGCTTTGCTTAGTCTAGTAAACAGCGTTACCAACACTTTGGATAATAAGAAGGCATGTTTGGCAGTTTTTTTGGACCTTGCGAAGGCTTTTGATACAGTGTCTCACCGAATATTACTTACCAGATTGATGGAGGTGGGCATATGTGGGCGCTCTTCTAGTTGGTTCTCTTCTTACTTGTCTGATAGAACTCAGAGAGTCAAATTGGGTGATAGTGTATTTGGTGAGCCTCTTTTTGTAAGATTCGGAGTACCTCAAGGTAGTGTTCTGGGACCTATATTGTTCCTGATATATGTCAATCAGTTATGTAATTTTTCTCTCAGGGGTAAGATTATTACTTTTGCGGACGACACGGTTCTTCTATTCGAGGGCCGAACATGGGATGATGTATTCTTAAAGGCTAACGAAGAATTGCGTGTAGTTAAAGAATGGATGGACTCAAATTTATTGACTCTAAATTCCCAAAAAACTAAATACATCACATTTAGCATATCTACAAGAACTCAAGCACCTACAAATAAATACATAACACTACACACTTGCTCACCCATGTCTGACTGTAGTTGTGTTTCCTTGGAAAGGGTTGATAGTATAAAGTACCTTGGAGTTTATGTTGACCAGTTCCTTCGTTGGGAGGTTCATATTAACACTTTGAGCGCAAAAATCAGAAAACTAGGATACATATTCCGTATGATTCGAAATGTGCTCAGTGAAAATATTCTTAAAAGTATATACTTCGCCTTATGTCAGTCAGCACTTTCTTACGGTATATCAGTTTGGGGGGGATGCACCTTAACCCAAAAACACATATTACAGGTTTCCCAAAAATTGATTGTGAAAATAATCAATAAACTTCCTGCTCGGTATCCCACGGCGGAGCTTTTCAGAGAGTATCAGGTCCTGAACATAGCCAATTTACATCTCAAATCCATTCTCTGGCACTACCATCGAGAGGAGGGGAAGATGCAAACTCAGCAGACACACATGACACGCATGGCAACTAATGAAATGTTCACCATCCCTAGAGTAAAAACCTCTTTTGCCCAAAGGCAATATGCTTATTTGGCTCCCATTACATACAATGGCGTGCCGACTTCAATAAAAGTAAAGGTAGGAAAACCATTTAGACAGTCGATCGGAGCGTGGTTGTTATTGCGACAGGATTTTGAGTACTTGGGCTTTCAGGATGAATGACGAGTGGAAAGGATTTATGTGAGCTCGTGAGTGTGGGTCTCTTATTGTTGTTTTAATTTTGGTTGTTTTTGTATTTGTGTTTCTGTGTGTTTTTCTTTGTTTTTGTTTTTTTTTTTGTTTTTGAGTTTGTTTTGATTTTTGTTCTTATGATTGTGTGCAGTATATTGTGGGATGAATATTTTTGGTCTTTCTGGAGCGATAATGTGTGAGGAGTTGAGTTTCGCAAGATGTTTCCAGTTGTAGTTAAGTGTCACTGTTTGTCAGGTTGATGAGAGCGTGCAACGGGGTTTTTTGTGTTATCAAAAATCGGAAAGAAGTATCGATTTATTTTTTCATGCTAAATATCCTCAGTGAGATACAGGCAAAAGCCTAGTTTACTGGGGATACGACAAATGAAAGGCAACAAACCCAGATCCATTAAAATTATATGTCCAAATCAAATTACCTGTTGTTTTTTTCTCAAATTGTGTATATTTCTTGTCATGTGTAATAAAAAAAAATAAAAAAAAAAAAAAAAAAAAAAAAAAAACAATCGAATTAGGGAGATTTTTACAATAATTTTCATGGCAATTTGAAAAAAATCCAAAAAATATATTTTTCACGTTTTTACTCAATTTATAATTTTTTTGTTGATTCTGGAAAAAAATCTGTTCACAATATTTTATTTGTTTAACTATTAACGTTAGCAAATTTATTTTTTTATTTAATTTCAGTGAAGTGAGTTTTTTTTCAAGTAATATTAACTTCAAATTTTAAATAATTATTTGATAATCGAATGTTAATACTATTGAATGGTTTAACGGCACTGCTAGTTTTTTTCTTATTGATTTCTTAACATTTTACACAATTGCAAAGAAATCCCTTAGATCACAGATCGAAGGAATTCCTCAAATGCTCAGATCTTTATCTTTACATCTCTTAAAAAAATTACTTATTAAACTCTGCTATTCATCTTCACTCTCCGTCATCTGCATTCTACAATCCACATATGTAACCATTTGATTATGTGTCACCAATTATGTAGTTCCATCACACTTGAAACTATATTATCGAACAAGCAGGGTGGCATAACGCATACTTTCTTTACCGTTTTCGAAATATTAAACCATCCAGACATGGTACCATACACTCTATGGTACAATACATGCTCTACATTCAGCATATAGTGACGCAATACCACGTATTTGTTTACATTCAACACCATATTAATTCTAATATTTCCATAGTTTATCTCTTATCACGCGGTTGTATGTTTTTTCCAAGGCCACAAACACATGTAATACTTTTTATTTTTTGCCATACATTTTTACACAAGCATACGCAAAGAAAAATTCTCATACACGCATCCTATTCCACTAACAAAGGCACTTTGAACATTCCGCACTTTCCAGTCAGTCTTTCTTCTCATTCTTTTCATCAGAATTGTTCGTATAGTTTAATTACTACACTCAGCAAACTAATGGCTCGGTAACTTCCACACTCCATTCCTGCACCCTTACCTTTACATAACGGAACTATCACTACTTTCCTCCTGTTTTTCGGTATCTAGTCAGATCCCCAACATTTGTACAAAAACTGGCTCAGCCACTCGTCATTCGTTCACACCCATACCATTTTAATTTTGAGCTCACTTATTTGCAGCCGAACGTTTCCCTTTTTTTATGTATTTTAAAACCGTTTGTACTTCTTACAGACTGATCTTATTCAAATTTTTCAAACATTCACCATTTTCAGCTATACTAGACTCACCGTTTTTTTACTAGTATCACTGCTCTCATTTAGTTCAAAATATTATTTCCATCTCGGACGAACCCTTCCTTCTTCTAACAAAACCCTTTCATTCTTATCTTTGATTCCATTCATACCTCTTGTATCGTTTTTCCCTTACATTTTGCTAAAACATTCCCATCTTTCCCTCCGCGTTCATACTTGACTGTCTGTCTTCTTCATCTCTAAGTTTCTTTTTCTTTTCCTCACATAATTATTATGCGACAATATAAATCAATGCCATTTTTTGTAATGTATACATGAAATATATATCCCGGAACTCTTATTGACGATATGTGGACTTAAATTTCATGCAAGCAAAATTCTGTATAGACATTTGTTCCTTTTCATCTAAGCATAGGATCAATTTACGATTCAGAAAGCCATTTCCATGTTGGTTTTCCTCGCACATATGTATTTAAGAGTCCCTTTATTTCGTAACTTAATTTTCAAGACACAAAGACTAAAAGGTTAGCGCTCTACCACACCCGGTATTTGTGTATAATTGGCTTTGCGATGTAACAATGTTGAGGGGTCAAAATTATTTAGCCTGCCCATTATATTGTGCTCCTAACAATTGTAACTGGGTAACAGTCACGCGTACCAACGTAATATCTCATGATTTATTGCGATTTATTCATGCTCGTTGTGTGTAATTTACCTTCATTTTGACAACAAACGACACGAATGGAACAGAAACACACATAAACGCACATACGTGGGAAATACGGAGTAGTGGGTCATGTTTGAGGTTAGACGTGAATAAAAATATATGTTTTTCGACATTTTTACATAGAAAAAATTATAATCGTCTTTATTTCTGCTTAAAACCAGTTTTGTGCTCATTTTAAATAAAATAATTTTGAGTGCTGTCAATCATTGAAGTGGATTTAAATATTTATATAAAAATAAATCTCCTTTTTTTACATCATCACCAAATAATTTTATTTGCTTAAATTTAATTCAATTATGTTATAAAAAAACACCTACCCTACATGGTAATAATTGAATCATATTATTCAACAGAGTACATAATACGCCAACTTTTATTTTTATTAACTTAAAAAATAATGGGTTTTAAAGCTATTTAAAAGTAAAGCGATTTATAATATTTTTTTAAATAAAATATAAACATTTATCAAACCGTTAAATTAAGAATTGCAATGTTATTTTTTTATGTAAATATGTTTAATAATACGTAAGATTTTTTCATCTATTACTAACTTATTATATATTCTATATAAATTAAGAATGCCTCAAGCCCGATACTGTCGGGCTCATTCGGTACCTACTCGTAATTCCACCCTAGTTTACCCTACATGTACACGGGGACTGTGAATTTAGGTTAAGGCTCCTAATGTTAAATAATAAATAATATTACATCGCAAATTATTTGGACATTTTGTTTATATAGTAACCACTCATCTTCGAAATTATTTAATTAGGATTTCGTTAATTAGATGATGCAATTTTGGCACTGTTGTTACTAAAAATCTTTAAAGAGCAATTACAACAATTGAACTTTATCTTGCGAGCGAATTAACCGCGCTGCACATATAATGATACGCTTCCATTTTTCACGATCAGTAATATTTATACGGTACTCTTGAGTAATACGTATCGTACGTTGTTTGCATTCTATACTAGGTTTACCCATCGCGTTGGTGATGTGCCCTGTGATCAGGAGCCTTCTATTTTACCAGTTTTTCAAATATATATCTTCCCGTCTGATAATATGGTTGAAGTACCTGAGGATTTGCAGTTGTATAGTTGAATACAGACGCTGTTTGATTTGTATATCTTCCAGAATTGAAGAATTTGTCTAAGGTACACGCAATGTTCATCACCAGCACCACATCTTCAAGACGTCTATATTCTCGCGTCCCCTTTATCTCAATGTTCATATGTCAGCCACATACAGAAATATTGTAAAAATGAATATTCTTACGAGTTTGACTTAGATAAATCTAGTAATGTTCCTGTCTCTCCGTATGTTCTTCTGCCCATCCGTAGTTGACAGTGTGATGGAACTACTCATTTTAATAATTACTTCATTTTTTCTGCGATCTCACAATAACCAATGTGTGTCATTTCCGCTTTATTGTTATTTTGGCAGTCAACAATGCAATTTTTGTGTTATCATAGTTAGTTTTGAGTCACATGACGTTCTGACTCCTTTCAATAAGGCCAGGAGTTCTTTCATATATTTTGGGGAATGTGCCAAAGGTGTCTAAAAATACAAATAACTATTTTAAGCATTAAGTTGACTATCACAGCGTGTTACGAAAATACTGTAATTTATATTATTTTTACCCGTAACTTTTAGTTCTAAATTACTAAGGCACGGTCAATTTGTCCTACATAAGAAAATTCTTCGTAAATAAAATTTATAATTTGCAAAATAACCAATTATTTAACATCGTATACAGATAAGCCAATACGTTAGTAGTTAAGGGTCAAATTAGGAATATTTGCAAGAATTTGACATTAAAAACAAGAATAAATAGTTATTATTTAGGAATCTTCAAGTATTAGCAGATACTTTGCATTTTTTTTTCATGGTTTACTGCAAAGTTTACCTGAGTGCATAATGTGTTTGGAAGTAAAAAAAAAATAGTTGAGTGAAAATTTCATGGTTAACTGAAAATTTTACTGAAAATTTACAAAAAATTTCACGGTTTACTGAAAGTTTCATGGTTTACTGAAAATTTCATGGTTTACGGCAAAGTTTATCTGAGTGCACAATGTGTCTGGAAGTCAAACAAAAAAGTTGAAAGGTAAATTTTGACGGTTTTTCTCGATTTCGGTGTTTCTGAATGTTTTTTTAACGGTGTTATACTGCTTTTCTCCTTACATTTCCTTTTTCCAATTGGAATATCATTTTCGTACTTTAAGGTATATTGCTTCAGGGGACGTAACAAAGATAATTTGTAAAGTTTTCTTCTTCTAAGACCTCTATTTATTAAAGGGATTATTTAATAACATTTTGGATAATGTGAAAAAACACAGTTCAGTTTGTGTGTAAAAGTGGTAACGCGTTTTAATACTATGACAATTTTTAATTTGAGTATTTTTAAGTTCAATGTTAACTAATGGGTTTGAATATTTATGTTCTTATATTTTATCACCACACTTGGATGAATTTTCGTTCAATAAATTACTTACCGACTGGACTCTCTTCATTCCAAAAGGAGTCGTCAAGGGTGTAATCGGCCTCTGCAAACAGAAAATAGAAAAACACTGTTTCAAAATGTACCAGAAATACATTTGCCTTACAGAATTTTAACGATATTTTCCTCATTTTAAATTTCTAATTCAGTTTTGATTGAGTTTTTATTCAAAGAATACGTTAAGATTAAAATAAAAGCCAAAAATTATTATATGTGTAAGCTTAGACATAAATCATTCCATTTTTAAGTTTGCTCTGAATATTTCATTTATTTTAGATAAAGTGTATTCATTTGACATTAGACAAAGTGTATTTACCATAATATAATTAAGTATGACTGAAAAAATCACGATTAAATGATTGAAAACGCGCGCCCTTAAAAGAATACACAGGGTGACGATGAATAACATAATACTGAATGAAATTATGAGGGATAACTTAAAGCTGATTTGTTGAACAGCACTCTGAGATGGGTTGGGCGCGTGAAACGAATGAATTAAGACTAATAACAAAAAAATAAAGTGCAAACGCAAATGGATGGCGTATTCAAGGAAGACCAAGGAAAGTTAGGTTGGATCAAGTGAATGATATTTTTATATAAGGCAAATGTAATAAGTATGAGGTGAATGGATGTATAAGAGGCAAAATCTCTATCGCGATACACATCGCTGAAATCTGGCAATCTCTCCTTTTTACCTTCCCCAATAGGAATACGACGTGATGATATGTATATATATTTGTATCATGATATAAAATTTTCGTGATTTAGTCAAGATAATCGTCTTTATTTGCAACTAACTAAAATAAACTTACATATAACAACTAAATGATTAAGCCTTCGGCGCCAAACCTTACATTTCGTTAGTTTTCTTTGTTTCTATTAAATATGTAATTCTGTATAAAAAAATGTGTATTATTCATATTTTTTCTTATATCAGTATACAAAAATAGAAACGCTATTTCTTTAATCTTAGGCCAGCATGACAAATATTCCACAGAATCTGAAATAAGCGGTATATAAACCTTTAGAAGAAGGTTTCAAAAGCTAAGAAATTGGGCTTTAATTTTATGACCTTGTTATATCAAAGATATTTCGGTTTTTTATTGCGTATTAGGTCCAAAAAATAAAGAAATGCTAGGTAGAATAAGCTTTCTTGTAATATTTTTTTATTTTATAAGGAAATATAAAAAATGACGAGAAAAATAAAGTATTGCTGGCTTTAAAAAAAAACAATTTAATAGTATTTATTTTTTATTAAAGTCATGATTTTGTAAGAATAATATAAAAAAATAGTCAAAACTTGAGGATTTCAACCTCAAGAATAACCTTATTTTGTTTATTTCAAAAAAAATATATGTATCATAATTGATCGAGCTTTTAGTTTTAAATATACGAATGTTAAACTGCTTGTTTCTTAAAATTTTATTTCGAATAAATTGAACAATAAGTAAAATGAAATAACTGAAACAGCTATTCCATAGTTTATTTTGCCTTCTTCTTATACATATAACACATTCATTGTATGTATTTCTCACTCCATCCAGAAAGCTATAAAAAGTACCAGCAACCCCCGAGTTTTAAGACAGGCATCTTACCAACTAGGCCACGAAAGTTGAAATATGTTTTCAAGTTACATGAAAAATTCTGAAAAAGTATACAAAAGCGTTAATTTCTTGTAAATTTGAGTCACATAAAAATTAAATCCTAAATTGAAAGACGAACTTTTTAAACGAAGAAAGTTTTTTAAAAAAGATGTTGTCCCCACTGATATTCGGACAGACGCCTTATACCGAAATCAACAACAATGACAGCCAACGAACCCAGAATATACAAAAGAAACTTCTTTTTGAATGTGTTGTGAACAATTTATTTTTGTCATCACCATCAACTCCCTTTTCTCTCAGTCTGGGTATGTGACGTCATCAAAGTAGATTTTAACTTATCCCGATCTCTACCCAACTTTTTTGCCTTCAATCGTACTTCGACACACAACTGTTCCAACTTCCTCCTGTTAAATATTCTATTTTATTATCCTGTCTTTGTATACAGCACAACCTGGCTGTTTAATTGTCATATGGCCATTTTTACACAACCCACTACAAAGATGTTTTAGACCTAAAATGAAAAACAGATTTGAACCAGATTTCAATACAAAAAATCGAACTCCTAGTATTTTTAATATTCGAACTATTCAAGTCAAAACCCTAACAATTTCATTTGTATTTTTAGTTTCAGTTATTCGTATAGCAAGATTTTCGTTATTTTATTTATTTTTATTTAAATAAATTAGTAAAAATATAGACAACGTTGTCATATTTATATGCCACTGACTGTAGTCTTATATTATTTAGAGCGTGAGTAAAATTTAGGCGGTGCTGTACCTCGCAACAGGGGAGAGATAAGAAACCCCGGGAACACAATAGAAACATATTCTTGTTTTAAGAACAAACCAGCTGTATCGATTCCTCGATTCCTCTTTACGAGACACAAAGAGCCGGTTTTTCAATTTCAGTTATGGCATCAATGAATTAATATTTTGACCATTCATCATCCGGGCCGTAGTTGTTAAGGAATAATGGTTATCAATAATAATCCTTCTTTGATGGATGAAAATGGTTTTTACTCTTTGTAGATTTTCTTTTTTTATATGGAAAAACAAAATATTCATCATATCATTCCTTTTTTAACTAAAATTATTTATAGATTTATTGTCAGGATTACTTTTATGTTTGAAGGATTTTTGATATAAAAAAGGAAGTATTAAAATGTTTCTTTTCATAAAGAAATCTATTTTATGTTCAAAGAATGGTATTTTCTCTTTAAATACGTAAAAAAACTATTTTTGGTTGGAAGTTTTTAAGGAAAATATCTTTGTGCAATGAATTCCCGGTTGAAGGAAATATCAAACTTTCACTTAGATAAACTTTGATTTTATAAAACAATTCGACATTTTCACCATTACATACAATCAAAACGGTAACACGAAAGGGATTTTCCTTAAGTTGCGAAGCTCTCTTGTTATTTTAATTGAAACCTGAAATGCAATTGAGAAACGTTGCACGCGAGCTGAGATCTTCCACTGCATGAGCCACGCTGCACTGCGCTTGCATGCTGCAACTCCTTTGCTACTTGATGAGATGGTGGGTCTTTGTTCTCAACAGAAGGAGCCCGTAATGAGAATGTGTACTTAGTTCTCTCCTCACTTGGCCCGTGTAATTTATTTTATAAGTTAAAACTATTCAAATTTTGTTGAAACTTTTGAACCTTCATTTTTAAGAATAATCATCACCGTTTTAAATAGTATTATAAAATAATATACCTACATAATTTGTTCAAAAGTTATATTACGTTTATGGACTTGGAAAAAAAAACATATGATCGGGTAATAACATATGATCGGGTAATAACATATGATTGGGTAATCGGACAAGCAATGGAAAATATTGAACGAATATAGCGTTAAATGTTAACTAATACGTGGTATTGCGTCATTATAAGGCCAAAAGTAGAGCATGAACAGTACCTCTCCTGAATTATTGAATATTTTAAAAGAGGTAAAGCAAGGATGCGTTATGTCACCCTGGTTGTTCAATATTGATATATTCATGTGTGATGGAACAACGGAGGTCAATTGGTAGAATACAAATGTCGCATGGAAACGTATGCGCATTACGGTAAGCAGATGATATGATAGTGTTGGCGGAGAGAGTGAATGGGTGGGATGAGAAAGATCTAGGAATGAATGTTGCGAAATCCAAAGTCAAGATGCTGGAAAAGTGTGAAAGGATAAAAAAGGCGACATATGGATGATTAATACAAGTTTGGGTCAAGTTGAGGAATTGTGTTACTTGTATTGTATTTTCATAGATGATTGAAGAGTTAAGAAGAATATTGAACGGCATGTAACGATAGGAAATAAAGTAAATGGAGCACTTAAACATATATGCTAGAACCGGGCTGTTTCAAAATCTGCTTAGATGATAGTCTACAATAATAATAATAACAAATACGCTTTTTTTAATACAAACGTTGATGTATGGGAGCAAAACGTGAACGTGAAGAAAATATGAAGTGACAATATATGACGGAATAAGGAAATAAGTGATTAGGCAGGAATGTAAACTTAAGGTTGGTGTGTTAAGCAAGATGAAGAAGAGTACGCTGAGATAGTTTGGGCATGTGGAACAAATGAATGAAGAAATACTAAAACACAGAAAATTATATAGTGCAAGTGTAAGTGGTAGGCGTGAGAGATGAGATATGGAAAGTATGGTTTCTGAAAGAAAAAAGCGTAGAAAGTCAGATAAATTGTTGAATTAGTATGTGAAGGTGCATGGATGAAGAAGAGGTTAAGGCTATATGTCGAGATAGGAAAGTCTGGCACTCTGTCCGCTCGGCCTTCCCTGACAGGATAATAGCGTGATGGTTTGTATGAAACTATTTGTTAAAAAAATTTTACATTTGAAGTTTATTGAAAACGGTATACGAATATTTTTTATTATATAGTAAACATTATAGTATTTACTATATAACATTATATAGTATTAACAAACATTATTATATGAATTAACATTATTAAGAACTTTCAAATGCGATCCAAATTCAAAATGTAAATGACTTGTTTTAAGTGATATCATATTTTTGACACACTCGTTAATAAGTCTTTATTTAAAAAATAAAGAATTTTAATAATTCAACTATGATAACTATTTATATGATACGATTATCACAAAGAAACGTCGTGGATCCCAAACGTACGTCTTAACTTTGTGGTTTTTACCAATAAGTGGTATGTATTATATATATTATCGTGCAAAGCGTAAACTGCATTAAGATTTTCCGTTCATAGGTATAAGTTAGCGTCATAAAGCATCATTTTATCTCCCTGAAATAAAACAAGCTTGATATTCTTTAAAACATTATATTTTTTAAATGTTTTACGATTTGAAATGTTTTATGTGGATTTAGAAATTTCCTTCCGTGGTTCTATGAACTCGAGTATGTTAATTTGAAAAATACTAATAACTGATTCGACAAAAGTAAGATGCTCTAGTTTATGGTTCACGTGGTAACATGCGTAAAGTTGTTTATTTTACGTAAAAAGAAGGAAAATATTCTATGTTTATTAAACGAAAATTTTTACATACGAATATTTTGACAAACTATTGTAAAAAAAACACGAAACAATAAAATAAAAAAAAAAAAACAAATTGAGTGAATCGGAAAAGGTATTTCCATAAAAAAGACAGTCACTGTGTTTAATGAAAAAAAATTGATTCATACCCTGTATCTTCCACCAATCAATCATACAAAATCATCCAGCACTTGACGTTCCGTAGAGCCCAGCGTGCCCATTAGAAGGAGGCTGCGAGGCCAATCCATCAAACAGTTTATGAAACGTACCGTGAAAACTGTTAAGTTTTATCAATCTCTCATATTTTTTGTGTCTGTTTATATCTAGCTTGAAGCTTATTTGTTCTTTTTTTATTCGAAAGATTGTTCAAAGAAAACGAATTAGAAAGTCTCAATTTAATATTTTTATTTTAAAACCTAGCATTAAATATCACAAAAAATTGTTTGAATGTAAAATTTAAAAAATTTCATTTAAAAATGTATAAAATGTCACCGGTAAAATGAAAATGGAGTATATCTCTAGAATCAATAAAATTATTTCAAAATTGGCAGTGATTAACTGTTTAAAAATTTAATCCTATGCAATACTTGACAAGTGTTTTGTTTTTTTCAAATTTATTTATTGAGTCAATATTTATGTATATTCAGATATTCTTGATCAATGAAATATGTCTCGTTCTTTTTCAGGTTGCTTATAACCTATTAATTAATATACAAAAAATGAACATTTTTACTCATTCGGAAATTTATTTTAAGTACTGAATTATTAATTCATTTCATGTACTATTTCTAATGTATTTGAAATAAAATCAATCATTTGTAGAATAAATAGCAGGACTGACAGTATTTTTAATAGTTATAAACAAACTACAAATGGGCATTCGATAGCTAAAAGAAATATTAACTTTAGTTGATCTATCATATATGGGTGTATGTAATATCTATTTTGATTGCTCAAACTGTGTAGTCTAACATTAAGATTAGAAAATGAACTTATTGCTTGATAGAAGAGATGAATTTATTACTTGAATGAGGAAGCAATCCTTTTATATGTAATTATCATTAACATAAAATTAAATAAAAATCTTAACAATCCTCTCATTAAATGTTCACAGCTCAAATATATTACGAAAATACTGTTGTACAAAATAATGATGAATTATAACAGCGTTCCAAATAAAGCGCTGAATAAAAGCACCCAGCATACATTCTCGTTATTCCTGAAAAAAGCTCCGTCAAAAGCTTACCAACTCAGGAATATGGAATTTAAATTAATTATTCACCACTGGGCAGAACGCTGTGCCGGCTATTTGTGCACTTTGTTCTATGTTCTACATTAAACAGACCATAATAAGTTTCAGTACAAAGGTAAATTTTCATCCAATTATTATGCGACTGCATCAAAAAGGATTTTGTATTGTTTGTATACTCTGGTTACTCCTACCTTTAGTAAAAAGAAACGAGTTTTACTGTGAAAGTTATATCTATTTGATAGTACATATATTTTTTTAATGTGCTTATGTTAGTTTTTCGAAAAATTTTACACTAACACTTTTAATTTAGCAATAAAGTATTATTTTCAATGGTAAACTAGATAAAGTCCAAAATTTTCATTAACTTTAAACGTAACATTTTAATGATAATTTCACTTGACGGAAATTAACGAAAATTCTTTCAAAAAGCAATGAACTGAAAAGCTCGCTTTTAAATAATATCAGGTTTCAGAGGTAAAATTTGTGAAAAACAATATGATTTGAATATTTACGTCTAGATAAATATTCAAAATTTCTATATTGTTTATAGTTAAGGCATTAACATTGTAAATCATTTTCAAAACGTTTAGTAAACGAGTGATGCAATGAAATTAAAGGACAATATTTTCAATGATCATTTAAAATAGACCATTTTCAGATCGTAAAAATACGTGGTACAGTATTGAAAATTTAGACTAGTTATTATTAATGTTAATTTTATTTTTAATTCATCTCAAAAAATTAGAGATAGGTGGTTTCCAAACCAGGAAAAGTTTTTGCTTATAGCAATTGCTCTGAATTTCCCCGGAAATTTCAGTATTTTTTTTTGTTAGATGCATTTTTAAGAGATTTTTCAACATAATTATACTAAAGTCGTACTACCATACATGAATTAAAAAATTAAAATTAAATATTATATGTCCAACGTTTTCTTAAACTTTATTTGAAGGCAGTCTTGACTGATAACATTTTTTGTGGTTGAAATGAACATTTGGTGAAAGGGCTAAATTATAGCTCCAAAAAGCAGCAAATACTCGTATCTTATAATTATTAATTAAAAGTTGTTTGACGGCTACTTTAGAATCGTTCCGTAATTATTTAACATAATATAAAAACGCGAAGTATTGTATTAAACAATCAACGAAACGAAAACATACTTTCAAGATATTTTAACATTTCACGTGAACATTTTATATAACATTTCAATTGAAGGTATATATCACTGTTATGAGAAATATACTCAGTAAATTTAACAAACTCGTGAAAAAGCAAAAGATCAATCAAAAACCCATTTCAGAGTCAATAGAATGAGTCCATTGTCTGCACGAGACGCTGTGGGTTGCTCGTGGGATGCTGGCACCATGTGTGCTAAGGGAGTAGTGCAGCGATGGACAACCTAAAAACCAGGAGCCTCTTTAGGTTTAAAATAATTTATATCTTACGCGATAATCCCAAATTAATGGTTTTTATTAAATCCTGTTTTGAAAATCCCCCATCTACAATAGAATATAAAATTTAAATTTTGTATTTGTAAAAGATTAACTTACTCATGGAATATATTCACCGCGCGCTAACTCTTGCATGAAAATAAGCCTTTACTGTCAAAAAATAGTTATTTATTTTTAAAGTTAAGGTATATGATGTACAAATTTAAAGCGAGGCTTTAAGTTCCTCGCTTGTTTTGGATCGTCAGCCTTTTAAGAAAAATAAATACTTAATCTCTATAATATTACAAAGACGACCTCCGTGGCTTGGTGGTAAGACGCTTGTCAGCTGACCCAGATGATGCGGGTTCGATCCCCGCTGGAACCTGTGAGGAGTATATTATTTTGAATAGTCAAAATGGATAATAAATTCCCAAAAGTAGTAGAGGACGCCATTATGATCAAGAAGGGTCAGTCTTACAAAAAATACAATCTTAAAATGTCGTTAATTTCTGTACATTCGCATAGATCGTGTCAAATTTGATAGGAATCATGATGTTCTGTAATGTTTTAGAAGTAATTTCAAGTGATCGAAATATTATTTGTTTCATAAAGGCGGCTGGGTCAAAGAGAGCGGCAAACCCATCGGATAGATCTTTCAAGGATATCCGACAGAAGCTCGCCTGTGGATGATGACGCGCGTACTCCCACCCTGCGACCCGTTCAGCTTCGTTGAGGGCGAGCGTTTCGCTCCCATTCACGGCTGGACCTCGAACCCACAGACATCTGTCTGTCTAGTGCTAGCACTTCGTAATTCTTTTATTTAATAATTATGGCTCGAGCCCAGTTCTGATATCTATACAATTAGAATTCATTTCCTCAGCGAAATTTCCTTTCTACAATTCAATTCTTCACCAAGATTCCTTCTCAGCCCAAGACGCCACGTGCCGATTGCGTCATATTCCGTGACTATTTCCCGTTCTTCCAATCCATCAAGGAGCTCTCCGACGCCTTTGTGAGAGGGCTAGCCGGAAGGAGTGTCTTCGCTGCCACCACTACTTGATCCTCCGTTCCAGCTTCTAGAATTCGCGTTCAAGCGGTGAACAGACACGGAGGAGTCCTGCTGCATTATGACCACAACAATTACGTAATTATAATTTTGAAGGTATTGTAATCCTATCTTATTTGTAATTCTTTTGGTGATTTAAAATTCTACCCTACCTTGCTTCTTTTGGTCACAACGCTTCCATAGCGACCGTTAGAAATAATCTTTAAAGTTAAACTCTTCAAGTGGATTTATTAGAGCTAGATTCTTATTCAAATTCTACCTAGTCCTACCTGGATCATTGATCCGGTAGTGATATTAAATAATCTTAATTTAAATTATTACTGTGTTTCATTGTTATTATCCTTCCTCTGACGAATGTGCTGTAAGAAATTTTAGTGTTGTTGCCTGTCGAATCCTGAGACTAAAGAAATCTGTGTTCACTTTCCTTTTTACCGATGAGCTTACCTCGAGTTATGATTCATTCCGATATTCTTGAAATTTTAAATATTTAAAATTACATTACCCTTAAGTATGTAAAATCGGAAAACAGTCAAACAAACCCAGATTTAAAAAAGGGATTCCAGTCTGGATTTCACTTAGGGCTCATTAAAACATCTTTCTGGTTGGTTGCAAGAGATTGCAATAAGCTCGCCAGGTTAAAAAAAAGAATGTGTCAAAACTCAGAACTGTACAATTGGCTTTGTAGAGGGGTGTTATTAGGAAAATCAGTAGAAACAGGGAAAGAAACAAAAGTTGCTAAAACAATTGTTCGAGTAAAAAAAATATTGAAAATTAACTTTGCCTTTTCATGTTTCAACGATGAGGGATCCCCGATCAATTAATGTTTTTATTTAATGATATTCATATAACCAAAGAAAACCGAAAAGGCGCCCAAGTCTCATGATTTGATGAAATATCAAAATTCGAAACCGCTTGATGTCAAAATGAAGCGATAAAAATAAAGAATCTGTAATTTAGGGAATAGGAATTCATTGTTTATTTACTTACAAGTTAACAATAACTGATTATTTATTTGCTAACAAATACAACACTTACGAGTAAGTGTCTTTTACAAAACACAATTACAATTAAAAAACCAAAGAAAACATAAAAATATATTATAATAAATAAAACTTACAACACATGTATCAAAATAAACCACTTGAACATAGAAATGCATAGCACAATATGGAAAGAAAGAAAAAATATTAAAATGCAATTAAAAATACAACACTAAAAAACCTCTCTCAAAAGGATATAGGACAAATTACAAAATAAAATAAACTTAAGATACTCGTATAATAGAATAAAAGTTTCCCAATCAAGAGCTTACGTTGAGGAAATGCTGGAGGACACTCCTGTACTAAACAACGTTAAAAATATCCATTAAACAAGACATGTACCTTGTTGCATTCCTACGTTTACTGAATAACAACGTGCACCTGTCGTAAGCCAAGTGCTATTGAAACATTTGAATTATAAAATGTTCTGTATATTTCTAGCAGTGTGAAAACCAATTTTGTTTAGTATATCGGGACAATAAACATTATTGGGAATAATTTTATATTGAAACATCAAATCAAATATATCCATTATTTCAGGAAGTAATTCAATAAGATATCGTAGTAAAGCATATTCGGTGAGATTCCAAGACGAAAGTTAACATGTCTTAAAAATTTATTCCAAACCCGTTCAAGTGTATTGGAGTGGATTTTATTGTAAATTAACCAAATTGTTGAGCAATATACTTCTGACGAACGATGGATAGAGCAGTAGCAATGAAGATGGTCTTTTAAAAGCTTTGTCGACGCTCTAGACAAAGCCCAATATCTTTAATCCTCTATTTGTTATATTATTAATGTGACTACAGAAAATCAGGCTGGTTGAACGCAATTTCCACATCTACGGCCTTAGTTACCCTCTCACATTATTCGAATATTAAAGGTAAGTGATTGACTTAAAACTGATGCACTGATACTTTTTTATACAAAGTTTATTAATGTTACACCGATTGTAGTTCATTTAAATTCGTTCCGTGGTTGCAGTCCTAAGACTGGTTTGCAGCAATTTGAACTCTTCTCCTCCATTCCCCCCTGTCCTGTGCGGCTCTCTTTAAGTCTGTATATGTTGAGCAGCGCACGTCCACCAACAGGTCCTCTAGGTACTCTCGGCGTGGGCGTCCCCTAGAGTTTGTCCCCTCGGTCATACCCTCCATTATGGCATGCAAGAGGCCCTCTTGTCGTATTATATGACCGATCCATCTTGCACGCCTTTCGGACAGGATCCTGAGCAGGTGCCTTCCTCCTTCGATTCGTTGGAGAACCTCTTCATTTGTGATGCGGTCTCTCCAGAAAATTCCTAATAGTCTTCTATAGGACCACATCTCAAAAGCCTCTAGTCTTCGTCTATCTCTTAAATCATTTAAATTATGGTGGTGATATCTATCATTTAAATTATGGTGGTGATATTCTGTTTTATCTCATGTAAACTTCCAGATATTGTTGTTCATCGCTGGTTTACTCCTTTATTTTTATCTCTAGGCCAGGGATGGCGTGTCTCGCGGTCGGTGTGTGGCGTGCGGCCCATGAATCATCCCGGGCCGCATTACGCGTGATCGATGGAGGTCCGTATCAATCCTTAAACTTTATATTGTCTCCATAAAAATGGTAAAATAGTTGCTAACTGTTACCCATTAGCTTGTTTTGTCTCTTGATCAACTCAAATATACATATATCGATCAATTACGTATTGCGGTCAAGAAAAATGTAATGCTAATGAAAGCGATGTTTTTTTTTATTAAAAAAATGTAATTTTTTCATATTTGATTAAATTTGTGTGAAAAGTTAATAAAACAAATATTTCGAAAAATTCAACAGGTAATTATGATTGATCTCAATAAGTGCTTAAATATAATATATGGTTAAAAGCAATGTAATCAGTCTTTAGATAATCTTAAGGTGGGTACTGTTTGCAACCTAAAAAATAACAGTATTTGTTTTTTTCAATACAAGTATTTCAAATAGTTATTCTTAATTCTCTCTCTATGTTAGGTTTTTTGCAATAGATAGGAATAATCAAATTGTTCCATTAAATATGTTCTGAAAATATATGATTCGTTTACGAAACACAAACGTGTCGCAGCTTCTTTTGTTTTAACTTTCCAGCTATTTTAAATAAACAAAATTGAATCGATTTAATTAAGTCAAAGCTTTGGGTCGACAGTTAGAGCCCTTTTACAAAAGCTCTCCTGCTAAAAGCGATAATATGGACAGGTACAAAGCTTTTGCATTTCCGCCTCGCTATATGGGGCTTGCGGCCAGAGAGGGTCGCTTAGAATTAGCCAGATAACCACATCGGCTGTGCAAAAGCCCTCTCTGCAAAAGCTCGGATATCCCGTCATCGTGAGGCTCGCTTGCATAGCATGGTGTCCGAGTATTGCAGTCGGAGCTTTTGCTATTTCAAGATAAGCTCGTTGGACACGGGAAAGAATCTTTTGTTTGTGTAAACGCTCATTTTTCTCACGGAAAAATTCGTTTTGAAATCGTGTATTCCCATTAGTGTGTTCGGTCTAATAAGTTTGAAACCTTTTATTTTTGTCGTGCGATGGAGTATTTTATTTTGGTTACTGGTTTCCTTTAAATCCAGATAGTCTTAATATGTATAATTTATTTCAATATATTTAATGCAAACTATATGTAACCATTGAAATTAAATCCATGTGAGAGTTTAATTATTTATTTCAGCTTAAATTTGAAAGTCAAAAAACAACATAAAATCAATAATATTCTTAAATTACATTTTTTAATGCTTATATATTAAAATGCAAAATACTTCTTCCGTGTTTTATCTGAATTTCATAAGTAAAATCAGCGATAACCATATTGGTTTTTTTATCAAGAAACCAATGATAACCAATAATCAGCGATAACCATATTGGTTTTTTTTTTATCAAAAAACCAGCCTCAATCGTAAGGTTGAGGTAGAGAAAAGGAATCAATTTAAAAGAGATAATTTATGTACAAAAATCATTAACATGATTTAAAAAATGCATCTTATAATGTAAATAATTGAAAAAATATATTTTTAGCAAAAAATAGTGTCTACATATAGTTAAAATAAAAGTTTAACTTCTTTATCTTTAGTCAGAAATACAAGTATTATAAATTAAAGTTGAATATGAAAAATGTGTATTTTTCAAGTGCATTTAAGTAACATGTTAATTTAATGTTTTTTAAGCTTAGAATGACGAAATATAATCGAAATTAAACCATAAAAACGTGAATTCTTCTTTAATTTTTAGGTTCATTCTCTTCCTTTTTTTGCCCTCTAGGGCAAAGGAGAGAAAATTTGACATGATGATAATACACAAAGCATAAATTTTATTTTAAGTTAACCTTGTTTATAAACATATAACATTCAGATTTCCGATAAAAAATATGTCAAGTAGTTTTCACATAGGCAGTTTTTAATTATTTTTTAATGTTATTCAAGTTAAATTACAGAAATATAAAGTTTTTTGCTGGTAAAAAAATATTATGATAAATTTGAATATTTCCGAGAACAAAGTTTCACGATTTATTTAAATGTATTTTATTAAGAGGATCAATCAAGGCAACGGTGACTTTTTTTCATTAATATTAATGAATATTCAAAAACGAACCACTACTGTGACCAAAAAAATATAATTCTTGCTGATCGAAACCGTAAAAACTTGTTAACACTAAAAAATATAAAAAATGGGAAAAAACGAAAGAGAGGCCAATCCTCTTTGTAATGTCATGATTTTTTGCTAGTTTAATACGCCCTCCAGTTAAACTTATAACATAAAGAAATTTTCTTTCTTTTCTCTGAAAATTGATTATTTTTCGTATTTTTCTAGTGAAAGCTGGATTATCTTGTTTTTACCCATCTGTGCGTGAATAATGACATTTAAATGAATCTTTTTGCGCAAAAACACTAAAGAATTTTAAATTATTGTCAACATAAATTATTTATCACACTAAGACAAAAACTGTTTTTGTAAAACTTCTTTATAAAGTTTACGATAACACAGACAATCGATTTTTATTACTTTTAAGGTTTACAAATGCAAATTATGACCAAATAATCATCAAATTATTCAAAAATTCATAAAAACTCCTTTTATGCTAGAAATATCTTAGATTTTTTTCGATGCGAATAAACATGTTTCAATTTTAAAGATATTATTATTCCAAAGCATGTATAATAGTCACTTTAAAGTGAGAGCCTATCGTTACAAAAAAATATTAAAACACACATAGCACCATTTTTTTATTGGGGTAGGCAAAGAGAATTAAAAGCCAAACTTTTCTATCTTACACACATAGCCTTTTCCACATCTATTAACTTTCTCATGCCACTCGTACGATTTCTCTTAATTCTTACATTTCCTTCTTTCATAATAGCGTTCACTTAGTTCAACAATATTTTCCTTTTCTCTCCACTCACATTTGCACTGTACATTTGTCTTGTTAGCCTTTCTCCATTGTTTTATTTCTATTTTATTTAAGTTCGAATATTACATACTTCCCCATGTTATAAACATTGTCAACCTGAAATATCACTGTCTGCTACGTTCTAGCAGAATTTAAATGTCAAGAAAAATAAACAAATATACATTTGACATGAAACCAAAAGAAACATTTTCATTCGGCTAAGTCTAAATATTCATTAAGCAATGGATTTGGGTGAACAAAGCAATTTCAGGGAAACTGCTGGTAACCTTAAAAAGTACGTTATCCTCGTCCCTTTTTTGAGGTTGATTGAAGGAGGTTGAATAAAAAACTCTAGCGAAGGAATATCGGGAGGATATCCCTCCGAATCCGAAGAGGGATTATTTTATTTTTCTTTTCTCTCCTTCCTTGGGGTGGCATTGTTTATCTTGCGTCATTGAATTCAGCATCGGATTAACTAACCTATAGAGTAAAAAACGAATGAATGATACTCAAGAAATGCTGACTCCGAAAGAATAACAGAAATGCTAACCGTTCATTTAACGTAGTAGATGACCATACCAAAATGTTTAAAGAACTATATATCTTATTAAATAAGACTTTTTCACTAGAAATAATTTTTTTGTTGTTGAAACGTTCCAAATGATGAGTTGATATTAAATTTAAAGTTATTCTCACATGAGTACATCGAGAACATGAAATATTTTTTTTTGTTAGGGAATACTTCAGCATGGATCAACTGTTGAGCTACTGCGTGGAATGCCAACCCCACCACACTTATTTTTGTTAGGGAATACTTCAGCATGGATCGACTGTTGAGCTACTGCGTGGAATGCCAACCCCACCACACTTATTTTTGTTAGGGAATACTTCAGCATGGATCAACTGTTGAGCTACTGCGTGGAATGCCAACCCCACCAGACTTATTTTTATGAAAAAAAAATTAAATTCTTTTTTTTTTCAATCAATTTGAATTTCCTTTCTATATACCTATAGATCTGACTTTCTGTCAGTGTCACCGTTATAATTTTCACACTCCGGTGTGGAACCAGCAGATAAAAGGAAACCCTCCCCACGGGGGGCATTTTGATCATAGTGTAGCTGAATATTTTTTTACGAGTATTAAGGGAATCAAATTCGTTTTTAGAGAGTGAATGGAAACAATTGCATGCCCCCGTAAAAATATGTATAAAATCTAACATATTTCTACTCGTCTTGCATCTGAATGTTTTTGAAGTGTCCAAACTTAAAAACTTGAAAATTTATAATGCGAATTCATTTGAATATTTGTGCAGTATATAAATCATTACACAAAACAATGGATAAAATCGATGAATTTATTACAAAACATTTTTTTAAATATATTAGATATTAATTGTTGATATTGAATTTTAACTTTTACATGAAACCGAGAAGTTATACAAAAGTACAGTTGAAATATGAAGAAACAAAATAAGATATTGTTATTGAGTTTTTCTCAAATATTTGATGAAGTGATTGCACACTTTTTTATCGCGTATTCGTTTTTTTACGCTCTACTAGTTTCGACGTCTTAATCGGGCATCATCCTCATAGAGGAAGTGCTGATCTCAAAAATATCTGTGACAACTGACACTGCTTGGTGTTGACATGTCATATTGAATTATTGAGTGCTCGTTGTAACGATCAGAGTATGTATTTGTTGTATCTGTCTCTTATAAGGTCTGATTGTTCAGATTGAAATATATTTTTGGGTGTGGGTTGCAAGATTGAGGATAATTTATGGATGTTTTTAAATTTATTGAAAGTTTTATGTTCACAAATTTCAATTAATTCACGCCCGGGTGTCGAAACTTGTCGAACATAAAAAATATAAAATACGTGATGAAAACATTAGTTTTCTATCAATATGAGACATGACTATCTTAGTTTTTAATATAATTGTTTTTTAATAACGTTGACAATAATTACGTCACTAATTATGATATTGTTAAAATGACAATGAATTTCTAAAACTCTATGTCTAAAAAAAACTATAAATTAAGAAAAAGTGTCAAGTGAATTTGTCACCACTTTTCTTTTTTTGTATAATGAAGTACTACTGCAAATGTTGAAATTTAATCACAATTCGAAACGAAATCCACCGTTGAATCAATTAATTAATAGAAAATTAAAAAAAATATAAAGCAAATGTTTACTACGATATTATCAAATATTAAGATTAAAATTTCATTATAAAATTAATACATTTTTTTAAATATATAGTTTTTTTAAAGTTAGAAAACCACAAAGTATAATTGAAATTCTGAGAAAAAACTTGAAGGTTGAACTTAATACGACTTTTTATTTAATTTTGTGGAATTTACTCTCAGTGATTTAAAGCACTATTTTTATATTGGTTTCTTAGATATCCTTAATTATCTTTTTTTATTTCTGTTCATAATTTAATTTCAAGTCTTGTTTCGTTAATTTCAAAGAAAGATAATAATCAGTTTAACATATTCTTTCTACATTTTTTTTGTATAATGTTGTTAAAAACAAACATTGTTGTCCTTAATTCAAAAATACATTTTTAATGTAAATAACCATTACCTCTTTTCTATTTAATAATCACTATCGTTTTAAAAAGAAACTGGTATAAATACGATTGTCTATAGATACATCTGACGTGTGATTCTGAAAAAAAGTCTTCCAAACAGTTGTACGTCTAGCGAAAACCTTGCTTCCAAAGTTGTATAAAATGTTTGTAGAAACTGTAAATTCAAGTAGGTTGGAAGAAATAGCTACATAGCAATACGCCCGGTAGGTATGGTTTGTTGCCATGTACACAAAATAATGAAAATAAAAGAAAGAATAAACAAAGTTAAAAATTATATTTTCCATACTTTTTATTTTTACTGAAATAGAAATATTAGAAAAATTAAACGATTCAACATATTTTATGTTGAATGCCTTTTCAAAGGAGACCGGCCAATCATGCGCCTCATATCGTTATTATAAAAATTTTGGAGATAGTCATTAGCTTACTTCGTTAGCATCACTTTTATTTTTTTCTTCTTAAGAAATATAAATTTCCGTGTATTTTCATTAACGATGTTCCGCTAACAAAACCCTAAGGAGACCTTTCATCCACCACTTTTTAAACATCCATTTATTCCCGGTTAGCCGCAAAAGTTTCCAAATAGATACAGCCAAGGTTCTCCCAACCAAACTACACAACATGGCTGAACAGGAATGTTAAACCACAATGGATTATCCCTTTAATACCTTTTTGATATAATCCACCGACCCTCATAAAAGGAATCGCTTTCATCTGGAATTGTTGTGGAAACAATGTGATGGACTTCTTTTTGAGATACCGTAAAAAAGCTCTCTATATTTATCCCTCCATTTCAAAATTATGCCTAAATTTAGAAAGCTTTTCATTAATTTGTTTCTTTGTTTTAGATTTTTCTCTGAAAGTATATGAAAAATAGAAAAGACCATTATTTATGCATAAAAATAAGAAACTCAAAGCATATGACAGATTTAATTTTGAAACCGGAAAATAAAAAAAATATGAAAAATACTCTGCAATGCCTTTACCGACTGACTTAGTTATTTGATTCATCTGAAATATTTTTATGTAGCACAATAAGAAAGAAGTTCAAATTATGTGTGGCTTGCTACTACGTCGTGGCTAGTCACCTCTACAGAGTTAGTATTATGAAAAGATGACTATTGGCTTCGAGTGTGGCCATATGAACTCGAATAATACTATTTTGGTTTAATGTGATGGCAAGTATCATTCTGGTGTGGGTTATATTGCTTATTGGAATATTTTTTTGAAAATGTCAAATCTTATACTTTATAAAATGTTAGTAAATCGTAAAGTAAACATTTGAAATATATGAGAATAAGTAAAATATTCTAAGTCAAATATTAGGTCCTTACATATGAAATTGGCGTTTTGTTTGGGAGGAACATAAAGTTGATTTTTTTTTAATATAATATATTTATTTAATCAAAGTATGTACCATTGCTATCTATGCACTTTTGCCATCTCATAGGTAGTTCATCGATCCCTTTACTAAAAAAACCATTCGGACGGGAATCAATAAAATCTTTGAAGTCGGTTTGGACTGCCCCATCGGAGTTGAATTTTTTCCCTTGCAAGAAGTTATCCAAATTTCGAAAAAAATAGTAATCTGTTGAGGCAAGGTCCGGAGAGTACGGTGGATGTCTTAGACATTCCAATTGAAGCTCTTCTAATTTGGTAGCCGTCTGTTGTGCAGTGTGTGGTCTAGCGTTATCATGAAGCAGCAGTGGCCTAGAGCGATTAACCAGCCTCGGTTGTTTAGCAGCTAGCTTTTCCATCATGGTTTGCAGTTGCTGACAATAGACATCTGCCGTAATCGTCTGGCCAGATTTAAGAAAGCTGTAGTGAACGACACCAGCACTAGTCCACCAAACGCTCACAAGTAACTTTTTTGGAGTCAATTTTCGCTTGGCGCATGGTTTGGCTGGTTCGGCAGGGTTCAGCCATTGCGATGAGCGCTTCCGATTATCATACAGGATCCTCTTTTCATCACAGGTAATGATTCGATTCAAAATCCCTTCATTATTGTGCCGGTTGAGTAATGCAACGCAGCAGTCAACGCGCGTTTGTTGATTTGCTTCACTCAATTCGTGAGGTACCCACCTTTCAAGCTTTTTCACCTTCCCAATTTGCTTCAAGTGGATTAAAACAGTTTTATCACTAACACCGCAGCCTGCAGCTAACTCGGACGTGGTTTGCGATGGATCCGCTTCCACAATAGCCTTCAATTCTTCATTATCAACTTTGGTCTCCGGCCGTCCACGGGGCTTGTTCTGCAGGCCGAAATTTCCAGAACGAAAACGTTGGAACCAAAAACGCACTGTGTTTTCTTTTGCGGCACCGTCGCCATACACATCATTAATCCTTCGAGCCGTTTCTGCAGCACTGGTGCCACGGTGGAACTCGTACTCGTAAATAACGCGATATTTCAAGTTTTCCATTTTGTAAACTGAGTGACGCAAAGAAAAAAAACAATTGAGGAAAAAACAAATGAATTACAATTTTCGAAACACAAATACTTGAGTAAATAGCTGTATAAATTTGAATTTGGAATTCCTAACCAAAGAGAAGATATTTGAGATCAAAGTTGCCAGTACGGCAAAACGCCAATTTCATATGTAAGGACCAAATATTATAGCCAAAACTATTACTTAATATAACGCAATTAAGTCAGCAATTTAAAGCAGAGAAATTTTATATTTCCATTTTTCATAAAGGTCTTATACGAGGGTGGATCAAATATAAACGAGACTTTTTTATTTTTTTTTTATTTTCAGAAAGAAAAGACCAAGTTCACATAATTTTTCTACATAATCTCTCTACACATCATTTTTCTACATAAGTCTAACTCATTTTTTCCAATTATTTGCTTGTTACAGATGCTGTTTGGGACCTCGTGTTGTCATGGAGAAAAATCACTTCTCGTCCAAGTGATGGATAGCTTGTTCGGAGTTTCGGTCCGATAGTAGGACACCTTACTCCTTCATCGGATAAGTTCTGACTGTTAAGATATTTATTGGAAATTTTTGGATCTTTTTGGGAATCGGGAAAGGATAGGTTTGTGGTAATTTTTTTGATTTTATGAATGATTATGAGAAATTATAAACGATTAAATACATATATAAATATGATGATACATACATAATATTAAATACAAATATACATAAATTTGTGTCGTCACACACTGTTTTATATTGAATGGGTGAAAAAAAAAATGAATTGTGAATAAATTATAAGAATGAATATAGTATATGTAGATAAGTAAATGAGTGGGGAAATGTGTGTGACTTTTATAAATATATTAAGGTGTAGACAATGTTTATTGAAGGTGAGAAATGCGGTTGCCTATGGGGGTAAACTGTCTGCCTGAGGAATTATCGATGATGGGGTGTTCAGAGTGACAATCGGGGGGTCAGTTGGGGGGATGATTAGAGTTAAAGAGGGGGGGGTCGGGGGATGTTTCGCAATATTGATTTCGGACGAGTGTGTCTGTAACTGGTGTTCGCGTTGTAGTTATCTAAGGCTTTTATGACTGGGTTGGGATGACGGGATATAGAGCTGTAGAACCTTTCGGCCAGAGCGCGCATATGTTCGGGGATAGTATGTAGTTTGGTATCTGCGTGGAGTCTTGAATTACGGACGATGTAGGGTGCTTTTAAAATTATGCGGAGGGCTTTGTTTTGAATGTGTCACGTATTTTGCATCGATAAGCAAGTTTAATTTCACTCAAAAGCTCGCAGTAGTACACCATATTGATGGTGCGACGATTGTGCAAAAATCGATGCACAAAATGCCGCGCCGGTCTCATAAATCCATCGCAAGTACCTTACAGCCGGCAGCCGAGTCTTGGCTTTCACAGGGGCTGCCTAATCCTTCTTCTTCCACTCCATGCTGGCTTGTTTCGACTCGGGCGTGTAATGGTGTATCCAAGTTTCATCGCAGGTAACGATGCAATTAAAAATTGCGTCCCCTTATTGTGCAAACCGCGCCAAGAGCCACTCGCAGACGTGCAAACGTGTCAACTTTTGTTCTGCAGTCAAAAGATGTGGGACCCATCGAACAGACACTTGACGGAATCCTAGGTCCTTTGTGATTATGGATTGAGTGCTCCCATAACTTATTCCTATCTCACAACAAATTTTGGAAACCGTCAAACGTCGGTCACCTTCTAGAAGATCACGAATGGGTTAATGTTCTGATCAGTAATACTCGCGCGTGGGTGACGAACATGGCTCCTTCATGGCCTTTCATGATATTTTATGCCAAGCAAACACACGGGGCTTTACCAGTATTTGATCGCCAAACTACACCGTTAGTCTCCACAGAATTTCGGCTGGTTTTACGTCCTCACGAGCGAGAAACTTGATAATTAATTATGCATTGCGCAATCGGCGGGTGCACCTCTTTCTCAGACATCGTGAGCCATACTAGTGACGGAATCTGCCGAGGCCGGCCAACCGCTCTCCTCGCTTTTGATATGCCACCCAACAATCCTTGAGGCGACCGCACGCTCCGTTTAAAATTACGCGGTCTAAAACAAAAGTCTCGTTTATATTTGATCCACCCGAATGTACGTAAGTTTTCATAAAAAAATTCATTAGGCACCAAGTGTTGTATAAAATTTTTTATTTGATTTTTTATGTTTATCTTACATGCAAATTGTCAGTTATATTGTGCTATAAAATAAATGTGCTATCGAGTTTTCTAAGAAAAGTTTTTAATTTCAAACTTATTTTACATTCAATTCTTATTTTATATACTCATACACTAGAAATTTTCTCTCAAGTGTTAATATCATGGAAAATCTAACATGATATTAACACTTTGGTCCCAGTTCATAGAAAAAAAAAGATATACAGAGAACATGAAATTTTTCATGCGTAATTCACAAAGATGTAAAAAAAATATATATTTTTCGTGCTCCATACTCTAACATTTATTACTTTAAATTGTATGACCCTTTCGTTGTTTACAATACAATTAAATGACTTTATTGCCATATAGCAATCTCATTCAGCCACATATATATTAAAGACGCTATAAGTGACAACTCTGGAATCTTTTTAAAATAATAATTTCGGCGGTAATTGAACCCGCCACCCCCCTGGTTGGAAGACAGATGTTTTATTCACCAGACCACGGGTGTCCCTTCGTTCTATATATCTTGCATTTTGATCACGAAGCTTGAATTTTTTAAAGTTTTTACCATCGACTTTCAGTATTATCAATAATTATTATTAAATTATCAATATATTAATAGAAACAAGCATATAAACATTTATCTTCAAACTATTTCAAATACGTACACATACGTATATATATTAAGGCAATAGAAATGAAAATACATTTGAGAAAGAAGCTATGAAAAACTCAGGGCTCATCTCATAAAATCCTCTCAATCGAGATACATTCCCTACAACAGACGAGCGAGTATGATTGTAATAACGCTAGATATTTATCAGTCTATGTTACACCCTTGTGTAACATTCCGCTTGAAGAGAGCCTCGAAAAATGAGGTAGAAACACGTGTCGCGGGTATTGATATTACTTTTGGAATGTTTTAGTGTTATATTATTAAATATAATGTTTTTTTTCATTTAACAATCACCTAAAATATTTCTAGATTCTTATAGGAGTTGTTTAATAAATAGTAGGGTCACTTTTTTATTACGTTCTAGTTCTTTGTAGTTAGTTTGAGAGAAGTGGCTTTATCTTTTCGCAGTTATGGTTAAGAAAAAGTAACATCCCGATTATTTTCAAATATTATTTAGGACGTTGAGAATTTTTTATTGTAAATAAAAAATAAATGTTCGCTACATTTGAATAAAAAGTTATTTAAATTGTGAAATAATATAAAACAAATAATGCTATAAACTGTTATTTTTTCAGGTGAAAAAATTACGATTAAGATTAAAAGTGTTAGAATGTGAACAATAATGGCGAAAATAATGCAGAAGCCAAGATTGTTGGCATTTTTAGGGGATATGTTGTGATTCCTTGGGGAGGCCGAAGGTTTTCCTCGAGATATTGCCCTATTTTGATTACGTGAGACAAATATATGTGTTTAATCTCTTACCACAGCTCCGGTTAATGAAAAAGTAACAATAATAAATGTTATTTGCTCCTAAAAAATACGTCCGATAATAAATAATAAAAAAGCCTGAACGATTGAAATAAATACTCTAAATAAGAATGTTTTTAATACACGCAATGAATTACTACGTCATGTTTTTTGATAAAAACTGATTTAATAATTAATATACGAGTATATCATTTAAAGATTTGTTAAATATGCTTTAATATTATTTCTCATTTTGACGAAACAACGATAGAATTTTCCAATGTAGGGAACAATTATTTATTTATATTATAATCCAATGCGTTATTTTACAATATGTAAAATTATTTTAAGTGATCCATATGCCCTAAATAAATGTTTGAAAGTAAGATCAATGTAATGCCCTGCGACCGTTGATAGCCCAGCTGCCAGAACTCGTAACCCTTACATCTAACAACAGGCGTTTTACCAACTAGGCTAGGACTTTTTGGTGGTTCATGATCTTCAAAGCATTACACGCTAAATCCATATTTAACTTGACATACGAAGAATATATTCGGACCATTTTAAGTCAAATTAGATTTTTTTTGTACTTTGTCCAACGCTTTAAATGTACTACGAATTCATGCATTTTCCTTTGTCTCTTTAAGTTATTTCATGCATAGCTCTAACATTGTGGTTTCAATTAGGAATTCGTGCTTTAAATGAGGAATTCTAGGTGAGTGCCATCGTTTTTGCAACACATGTGAATATACTTATACGATACATCGATTTGATATTTTAGCCTTTAGGTTAATTTTAATAGAAATATTTAATTTCACTACATGTATTTTTATGAAGATTATACTCAATTATAAATAGTTATAAGGCACGTCAGTAAAATTATACCAAACACAACCTTTGAATGGATTTCATGTACATGTTGTGTGTGGGGGCTGCAGGTTGATTTCTTGGGACCCAATTAAAATAATATCCAGTCTGCATTTTACTTAAGGCTTCTTTAACATATTTCAGGCTGGTTGGAAGAAATGCATATAAGCCCTCCAGGTTATTAAATTTTCCCTAATTGTTTTTTTTTTCTCGTTCCCTCATCAAGATTGTTCTTTGGCATTAATAACTCATAAATAAAAAGGGTAAAAAGTTTTGTAAAAAAAATATTATTATTTTATGCAACGAAAAAGTTCAACAAAATAATATATTACGAGGGTAATATTACTGTTTTTTTTCTAGCTATTATCTTACAAGAATGATAATATATGTTATGTTAAAAAATTTAAATAAATAAATTTTTCATAAATACAATTTATTTATATCTCTAAAAAACACATATGCAGTAATATAAAGAAAATATAAAAAAATGCCAATAAAAATAACTTACGTCAGTGATGTGAAATATAATCAACTTGGAATGAAAAAAGAGAGAGAAATATACGATATTTTCGATGAAACTTAAGTCCAGTCTATTTTGAGATGATTGCACCATCACTTTCGGGCCAGGAAACTTATTTGACGTATCTCAATACCGAAATGATGGAGCGAGGAATTAAATCGGGGATTTTGTGATGAACCTGGGTATTGATAGTTATACAAGATTTCACGTCGTTTCCAGAATTTCACTTGGCTTCCCGTCGCGTTCACGTTCCTTTGGAGCTTAATTGAAACGATCGTCCCGCCCCTCCACGTCCCCGTGCCACCCTTACGATCCTCCACAATACTCCCCATTCCTTCTCAATTCTCCCCAATCCTCCATCTCTTACCGATATTGCCTGTCCTTGGTGGGATGAGAATTTACGGGAATGATTCAACTCGAGTTTCAGGAAGAACTAAAACGATGAAAAATATCATTTACTAATTTTGTTGATTTAACCCCAAAATTGTTATTTACGAATTAAACTAATGGATGATTTTTTTAAGTCCTGCGGAAGGATGTTAAATCTTTTATATGTGAAATATTTGCTTTATCACCAGTAAAAAATAAAAATTTAGGATTGTTAGACGCGATATGAACAGTTGACATTATTATGTCAGATTAAGATCTTTCATTTCCGATTATGGTTTGGGATTGAATTCATTCTGAACACACTTTATTCTAATACGACAAAATAATTTTATTTTAAATTCATTAAAAATTAAATAATAAGAAGTAAGTCGAAAAAACTGACTTAAAAAAAAGATATACTTGTAAATTAACCTAACATTAATAACGTAAAGTATCATAATAAAATATTCGTTAGTATTTATTAAAGTTTTGTTCATTTGAAATCATTTATAATTGAAACATTTTTGAATAAAAATGAATCTGTATTTATTTAATTTTTATATAGCACGTTGAAAAAAAAACTTTGGAAACCCCCTTTCATTGAAAATAAGGTATAATTGAAATATTTTCAATAAAAAAAATCGATTAAATAAAATTAATATGCTTATGTATTTATTAGAAACAATTTTTTTTAATTTACAATAGTTTTGCTGTTTATCAGAGGTGACGTCAAATAGTGTGTAAGTTAGCTACTTAAAAACTGTTCTTTATTTTGCATGTTTCATAATTTTCTTCATCAAATATCTCGGGCAGTATAGATGATGCCTATTATCTTATGGTTATTATCCCATTATCTGTATAATACACGCACCAGCCAGAATTACGATAATTTAGGTTCCAGATGATCGTTTTTAAGCCAATAAAGTAGGATTCTGAAGCACATAAGTTTTTCACAGATGGTTCATTAAATATATATTTTTAATAAGAAGTGTCCATATTTTTTATCAATTAGATATTTTTTTATCAAATTTACAGTAAAAGCATAGATTTACATCTAATTTCTTATTCAACTAAACTTAAGTGCATGCTTGTGAGAAATTTTGCATTAACAAATCGCAAAATTTGGGAGTTATTTTAACTTGACATGGAACTTAAAGATACTCCGATCTGTGTTCAATAGACATTATCATGCAAAAGGACACAATACCCTTCCACACATATTTTTTAGGTTTCTTCAAAATAAAGTATTAATATAATTCTAGTATATGACAATACCAACCCGGTAAAATACTTAATACTTAAAGTCAATCTACAATAAAAAAAATATTCTATACCTACAAGATCATAAAAAAGGAATGCCACGTATTCTCGATTATCATAAAATAGTTCGGGGTGTTTTTTACAAAAATACGCCCAAATCACAAATCACCACTTAAACTTCTGTAATTTATGTTGTCGTGTAGTCTTAATCTTTAAAATTATAAAAAAAATAATATCAAATATATAACAGTAGGCTAAAAAGGAGTCATGTTAATACTACTTAATTTCTTTTTTATTTTCTTTGTCAACAGATCTTATGTAAACAAACAAGAGAATAAAAATGTAATCTTATTTTAATATGTTTTACTTCAATTGAAATCAAATTCATCATGCAGAATACCTTTCGTGACTCAATCCATTTTTATTTTTAAAAAATATCCTCCTCTAGAAAACTGAAGTTGAATTTCGAGGGTTTCAAAACATGCTGTCATCTCAATTTGTATCCTGTAATGTAGGTTTACTATTGAAGTTTAAATATTAACGCCTAATATAAGATTAAAAAATGTGCGTTTCACGTGTATCTTCAAAGTGCATGCATTCTGTAACATAATCTTAAAATAAATAAAAAAACAAAAATAAAGTAGGTCAAAAACCATTATGTATAAATACGATACAGTAGGATATCTATCCCTCGTGATCAAGTATGATTGTCAGCCATTTTATGAATGGAAAACTCTTGTGCGTGTATTGGTTTAAAGTGTGCAAAGTGTTGCACTTCATAGCACATAGTCTTGATAAATTAAACATGAAGTTCTAATGCCAAGGAAATCAAAGTTTCCAGAAAAATGGCCTGATTAAATCTGCAACTATTTTTCATTAAGTAGAGTTTCATAATGCACTTTTTTATGCTTTGCAGTTTATGATAAACGTCATATAAGTTAGAAACAAAATCGATTCTAATGTAAAGCGATTTCAAAGTAAACCTAGTTCGAATCTGAATCCACCTGCAATCGAACCTAGGGGGTCGCTTATTTCAAATTAAACCATTGCCACCGAAAATTGATGAAAACATACTAAATAAAATTTTAAGTTAAAATAATTCCAATAAAATTTCAAAACAAAAACTACTTATTTTTATAAAAAAATGTAAATTGTTAGTTCGCAACCCTTAAAATCCAGAAGGCATACTCCTGGACAAAAGCTTTAAAATCAGGACAATGAACATAAAAGACATAAAAAAGTAGGCCACCAAACGAGATAATTTAAAAGAATACAGACATTTCCACACATTTGTACCAGAAGTTGTAAATTATTAGTTCATAACTCACAAGATCAGGGAGGCATATTCCTAATTGAATGCTGGCACGGGTACTCGGTATCACCCGTCATAAATTTCTATTGAATATCGGTTCCTGGGCCCCCTCTCACACGAAGCAAAATTTTACGATCGTTCATAAATTTTGCTTTTCGTTCAATGGGCCTATTTCATTGCATAAGTGTTACGTGGGCAAGTCAAGTCAAATTTTATTCAGTGAATGTCATCTTTTGTACATCAATTTGTTATTTTTTACTGTTATTTATTATCCTTTATCAATGGCCGTGATCTAACGGTTTGTATTCCTGGCGAATTAAATACCAGATTGATTAAACTCTTAGACCATTTATATCTGAAATTATGTTTTTCTGTAACTTATAACATATGTTTATCATAGCGTTATTCAAAACAACACAAAATAAGTACTTTTTGAAGCTCTGTCAAATGAATAGTTGAAGTTATTATTAAATTACACCTGCCTATCGTCTTGAAATATTGATCATCTTGCCATCGAGATAACTTATCGTATCGTATTATTTTTCTTTGATAAGAGTATCTCTCTTGCTCTTTCTCACCTTTTCGTATGGTACCCTAATATTGGTGAGTCAGACATATTAACATATTAAAGAACTTGGTCTGAAGACAATATGGTCGTTGGTTGCAGTAATCGAGCTTCCGGGTTTTAGAACCATTTGCGTAATTACGGAACTGGCGGTTTGTCATTACACGTGTTGGCAGCACTAACGTCTTGAAGAGTGAACAGTACTTGCAACACAAGACGGCGCGTGCAAGTATTGTAAACTTACGAACTCTTTTACCAAACTCGGAACATTTTATAAATTATTTTATTTGAAGATACAATTGAGTGCTCACTCGACGTACCACCTTTGTTGCTTTATATTGAAACGTAACAGATAAGGTTATTTCGGTGACTCAGGAGAAAAGACATCCTATGGGTCACGCTAGGTCAACAAGGGGAAAAATATTGAAAAACAAAGCAAAGATTGCCATTGAGCCTACAATACATCACAATGATCGATGGACAATGCTTGTAGAGGCTATGGTGAAACTTGTGATGAAAAAGAACAGGTTTTACAAAGATTTCTCCAAAGGTCAAGAAATCATTACAGGGCACAAAGACAAAATAAAGCTTTACACTTAATCAGAAATAAAGAAAAACATGGCTCAAAATATTTAAACTAACATACTTTGACAAAATAAATGTTACCTTTTTTTAATTTTAAATAAGGGTGAGATAAATTTGATATAGTTTTAACCTGTTTACATAAAATAAAATGTATAGCACTAAATTATTTTTACATAAGTCTAAAAATAATAACAGCATGAAGAATGATACTTATGTTTTCCTTAAAAGTGACTCAGTTATGGAAAATGTACTAATGAGCTCAATCCTTTATTTACTAAAATACAGAAGATATAAATATCGAAAAATTCATTCAACTAAATCATTCCGTGTGCAAGTGATGGCGCTCTTAATAGCTCAGTTTGTGACAACGGTAAGTTGAAATCTGAAAAAATTCAAGCAGATTGAAGATAGTAAACTGAAAAATATTCGTTACAAAGTTTAAAAAAATATTATTAAATGACGTGAAACTCTACAGCACTATAGAGATTTCATTCACTTACAATTTTTAGTGAAGTATTGGGTTGAGCTTGTGCTGGGTTAATGTTATTCTTGAGGATCTCTGTGACTTAGATGATAAGATGATTGTCTTCCATCCGGGGTTTTAGTGAAGTATTGGGTTGAGCTTGTGCTGGGTTAATGTTATTCTTGAGGTTCTCTGTGACTTAGATGATAAGATGATTGTCTTCCATCCGGGGTTTTAGTGAAGTATTGGGTTGAGCTTGTGCTGGGTTAATGTCATTCTTGAGGCTCTCTGTGACTAAGATGATAAGATGATTGTCTTCCATACGGGGTTTTAGTGAAGTATTGGGTTGAGCTTGTGCTGGGTTAATGTTATTCTTGAGGCTCTCTGTGACTTAGATGATAAGATGATTGTCTTCCATCCGGGGTTTTGAGTTTGATTTCCGAGGACACCCAAAAAAGAGTGACAATCTAATTTAATAGTTCGAATGGTAATAACAGTTATTTATTGTCCAAGAATGGTAGTATTTAAAACACGTTAGATAGTGAACTATTAGTCACGTGCCTAATCTAGTGGTGGTATTTAGCACAAAATAACGAATATTGGGGCAGAACACAATTGTGTTTACGCCATACTTTTTCAATATTTTGAGGGGTAATAAATAAATGTTATTGTTCTACTATATTTGTTTTTAATTCTTTCACGCGCGCCTGAATTCTGACATGTATGCTCGCTTAGTATTTTTTGTCATATACTCGTATTATCTCAACATATCCAAAACATCTGAAAAATCCTTGATTCATGTTACTTAAAATATATATTTTATCCATATATTAATTTCTGATTTTTTTCATTTCGTCTTCTTTCGTATAGTGTCACTTCACTTTTTTTCTTAGTGCACGCATTTCCACAGTATTAAACTTACTGTTAATGAGAGAAATATAAATAAAAAAGCGTCGTACTTGAGTCAAAACTTGTTTTGATTGCAACATTATACTGAACAAAATTTCGATAAAACAGGAGGGTGGTCATCCTGTCGAGACTAATGAGACAAAAGCTTCAAGGAATCTCGAAATTAATTTTAATGCCTTATTCGTGGCCCATAAAAGTCAATTTAATGAGAATACTCTTTCAATATTGTAAAACAGGGAGACCTTAAAACTCCATTTTAATCAACTTTCGTTTAAATACTTTTTAATGGAAAATATAAAAAAATCGTCTTCGTTAGTGTTTATTACGTCCTTAATTTTTGGTGTCTCAAAATTAAAGTATTTAAGATATCGCCTTTTAAAAATCGATCGCTTGAAATTTTATTCCAGAAAAAAGATGAACACTTTTTTTGACAAAAAAGTTCTATTCTTAGATCAAAATTAACCTACTTCAATTCGCGTACATATAAGTTTTATTTTAATGAAACAAAAATAATGAACATAGTTTTGTTTATAAAAAAAACTGTTATGTTTTAAAACACTTGAACTGTATAGCTCAATCTGGTGGGTGTATTGCAATATTGTGAATCCTCAATTGAAGGAGGTAATACTTAAGACATATAAAGTATTTAATCGTTATTTATTTATTACTGGTTTATAATGAAAATTTTCCAATAGAAATATGCAATTGGTTCTAGAGATATAGTAGAATACCAACATAGTCTCATAAAACGAGAAACATCCTTGCCTTTCACAAACGAATTCCGCCTGATTCTTGCGGACAGTGCAGGAAGGAGTTTATTGTTTCTTGTACGAGTCCCTCTGTTGAGTTTTACTCTCTTGGTGAATTAAGTGCATCAGCAAGTATTGAATCCTTGTTGAAAGGTAATTTACGAAAAATATTTGTTCTGTAAGAATTTGAAATGTTATACAGGCCAAAACTAAGGATATGAGATATATACTAGGTGCTACATTAAAAAAAACTAGGAGTAGAATGAACGCAGTTGATTTATTTGTTGAGTTACCAAAGAAATAAGCACGATAAAGTTGAGAAATGATCACATCAAACAAGTTTATTATATTCCTGTTAACTACTGAGTATACCTTAACACTATTCTGAAAGAGGATTTTCTCCATAATTTATGTTAATGGCGATGTCTTGTCCACTTAAATTCTGCAATCCAAACTCAAATGTTGAAAGCAAAAGTATCTTAAAGCATTAATAAGTAAATTACATAAATGGATATGTACAAAAAAAATAAAATTGAATTCTTCGAAGACCAAGCTCATATTGGTTTAAGCAACCCATATTGCTTCTCAGCGTCGTCCAAATATGATTAGCAATGAACCAGTTATGATTGTACATAAATCGACAGTTCCAAATCAGTCAGTTAATTTTTAAGGTTTTAACATCGACAGTTTTTTTATCCATGGAGATAAATATAGGAAGGTTTATGGGTTTTCCCTTCATCAAACTAAGATAAATTAAAAGTATTTTACAGTATCTTCCCGGGTTGACTTTTGTAACTGATTGTATTTGAGCTTATCTACGACACAATTAACCAAAAACAATCAATTTCAAATACAGCTAAACCTCTCATCTTAGATACTAAGAAGTATCACAAAACTCCACTACTTAAAATACTTTCTTGGTTGAAGATGGAGGAGTCGGTTCAACATAAGACGATCAATAATCAGGTTGTTTTAGATGGAGGGAGATCTCTTAATCTCATCTCCGATTAAATCGAGCGTTGTTAATACTTTGACTTTTAAGATTCCTAGTAGACTTAACAAACCCAAGTATTTCGACTGAACATTTCAGGTAGCGGAATCTGTTCTACGAAATACTCTTACGTACTCCCTGAGGCGAATCTTCAAATTGGCGAAGTTTTTAGTCGACTTAAAAATTTGCTTGTCTTGTGTACATATTCTGTTAATTAATTGATTGCGATAGTAAGAAAGCACTTCTGAGGTAATTGTAATGGTCAGAAAATAGAGTTATACCAAATCATCTAAAAAGAAAAACCAAACGACATCCAGAATTTGTTTATGCAGTAGTCAATGCGTGTTGTATACAGTTATAAAAACTTGTTATTCATTAACTAAATTTATTACTTTAAAAAAATCAATACTTAAATCATTGTTGTAGTCAGCGAAAAAATTCCGACTGCAGATATACTCGTAGATATATTGCTAACAATGTCTTATACTTATGTGGCATAGCTACTTAAATGTCGGTTTTCTGGGAATAATGTCTACGGGGAATCCTCATCATGCTACACGCTTTTTTTGTACTAAATGGTACATAGTTCATTATTTCAAAATGTATGAAACTAAATAAGTTTTAATTTGTTTTAGTTGGAATCGAATTTAGAATAATATCTCCCGACTTCGACCCTGATTCTGACTCCACAAAGAATGAATCGAATTCACGACTCGAACTCCTCACTCTGACTCCAAAACCCTGGTTTTAATTGAAAAAAAAACGATTTCGCTTTCATGTTAAATAATACAGTATGGTGGCACTCTTCCTATTCGATTATTTAAAATGTTGTAATTTCTCAATCCTTTTATGCTCAATTCATCGGAAATAATCTTAGAAACGTGCTACGGAGCGTTATAAATTGAAAATCAAATTTATAACTTAAATGTATTATATAATAATGGCATTTAAAACGTGTATCCCCCCAGTTTTGAATTGAGACGTATTTTTCCTTTTATAACTGTACCAAAAACTAGATTTATATTTGATATTTAAGTATTCAAAAGATTTATTCGTAAAAATATGAAAATTTTCAATACGAGTATGTGATCGGATATAAAGAAAATTAATATACTTGAATTTCGTTAATAAATGGACATTCTTAAAAAATCTAAATAATCATGAGTTCCAATCGTAGAATTATGATTAAATAAAGTAATTAAATGTTTCGTATCTTTTTCAATGAATTTAGCCCTTCTATAAAAAATACAAATAATATTATTTTAATAAATATATAAAGTATACTAATAATTTATTTATAAAATATATATTTTATCTATTTCTTATAAACACGCCATACTATTTTTTTCAAATCACAATATACAGAGATGGTTGAGCTCCAAAATAGACAGAGATGGTTGAGCTCCAAAATAGACAGAGATGGCTGAGCTCCAAAATTCCTATCACGACATTTTATATTTCTTTCGCCGCTTTCAATCCATAAATATTTTAATACATTCCTTTTTATTTATCTTAATCCTTACCTTTCTTTCTTTAATCATTTCCTGTACCTTATCGTACATTGTTTTTTTCCGTTATTCATTACAACGGCCCCTACTCATGCCCGCATCATAATTTTGTTTGGTCTGTCTTAAATCCTATTTCTACATTCGTTTCATTTATATAACATATATGAAAATCGTATTCATTATTTGATTTGACGGTACTTTCTTGTTTTTATTCCATTTAACATTTCATCGGAGACTTTTTTAAACAAAATATGTTAACATAGTTTTAATAAACAATTTATACCCATATATAGTAACTGACAAATACAATTATAAAGAATTTGACATAAACAATATAAGATTCTTTATAATTGTATTTGTCAAGCCTTGAAACCGGTAGGGTTATACCGTTACAAAAAGTGAAATAAACAGTGTTTGATAAAACAAATTACAATGTATTTAAACCTCCACAATGTTAATGCTTTAACTATAAACAATATACAAAAAATTATATTTGTCAGTTAAAAAAACTTAAGCATGATATATTCCTCTTTGTATTTTATTAATAGCAAAGGGTTTGAAGTTATTTAATAAGGGGAAAATAAAAGAACGTGATGAAAAAAATATCATTAATATATAAAAATGTGCCAACATTACGGAAATTTCCCGTGCTGCAAATCGAACCTTAAACCTTCCCACGTCCCAATCGGTTTTATCATACCGCCGCACCGCACCGCGGCCATCTCTGTTTCTCCTCACGTACAAAGCGCCTGGAGGTGTAATAAAGCGAATCCAACCATCCTAATGACGTGGCGATAGTTTCATTATCGAGGGATCCCGACAGCAAGTCGTCTCTTAATCCAGCTGCGTCGATCCATCGGAGTCAGATCTAAATATTTATTGGATATCAGCTTGCGAAGTTCTTGGTCATTAAAAGTTGATCAATGGGACATAGCAGCTTACACGTTCATTGCAAGTTATGGCCATTTGGTTTTTTCCCTACAAAACTAGTCTCAGTTCAATTTGAAATAAATAGCCAGCAGGCTTTTTCGATTTATTGAAAGAGGATCAACATATATTTTGTATCAAAAGCGCCCTGCCAATTAGATAACTTTTTTGTCTAGCTTATAAGAATCTTAACTTCGACTCCGACGTTTTGGCTTTAATTCTCGCTGGTATCCGAAAAAATAAGAAAAAAGGGTCTTATAAAATAGTTCATCTGGTAACAATACTTGCGCGCTGGACGTGTGTGAGTGTTGTTCCCTCTTCACGTATAGTGTAATTGTCTACACGCGCAATGACAAACCGCGATCTATACCTATTCACATGCGATAGTATTCTCAACACGTGGGACGGCAAATTGCGAGTTCCGTTTCTACAGCAGTGGTTCTAAAACTAAAGGTTCGGTTAATGGTCTAAAAACAATGTTAAAGAATGACACATAAACAAATTATTAAATATAAATAATGCATATTATTATCTTTAACATATTTTTATTTGGTTGAAAAAAGTAGCTTCTTGGCAATCCACCTGGATCCACAAAAGTCTGGAGAAACAGGTAATCACGGGGATAGTTGAGTTAAATCGATCAAGAGTAAGGTGTCCTATAAGATGGATGTACCAAAAAAAGGAGTTATCAGGATCGTCCTTAAGTGCTACATTCAACATAGCCCTGGACCGGGAGAAATGGAACAGATGGAGCATCCAGTTCAAGACATACTCGTACCATGTAGCAGAAGACCACTATGCTCTGCATTGAGCACGCGATGAAGAAGTCTTTATTTGTTATATTAACTTAATGTAATCAAAACTTCTGCTTCACAAAACCATTAGTGATTGACAAGTCGATTTTGAACAACAAAAACTACAATCATTTATTTCACTCTCTATGACTAAGCAAAACAGTCAAACAATATAATGATGTCTTTTTTTAGCTGTCGATAAAAACAAGACAACACTTGAACAATTTAACCACTGAACGAAATTCCAAGCGGCGGCCGGTATATATTTTGCGCAAAGATCCATTCAAGACTCGAGATACTTTCCATAAATAGTCTTGTTGTTGACAGTGACGAAGACTTATTGCTAATAATTGCGATGAAATGTTATGGCGAAGGCAGTTTTTGGCTTTTTCTTCAACAAGTCATAATAAATCAAAACCTTCAAGTGGTACAGATTTATAAGCTGCGAGAAAATAAAATGTATGCGAGATCACGCTGGTTGCCATTACCCTCGTGATATATTTATGCGTCGTTGGGAACAAACGAAATTTCAATTTTGTTGAAATAAAATACTGAAGATTTATATACTATTCTCCTTTTTCCTTGAAACCTTGAGTTATATAATTATACATTGAAGTATGTTCCTCTTGTTCGTAGACTGTGTTTCTCCTATTTTGGGTATTGTTTCTTACCGTCCGTTCACTTATAGCATTCTTAGCTATAAGTGAACGGACTGTAAGAAACATATTTATTTGATACAAAACTAAAAAAAATTGAACTTCTTAACCTAGTTGGTAAAACAACGGTCTTCCCATTGTATCCAGATTTGATTCTCATTAGTATCCATATTTTTAATAAGAGTTTCAGTTTAGATTTTCTTCAATTTGAAAAGGTTTCCCCATGGTAATAAACCCTCCAGGTTTTACTATATACATTAAAAATTTAATACAATAATATGTACAATGAAAAATTGTTGCCGATTAAAATAGAGGTTTTTTTCTATTTAAAAAATACAAAAGTTAGCATGACAATCTTTATAGCCTAGTTGGTAATACTGTTGTCTGATATATTGGGGTTTTATGATCGATTTTTGATATTAATTAAAACAGAAAAATGATCAATTTCTGGTTTATCACACATAAGGTAATATAAGATTTTGATTTAATAATGATTAGACTTAATTTAGAATAAACTGTCATACCACTAAAAGTAACCAGTTTATACATTATGGGACGATAGTACAACACGATAAATATAGAAAGTCGGTCTTCGATTTTTATGATTTAATTGGGACAAATGTACGAGTGGTAGCTTATATGCTGCGTACCATAAATTTCTACATTCTTTTTATAAATTAACAGAAAAATATCACTGCATAAAACTTGTCTTAGGAGTTTAATCTCCTTGACATCGGAACTTGGGGTTTAATGTGCCAAAATGTTGCACTTGCTGAAGTGCAACAGCTTGCATAAGATAAAACAATTACACGTATAAGCGTCTTCTATCCCACAAATGACTGACAATCATACTTCATAAAAAGGGCAAGACGCGTGACAAAAAACATGTATGTTGATTTTTTTCTTATAGACCTTTTTAAATCTGAAAATTTCAAAAGTCTGAAATCCTGAAGAACAGTATAAAATAGAATGATAAAAATAGTTTTTGGTAATCAAAATATGAAGAACATTTCTTATAAATATATATAGTCAGAATGAGAAACAACTTAGTAGATATAACACTTTTTCAAATACATCTATAACAAAACGTGTAGGCCCTCACTTTATGAAAGCTTCAAATTAATATGAACTTTAAAAATAGGACGCCTACAGTGGAGAATATAATTTATTTATCCGCTACAATATATCATACATAAAATAATAAACAACTTAGTTAACCAGTGACTACTTTGATCTCAGTTAACATATTATTAAATAATAAAGCTTGGTGACATTTCAAGTATATTTGTTAAGCTTTTAACAAAGCTTTGACCTTTGTATAATTGAAAAATCTTTTGTAAAAATAATTTTTTTCTTATCAATTTATTTAAAATTAAATTAAAATAAATGCCGGAACAGCAATTTTATGACCGCTTGTGCTCATTAAAAGCACAAAGTAGATAAAATAAAATTAAACACATAATTCATTGTAAAAACCTCATTTAAACACAAATACTCTTTTATTTAGTTGTTAAATACTACCCCTTTTGTTTGTTTCTAAGTCGCGTGTGGTGAAATGAATTAAAAACTAATTAAATTTTCAATTAAAATTCAAGCCTCTAAGGTAATGTTTTGTGTAACCTCAAAAAGCTTTTTTTTTCGGAAATAACTTTTAAATTTATCGTTTATTTTAACAAACTGTGACTTTATGACTAATTGTCAAGTCGTTACCAAATGAAATATAAATTCCCATTTATTTAATTAAATAACATAATAAGTTTTTTCTTAATTACTTTTTCAATCCCTGTGAAATAATTGTTCTTTGACTTCCTACGCATGAGAGAAATTCAATAGGAAGAAAAACACTTGGTTTTTTAAATTAAATTTTAGATAAGTTTAAGATGTATTGAAGTCATAAACACCAGTAAAAAGGAGCGGTTTTTTTTCGGAATAACATGGGTATTTAGCTGGGACGACCAAGGTCTGAGTGAATGTGATGGAAAACAAGTATGTTAGCCTGAACGAGTGGATTTGTTCTTGCTAAATAATTCATTGTAAGAATTGTTATCTAGTTATTAGTAGTACGTAGGTGTTTAAAAACAAATCTGAGTTCTTTACCTTTATAAAATAAGTTTTGGACAATTACGTAAGTCTGCTTGGTGAAGTTTGATAATATTTTGTGGTATACATACATAACATATATTGAACTAAAATATGCATATAATTATTAAACAATGACTGTAATTTATTATTAGTACTGCTTTTTGAATCTCCATGTTAGTTTAAGATAAAGTTGTATTATTTGTCAATAATTTTAAGTACGAGTGCTTTATAACCTGTCATATGTTCATTTGTATATAAAGACACTGTTGTGTCGTTAATTAAATAAATAAATATTTTTTTCTAAGAAATCACGTATTATAAAAAATAAAAATGTAGGAAAATAAGATTAAGTAAGTTCATAAATGATACTATATTAATCAGATTAGTTTAGACTCTTTCTGATTAGTTGAAAGATATTAATATAAGGCAATAAATTATTTGAAAGATATTAATACAAGCCCACCAGGTTGTACTGCATACAACAAAAGTGTTATATAATAATACAAACATGAGGGATCATCTCTAGATATGATAACTACGTATACAATATAATAAATTGTAACGACTTATTTGAAATTTAATTCTAAACAAGATTTAAAACTAAACTAACCTGTAATCAAAGCTTAAATGATCAGAGTAGACAATAAAAAATATGCAATATTTGACAACCTCTATGACCTGTAAATTTAGAGTCTCGACTTGTACCCGGGAGTTTCGGGTTCGTTCCCGATGATTCCAATAAAATATAAACAGGTCTGAATATGGTTTAATAGTTTGTCTAATGTCAATACACAAACGTTAGATGAGTGTGCGAGTTTTTGCTTCTCCAAGGGGTGTAGTTCGTTCAATACGTACGATGACGAAATGTGAGTGATTCTAAAGTCAATTTCTTCATTATTGGGCTACTGACAATTTTATCTTCCAATTATAGAATTAAGCATATTGGTATTACCAATTTGAATATATTGACAAGTTTTATACGAACAAATAAATAGCCCAGTCATAACAGTGGAAATTTTTTCGCAATAAATGGTTTGAATAAATCATTAGCATACGTCTTTTCATTTCTGGAAAAAAACATCCCCGAATAGCTCGACTATCCTCTGTCTAGGTTACTTATATTCACTTAGACATTTTTAATTATATGGTATAATTTATTCTAAATCCATTAACAATGTAAAAACACATTCAAAGTAAATGAAAAACCGAATACTTCCTATCAAATAGTAAATAGAGAATGTTAGTAAATCAGCTGAACAAACATCCAAAAGGAGCGTAACCGAATCTCCAGAAATATATGCGGTCAGCAAAACAGTATTCACGTATGAACAATTTACACCACTCAGCACAACTTGCTACCATTATTTCCACAAATTCATCGGGTTTTTCTTCCGGTTCCCTGATTTCTCTTCCTTGCTTTAGCAAAAATAAATTCAAACATTTGCTTCCCATTGGAAAAGTCTTACGCAGACTATAATTTCACAATATTTTTATTTCAAGTCCTTATCTGGAGTCAAATTTATATTGTACGAGTATTATAAAACAATGAAATATTTTGTCTTGATTTTGGTTAAAAAAAATAACGCAACAAGAGTTTTTGGAATTGAAACATTCCTTTGATGGTTGATTCTTAGAGGTATATGTATGTTATTAAGTATCCATCATTTATTTAAAAGATAGCATTTTGATATGAATTAGCATAAAGTCTTTTTATTTATTGAATTTATAAATCATGGAATATTTATTTTTGAACTAAAATTTTAAGAAACATAGCATTACATTAAAAATGCTTAAATATTTACTCATAAAATTATATGCAACTTCAATATAAAAATGGTGTAAGAAAGTTCAATCAAATCGAGTATGTTTATTTTTTTAGCTCAATTCAATTTAATTTTTTTTAAATTTGATATATATGATAACATACCCTTCTTTGTAAGTAAAACTAATTAAGGCAGCTGCTACATTTTAAACAAAATAAAAATTGCGAGCATCATGTCACTTACAAAACTTTTAACAAACATCGTCAGTTCATAAATCGAGATTGGCGTCTATTTAATGTCGACATTGATAAAAGTCGAATGAAATAACAAGGCTTTTTTATATTTAATTTTAGTTTTAAGTGTTTATTATAATTTACAAAATAAAACGAGATATAAAAACATCTCACCTGGTATATCTATAAATAGCACAAGGATATTTCTAAACGCCCTCCCGACGATAATCCTTACAATACTATAGAACAGTTTTAAAAGTCTTCAAAAACATTCAATAGTAATTTTTTGCTGAAGGAGGGTTGTTACTTAATAAGGAAGAGGCAAATAAATCACTAAGAAAGTACATTTATTGTGCAAGCTTCGCGCAACGCTTTGAATAAGTTTAAGAAAGATCGCTTTTCAATTTGAGAGCTTTTAATATGCCATCTGTAAGGGAGAAATGTTCATTTTGCCATGTTGCCAAGATACAAAGGGACCCTCTAATGCAACTGAAAGCTTTAGGTTGAATTAATAAAATGAAAACCTCAAATCGCGGCTTTATTTCACAAGAACTTGTTGGGAGAACGGAAGATGTGTGGATGTGTGGGAGACTGAAAATCACATGACTTGTTTTTTAATTGGATCGTTTTGATGAGGAAAAACGCCACCAGTGAACTTAACTTCTGGGAAATCCAATAAATAGATAAACTATTGTAGGGTGTAGATTTGAACTATATTTTAAAATTAACAGTTAAAAAGGTTATATTATCAATATGTTCAAAGACGGACAACGAGATACGGGCATATTTCAAAAGCTCGATTAACGAGACTGAAAAAAATATGAACTCTTAATTTTATCTCCCAGATCCGCTCTATTATTTTTTTTATGGATACCTTGGTATAGTGCTATTATGTGAACTCGGTTTGGTATTTTCAGTGAATTATCTTTCAATGTCTGCTTTCATTTCATTAAGTATTGCCGGTTTTGCGCCATAAACTTTATATATGATTAGTCCCCATAAAAAAGTTCATTGTCGTGAGATTCATCTGGGTAGCGCGGGGATTTTTAATGGTACCTCTACGTGCATTCCATCTTATCGGCAAAGATCATAAAGATAGGCTCTCACATTATATTGTTAGTGGTGATGTACATCATCTTCCTATAAAATAAAAGTCTTCCTCATACCTAAACTTATCTGGAATGCGTGGTATAATTTATTCGCAGTAAACGGCACGGTGTAAAAAAGTGTATACATTTTTTTTGACACCTTGTATTTGTCTTAAATACGGTTGTATTTTATAAAGTATTATATTGTATCGTATTGTATTAAACCTTCGTTATATAGAGTACAACCTGGAGGATTTATTGCCGTATGGCATTCTCTTACAACCAACCAAAGAAATGTTAAATAGACTTTAAATGAAAACCAGACTGGCCCATTTAAAAAAAATGTGGGCAGCAACGAGAATCGAACCCGCAACCCCGGGTAAAAAGACAGGCGTCTTATTAGGGAAAAGTTCACATATTTGTTCTTATTATACTTCCTAAGTTTATTCAGCTTTTATTTTTCTTATCTACATAACAAAACGGCCAAATAATTAATTGTATCTGAACCATCTAATTTTAAAACAGCAAATAGTTATATATTTTACCTTACAAATATTGTAGATCAGCACTTAACTGAAGCACCTGCTACGAGGCCAATACTACGGCGTAGCATTACCGAGCTACATCTGAACGAGCAATTATCTAGAAACCGGCTACCCCATCGAATACCTCCATGGATGAAATTAACCTCAAATTTGTGTATTTATTTGCACACGGAATGGCAATTAAAATGGTCTATATTAGTTGGTGCTTGCTAAATACAGAGTGAATAATCATGTCTACAAAACACATATACTCGTACATACAATCGCACAATGTCATTTTTGGCAAACGCAAAGCGGACAGATCTCGGTGTATTTCTATTCACGCAGATATCATCTTGTCACATCCATACGTCTCATATTACATGCTATTATATTTCTCATACGAGTATTTCCTATCCTTCACTCAGTTAAAATTTCTCCAACTCTGTTTTACATTCTTTCCTCTATCTAACTCTTTCTCACTTTCCATTTACAACACCCACGACCTTATTAGTAAGTTATGAGGTCTTAACATTTTTTTTGGTTTTATTGAACAAACTAAACCTAAAGTCGAACGTATCACATATCGCAAGACCTATAAAAGTTTAATTGTAGTTTGTCTTCCCAAATATGTTTTTTCTAAAATTAAACATACGCAGGGAAATACCTAACTTAATGGCCGTAGTCATCAGATTTCTATCTTTATACTCAAGTTTTATTATGTAATATTTTTAATCTGTTAAAAATAGTGGGTTCGAATCCCAAAATAGAATGTCCTTGAGGAGAGTTTGCTCTCTAAACGGCGCTTATAAATTGTCATTTTCTCATTATTATTATGAGTGTATCTGGTTACACTACTTGTATTTTCTAGATGTAAGCGAGCGTTATAGCTTTTTCACATGCATCAATATTTTATACACCTAGGGTTACAATAGTGCCTACTCTAGTGGTTCTAAATCTGTAGGCTCGATAACTGAGACCGAATAAAATACTGTCTCGCATATGATAATTGTAAACATATGACAGACCGAATAGACTTGTCATTCATTTCAGATATACTTTTTTTATTTTCCTATACTTCCTTAAACTTTTCTCCTTTAACAAAAAAAATCATCCAGGTCACACTTACAGCCGGTATCCTCCACAATACCCATTCTATAAACGATAAATAACCAACAAGCAGTGGCTCATACGCAAGTGGTACATGATAAATTTCTATATTATTTCATATCAAACCACGGTTTCAAAGGATATAGATTTGTTTATATTGGGTGTTAACCTAAGTTGTGTCCGTTTTTTTTTTTCAAATTAAAAATGAGCACCAAAAATAAAACAAAATGGTAAAGGTTATACATCATTCGAAAGAAATTTTCTGCTTTACAAGGTATTGTGTTTGGTTTTACGTTACATATATTATTTTATTTGATTACAAGCCTTCTAAATGGAATGTCAAGTAGACGAAAGGGAGCATTTTCGACACCTCCTTCTATTCGCGTTCAATCGAGGGAACAAAGCTGCCAAAGCCGCTCGCGATATTTGTAAACTGTACGGGGAAGATGCTATGAATAAAAAAACACCTCTTTCATGGTTTTTGCGTTTCAATGACGGTAATTTCGACCTGAAAGACATGGAGCGTTCCGGACGACCAGTGGACTTTGATGAGGACCGCTTAAACCATATTATTCATGAAGATCTCCTTCAAACCACCATAGAATTGGCTGAGCAGATGAAATGTAGTCACATGACTGTATACCGCCATCTTAAATTAATGGGAAAAGTCCAGAAGTTCGGCGCTTGGGTTCTACATGTTTTGAGTGAAAACAAAAATCAACGTTCAACAAATTTGAGGTGTCGAAAATGCTCACTTTCGTCTACTTGACAATCCATTTTGAAGGCTTGTAATCAAATAAAATAATATCTTGTAGAGCAGAAAATTTTCTTTCGAATGACGTATAACCTTTACCATTTTGTTTCAATTTTGTTGCTCATTTTTAATTTTGGAAAAAAACGGACAAAACTTATGTTGACACCATATATATTATAGATTGGTTGTTAAATGTACAAAGTTTTATCAATTAAAGCTTTTCATTGTCTAAATGTTGTAGTTTTATTATAAATTTAATTAATTATACTGACTAATAAAATCATTTTTGGTGGCATAACTCAACCTTGTGTTGATGGACTGCCAATAAAAATACGATACATAATTTTTTCTATTTTCTTCCATTTTTACCTCATTTGACATTTTTGTTACTCGACATTTCATTCAGCCATATCTGGCTTACGAGTGTATTTATTTGGAAATATTTTTCAAATAATTTTCTCGATAAAGCCAACTATCTTAATATTTATTATGCGATCCTACTTAAAACATATATATCTAACAAACTATTTACTTTTATTCAACCATTTCTCACTTTATAACACATTAGATTGTTTTTAATTACATTTTCATTGTATACAGTACAATTTAGCAGGTATATTTCCATTTGGAAAACTTTTTTAACCAACGAAAAAGGTATTACACAAACCTTAACTGAAAATCAGACCAAAAGCTTTTATAAAAAATGTCTAACAGGAATCAAACCTACAAACTCCAGGCTAGAAGACAGGCATCGATGTTGTAACATCAGATATACATACTATGAATACCAATGATGTCAGAAATGGACCACTTTTCTTAAAGATAAATCGTTATTTAATTTACCAAAACCTATCGATGGGATAATTTAACCCAAATTGATTTTCGTTACATAATTGAACTTTAAGAATCTATTTTTTAGAAATGTCAATTCACTCAACCAAATTTCACGAGTTATTAACGAATAATTTCAACGCTGGGACTATTTCGGTACTGACTAGGGTTGGGGGTATACACAAGGGGTTAATAATTTGGATCAAGAAATTCAAAAGGTAAAATCAGAGCTGGATCGAGCCTTCATTCGTTTTTAAACTCAAGACCGTAACCTTTATATTTTTTGTCATTATTTTTTTGATTATATATTTACACACATGTACCATGTATATACTCGTACATACGAGTACATATGCCATCACCCAATTTTCATTTTGGACCGGCTAATATCCATTTTGGGCCGGCTAATATCCATTTTGGGCAGGCTAGATGGATGAAGAATAAGAAAAGGCCTTTCCTTATTCTTCATCCATCTAACTTGTCATACATATGCTTTTCTGTTTGTCATATTTTTTACCTTTCTCTCAATAAAAATATTCTCAGTCTTTCATCGGTCTTCATCCTTCTGGCATTCCATTATTTTCAGTTATAATTTTGTTTTCGTAAATCTTTCACACTATATCAAGATTTATTTCTTATTTATTATGATTACATAACTAACCACATACTTGACGACCTCCGTGACTTTGTTGGTAAGAAGTTTGAATTCTACTCGAAGTTTCGGGTTCGATTCCTAATTGAACTGATAAAAATTGTTTCAGTCTGGTAAAAGAATCATAAAGTTGTCGTGCTAGACTTGTGCGAGTGCTGTTGCAGCTTAATGTAAAAAATAATATTGTCAACAATGATGGCAATGATGATCAACAATTTCCGTGCCTACTGCAGTGATTCTCAATTCTAAGGTTCAAATAATCACGCCGAATACAAAGTGGCCTACGCTCACGCTCTTCGATGTATTTGAATCCACAATGGACATGTTGAAGGGTACGCATAAAAAGATTAAACACGTGCTTCCAAGAAACCATACCACGCTTAAATGTCGTGTTTAATTTTTCGGAGTACTTTAATTGATTTATATTTCTGAAGATTATATTTAATTTTTCAAATTAAAAGCTCATTTTAATGAGTTTTTCGATTCAATTAGCATATTGTTTTTAACCTCATTGTTTTTTAAAAATGTATTTGAACTACCTAAAAACCTTTCTTTAATCAAGCCCTGAATATGGACTTGGTTTCAAAGAAAAATATTTCAAATTTTTTTTTTTATCTTCTTTGCGCGGATTTCTCCTGTTACACAAAGAGGGTCTGCTTCTAGCGTTAGCTTATTCGTTAGGAATAATATCAGCCAGGATTCTTCTTATACTGCTAGACGGTACTGAGAATATATCAACAGTGTCATTCAGTTGGTTCAATATCTCTATACCACGCGTGGCTGAGTGTTTAGCCATGATATTCGTCCTGTAAGTCGGTATGCAGAACAGAGGGTGATTCGTGGCACGGTTATATTTATTGGGTACATATAAACTTAGTGGTTCTAGAATCGCGGGACAGTTAAAGGAACCTTGAAAAACCTTTATTAGGAATATTGCAATGGATTCTTGCTTTCTTGTTTCGAGGCTTCTATAGTTACACACCGTGAGAAGTTCGGCATGGTGAGCATATTTTGGGTGAATGTCTCTAGTGTCGTTTAGTTAATTGAATGATTCAGAAGGTAATAGTAAATTAAAATTTTTATATAGTACCATTTAGAAAGCAAACTAGCCTAAAATATTTTTCTTTTTCAATTATTTTTTGTATAGATAGGAAAAACGGATAGCAATAACCAGAAAATAAGCCCCGCTTCTTTTATGAGGAATAACTACGATATTGTGTGACATATCTCAAAAAGGGTCATCTTAAAAACCTTTTAAAACTATGTCACAAGGTTTTCTTTACTCTGGAGGAAATATTATCTCTGCAATAAGATAAACTTATATAAAAAGCAATCGAAATAGTTTTTTTTTTTTTTTTTTTTTTTCATATTTTAGCTTCCTCAACTAGAAATTAACGCTGTGGAATATAGAAGTTCATACAGTTATGTATATTTTATAATTTTTGTTTGGCTTTTGATTCAAACGGATGTCTTTTTCTGTCACCTCTGGCTAAAACTGTTTGAATTTCACATTATGGGGCAGACATTTGTGTTCGAAAGCCTTAATTCTCCATACAACCTTTAACGTTTAATTTCCTCTTCCCTTCGGGGTGCTGGGAATAAACCGCCGGGAAAGATTTATCTGCCGTTGAGTGTTTGGTTTTATCGTTGATGTTAGATTGAGAAAGGAAATTCGAAACAGATTTTGAATGTGTACTTTTTTTATTTTATTTTATTAACCTCTGTCAATTAAGAGTATTAGTAAAATATTTCTTTTTAATATTTTTACATAAAAACTGCTTTTATTTTGTGATGAAATTATATATTTTGCTACGCCAACTTTTTTTTATTTCACTAATATTTATTATATAACGAATTACCTAGTATTAAAGTCTAAAAATTTCTTCTTCATGACTTTTTGAGAAGTTTTTTGAACTTGTTTACTTATTAAATTATCAATATTGGTGAAATACAAAGAGTGTGTCTGTGTTTTTATTATTTGTTTGTACACCAAAAAAATCTTTAAAATGGTGTCATGATATTCAAGTTATTTCAGAAATTGCTGAATAATTGTTGTATCCAATTATGTTAAATACTCACCAGACCTATATGTCATCTAAAATAAATTTGGGGTCTATCAAATTACCCTTTTCTATTTTAAATGCTATTTTGCCAAAAAAAATCATATGCCGTAAAGTTCCAAAAAAGTTTGCATTATATATAAATTACACGCTCCACAGCAATTCTCTAGTCGTGCCCTGGGGGCTTACGAGAGTAAGTCCGACCTAACTTTCTGTTGTAAACACAGGGTTCCATCTGTTGCCTGACTAGTACATTTACAATACACATATGATATTAACAGGGAGGACCAAGGTCCGAGTGAATATGATGAAATGCAAGTAGTCTGAACCAGTGGACATGGACGAGCTAAATGATATCAATTTAAATAATTAGTTCTAAGAATCGTTATAAGTTAGTATGAAGGTGCTAACCATTTATCAGAAATTAAATATGAAGTAATAAAAAAATAAAAATGATACGCTGGAAATTAATATAAAGCTTGTTCAAAGTTATATTTTATAAATAAGATTATTTATTAAGATATAAATTTCTATAAATGTATAGCCTTTGGCAAATGTTTGTACAAGTACTATAGATAACTTTATTAAAAAAAATAGCCAAAATAAAAAATACATAAATGATTCAGTTATCTATTATTTTCTCAATGAAAGTGTATATCAATATTATCCAATCATCATAATGGCTCTTACAAAAAGTCAGTTTTATTTATGCATGTAATTAAAGTAGAATAAATCTTAAAAATCATATATTTGCAGAGAGTCACAAACGTGACAGTTCTAACAAATGACTTAAATTTTACCCGAGCTGGGATGAATAAATTTAGGAGAAAAAATTTAATACTGCACAAAGCACCTGTGATCTTAGTTTATTGTTGCTCGAATTGCGTACACTGACTGAAACCAAAACAATTTTGAAAATCTTTAAAATAATGGACCATATAGTAGATAAAAGACAAACGATTTTTGAAAACTTGGATGAAACATACTTCATAAGAACCTCAAAAAACCTTTAAAAAATATATATATTTTGAATAATGGTTCATAGAATTGATATTTTTTTTTGTTTAAAATAAAAACCAGGAATAATCCGAAACAAAAATGCATTAAGGTAAGAAGTGTTTTGCACTTTAAATTATTTTTTTTATTTCTTTCGTCTCTATTCCTATTTTCTTTGAGATTTATCATTTGTTAAAATGTTTGTAATTTTACTGTTAAAATATTACTTTTCATTCACTTAGCGTCACTGGTTTCCCCTACGATATACTCGTACATTGCAAATCTATGAACAAGAGAATTTATCTTTCAGAATGTAAACTTCGTTTTACTTGGATTCTTAAAAAATAACACAAATGACATCAAGACGAGAAAAAGCGAAAATACTAGCAGGTAATAAATACTTCTTTGGCCTATAAACTAAGCTTAAATCACGGCTACTTTCAAGTTACACTAAAGTTCCGATGTAAAAGACTTTGATTAAACCCGTACTCACTTATGAGTCAGTTGAAGGCGCTTTCAATAGCCGGAGAGAGATTCATGGGCATTTTCGAAAGAAGGATTCAGCGGACGATCTGTGGGTCAGTACAAGAAGATAAATTATGGCATATCTAAAGAACCAGGTATTGCATAGCCTCGTCCAAGATCAGCCCATGCCTTCATTTGTTAAACCTGGGACATTTAATAGTGTAGGTAACGTGGTTAGAATACATATTGATCGATAGGTAAATATTTCAACAGGAGAAATGAAGACCGTAAATCTGATGGTAGAACAAAATTTCGAAGAATAGACGGTGTTATTATAGATGCAAGCATAGGCTAAGCACCCAGCTAGAGGAAAATGTTCTTGGATGAAAAAGAAAGGTTGTACAGCAAATGATAATGATGATTCACTTAGATTTTGGCAAGATTGTGGATACCGATTTTTATCGATTCTGAAACAAAACCTAATAGATATAAAGAAACTACTTAAAAAAATTAAATCAACAAGATGAAAAACTCAAAGAAATAAACTGATATACAATACATCGTACTCGTATAAAGTGAAAACTACGAGAGTATTACAACCCACAAAAATAATCAGCTTTTTTAAACGATACCATATTTTTAAGAGGTTTCTTAGTTGATGAGGGATAATCTCTCAAGATCGAGGAAGATTGTCAGTCCACCCTGTTAATGGATAAAGCCTAGCGTGTATTGATTTATTATGCGCAAACTGATGGCACTTAACTTAAAACATGGTCTTAACAGATCTAAATGGCGAAGAGATTGAAGATACAAGGCGATCGGAAAGTTTTATCTGCTGCAGTCAATCGTCTGACAGATTTATTTAGCTCTGTTTTTCGTCGCTTCATAGAGCTTTTACAATGGAAATTTACAATACCATTTATTGAGATAAAATAAAATTTGAAAATAGAAAGGAACTCAACTAAGAAATGTACGTTCATAATTTATTTGTCAATTTAACACTTCATTGTTAAAACAATCATAAGTAAATTGCCATGTAGCAATCTCTTCCAACCAACCAGACAAAATTAAACAAAGGAAATAAAATGGCCGCAAAAGATATTTGAATGATTATTCATTTTCATACAATTAACGAACAATATACGAGTACATAGTAAAAGTGAGATATAAATCGAAGGAAAATGAAGGGATGGTGGAGAGGAAAGAAAAAATCAAGAATGAAACACTTTATATTACTGACTTGAAATTAAGTTTTTTCAGTTGGTATATGACATATATAAAAACCGTTGAATTCTGTTTAAAACGATAAATGCCTCGTAATCTAGTAGGATTGTTTCATTTTATTAATGGAAGACGCCTGTGCGTGTATTGATTTATAGTTCACAAGCTTTTGCACTTCAGCAAGCATAGTCTGAACATATTAAACCTAAAATTCCATGATGATTTTCAGGTTTAATGTGCTGCAACCTTTAGTTAAGTAGAGTTTTGTTTAACCTACAATATAAAATGTACGGTAAGCAGCACATAAGCTACATAAAAAACATAAGTTCAGATGTAAAACATTCTAAAAATAAAACCAGTCCAGATGTGAATCCGCCATCGAACCTGAGGCGTCCGCTTGCTTAGCATGAATGCTAATCGTTAGAGCACAGCCATTGATAACAACATATATGTTTTAAAAACGTTATGTTCTTAATGAGATATTTTATCATATAACCCTATTGGTATATATAATATGAACCCTCATAAATGAAAAACTACAAACTGTCTGGTAATTATCTCTGCGATTTTTTACGCTTGAAATTCATTCACGGTTCCAAAACCAGACAGGATTTATTTTACAGTCCTAACGTGTAGACATGATATAATACCGAGCTTAATCCAGCCCTCACGATGAACAATGGCACTCCCTTTTTATTCTATAAGTTAATTTTAACAAGAAATATTGTAAGAAAATCCACTGTTAAGATTTTGTTATTGATGAAAAACTATAAGAATGCCAAAATTCAATTGGTAATTTATTATTATTATTATCCTAAGCTCGACAGCCCTGGGTGGGCCTTGGCTGAATCCAGGAGCTTCCTCCATTCTTGTCTGTTTGATGCCCTTATTCTCCAATTTCTCACTGACAACACCGATGCATCCGTGTTGACAAATACCGGTAAATGTGTATAATGTGCTGACGCTTTTTTGTGCACTAAGGCATCAATTAGTTACTAAACGGAGAACCGTTTTATTCAATACAATGATTGTGTACGTTTTTACAATATAATTTCATTAAGTTTCTTCCACCTTATTAATTAAAAAGTTCGTAGGTACATACACGCATATTCTCATACCGTTTTCTTAGTGAAAACGGCCGATATAACAGATCGTCACATTTTTTACTCAAACATTTTATGTATGCCCTCCACACTTATTTCCTTTGTCATTGAAAATATTAATTAATTCGAGATTCCCAGTTTACCTTCATTCCTTTGAACCAGTTACATTTTAGTGGTATACTTCATTCACGCGCTTCATGCATATCCATTGTATTTCACTTCCGTGGCATACGATACCACTTTCTAGACATATGATCAACTATAAATAGTTCAAAGAGACTGGAAGGGAAAACCAGATTAAAATCTTTTTATTAAAATAGGTTTGACGGGAATCGAGTTCGCAGCCTCCGGGATGGCAGACAGACGTCTTACCAATTAGGACACGGAGGTTATCAACAAGGCTATTAAGGTTCTATATGTATTAACCAAATTTAACCTCCATTTCTTGATTTTACCGGCTATATTCACTAACTCAATGCATTCATTTCTGATATACCCATATTCATTCGTCGTTTTATACATAAAAAATTCTCACAGCATTATTCTTCTTTTTATATTTTTTCTGTTTAGTCAAAGTTTCACTCGCTTTTGATACACTTAACCGGGCAGTATTTAATTCGTTATAATGAAAATATAGTTTAATTCATTTAGGAAGACATACGATATGAAGTGAACGATATTTTGAAAAAAGTAAAATTAAGAACGAAGCTAAAGTTTAGTAGCTGTATGATAAGGTGTGTGGAATTGGAAGAGGGAAAATATATATCTCGAGATACGAAAGTCTTGCTTCTTGTGCTTACTGCCTACCCCTGCAGGGAAACGGCGAGATGTTGTGTATGTGTGTCTACTAAAATGAATAATTATCTGATTGTGATTAAGGCCAAAACGAATTTACCCTTGACATTCATCCAGGGTTTTCAGACTGGATAGAATGTAGTTTGGGGTTCTTGCGTGAACCAAGTCTGGAATGTGAACAAGCGCAATCCCAACCAGCAGTGGACAATTTCATTGGTCATCCCTCGACCACAATGCGGTCGAGCCGGCGCGGCGCGTGCGGTGGCTGACCCTGTCGCGCCTTTAACATATGTTTCGCAAATGGTCCAATGTTTCCAAGTATTTTGATAATTAAGTAATCGCTTAATGTGGAAAATGGGAAAGCTTTAATGGATAATTGCGTTAAATAATTCATTAATTAATTTCGTGGTGAAGTTGTTCAGACGTAAAATATAGTTCAAATGTTCTTATAGTTAAAAGTTATATGAAATAAATTACGATTTTACACGCATTTAAGTTCATGGAGTTCGCCAGGCTCATTCTATGATTTCCTTTTAGCTTTTCCAGTTCATCACTCCTCTTTAACGTAATCCTTTACTCTGCTCCTCGTTGTTTCTTGTTGTTCCTTGGGTTGCTTCAAACAGTTACATTAAATTTATTGAATATTTCTTCAGGGACGAAATCTACATTTTCTTAATTCCTATTTTATTTCTTTACTAACAAAATGTTCGAAATTTAGTGTTCATTATATATCACAATTAAATTATAAGACAAAAAATAACGTATGCGCATATTAAAATAAACTATCATTTCAGGTTACACATATCTTTCAAAATATGATACAAAAAAATACAAATATAAAGTACTGCACGGAAGGGAAGAAAAACAGACAAACTATAAGAAATTAAAACTAACAATGCAAGACTTGAATGAGATAAATTAAATAAATATAGTTTAATTTAATGTAACGTAGTATGCACATACACATATATAAACATATTTTATTTAAAGTTAAGGCATTTACATTGTGGAGGTTTAAAGACATCGTAATTTGTTTTATCAAACACTGTTTATTCCATTTTTTGTAACGGTATAGCTCTATCGGTTTCAAGTATTTCACCTTATCATTAGGTGAGCACAAACAATACTTATTTGTGTTCCCTTGATAATGAGGTGAAAACCTTAAAACCGGTAGGGTTATACCGTTACAAAAAGGGGAATAAACAGTGTTTGATAAAACAAATTACTAATATATAAACATATTCCGAAACTGCATATGCACATATATCTCAAAATAATGGAGAAGGAAATACATTTAAGATTGAAACTTCCAAAAGGTCAGGACTCATCTCATAACATCCCCCCGGTCAAGATACACCCCCACCAAGAGAGGGAAGGCCGGCCGCGAACATGTCAAATGTTTTTCAGCCCACACCCTTATACATGAAGATTTAAAAAAAATAATAAATTAGTACAAGAAATGTGTAGCCAGGCAAGCTGAAGTAGGCCGTTGAAATATGAACCGGCAAAAATATGAGCTTTTAAAAACATTGTGTTTTAAGCTAATATTTTACGGTAAATAGTTTATTCAAATATATTTTAAAAAAATCATTAAAGAGACTTACGAGTATTAATTTGTAGTTTAAAAATATTCAAATTGAACTTTATGGAAAAAAACCACCTCATGATAGTTTTGGATTAGAAGTGCACGGTGAAATTATTCATGTAATGTAACATACCAACCGTAATACCCTTTTATATATTGAAGCAATACGGATTACCACGGAAATTATTCATGTAATGTAACATACCAACCGTAATACCATTTTATATATTGAAGCAATACGGATTACCACGGAAATACTCGGATACGACACAAGTTAACAGCTCTAAATGCCACATTCATATTTGATTGTCACTTTTATTGTTTGCATATCGCCTTTCAGATCTACAAATGGATCAAAATGGCTTTCCATTTCTCTCTTGGCGTGATGAGAAATGGCAGTGACTGAATATGGTACCTGATTTTAATGTTCCTTGATTATGCCTATATACTATAGACAATGTAAAGTTTAGGGTTGTCATATTGTTTGTTCAATTAAGTACAGGCGTATGTGTGCTAAATATTCAACATTAACAAATTTTTTGACGAATTTTAATGAAACACGTTATTTATAAATTTACATGACTTTATTATCTTTTAAATAAAGCTGTCTCTTTTTTTAGAAAAACATAAATGCATTTATAAAAATAGTAACAACATAGAAAACTGCGCACAAGAAAATACATAATATACGAGAAGAATAGATGGACATTGGTTTAGAACCGACAAATTTATTCACAGAAGTTCAATGCGTAAACAAATCAAAATAAGAAAACTAATTGATATTCAAGATCTTACAATGTTATGGCCTTATTGATGACAAACAAATATTCTAAGGCACTACAAATTACAATTTTTAAACATTTTTATTTTCATACAAAAATTGTACATTTAACAAAAAATTACAGATTACTGAAATCGTATCAGTCAGCATATAGTACATCCGAAAGGTGGATAAAAATGCTCATGGTATTACAAGGGAGTATAACATCGCTAGATTCGAACTGGTAACCTTTTGTAGACAAGTTTGGCGCGTCAACCGAGTGGTTATAAACATTCGTATAACCTCATTATTTTATGTAGGCTAATGATATTTATAAAATTTTATAGCCGTTGATTTTTTACTTGATATGACATGATTATAATTTATTCAATATACTTTTGAATCTAGCAAATTATATTTTGATGTTGAACACTGAGTATTTCCTTTGGAATAAAAAAATAATAATAGGGTTTACAAATGTGATTTGTAAAATATTGCTTTTTTTCAATCTGTGTAATTGCGTCACACACAAAAAACATTTTTTGTTTAAATTTGATGCTTATTTTATATACAAATGTTTTAAATTTTTTATAACATAACGTTTTAACATATATATAATGCTTTAAATTTTGTTTTCTTTTTAAATAGGCAATCCACCCAAACAAGAATGATTTATGCCACCAAATTAAAGAAATTATGAAATTATATGAGTCAATATAACGAAATTAATTTTTTTAAATGACAATTTTAGATAATTCAAAATTTCAGCTTATTAAGCTTAAAAAATTGAACAATCGATCTCTGAATGGAAAAGTTCCTCAAAGAAAAAAGAAACGAAACATTCAATGGACGCGGCAAAAATCTGGCTTTTGGAAAGGACAACCGGAAAAAAAAGCTTTATAGTTTCATCATCCAAACTACACTCGCCGCCGAGATTCTCTACAATATCCATTCTGTAAAGATGACTAGTCACCACGTAGTTGCCCACCCACAAACGGCAAATGACAGACACTACCATCTTATTAATTCTTATTATAATATATTAAACCATGGTTTCAAAGAGATAGATTGTTGGATAGATTTATATCTAGAGCCTTAATGTACACCAGTTATACGCCCGTCGATGCCAAGTATAAGACTTTATTGAGTCAAAATAATAAAATGACTTGCAAAAAGAGATGCAGAATTCAATTTTATATTTGACGACAAAAGTAAAGAACACTGTAATTTTTATGAATAAACTTGGTAAAACTTGTTCCAGTTACTTGAAAGGCTTTCAATAGTTTTTAGCTAACGTGTTTAACAACATCATAAAAGTAAATTGTCCCAAACAACTTTATTAATAAAATTTAGATTTCTCCGTTTCAAAGAGCAGTTACAATTATTTTTCAGTCACGCGATATTTGTATTCTTGTTAACTTGAACGCTATCTTCTAAAATGCTACTACGCCTTTAATATTCATAAGATTCATTATTATTTAAAATCGTGTATTTAATAAAAAGATCAGAACTTAAATTAAAACAAAATTTCAATGACCTTCCTCCAAGCGTTTAGATCAGGGATCGACAACCTCAAAAGCAACATAGAACAAAGAGTTATTATAGTATATGCTTCTAGAAACTTAAATACTACACAATTCAGTCATGTCATTCCTTTATTTTTATTTGAAGTATGAATACTGTCATATTGATCTGAAATCGGTTTAAGTTTTGGAGATATTATAAATTAATTATAAGTCAATTATTTTTCACTGAAAGTAATAGTAAATATAAAGTCAATCTTAACATGTTCTCTATCATCAAATTATTATTTTGCAAAAAAATTTGGCAAAAGCATTCTGAGATGCTTTAAATTCTTATTTTTTTATTATTTTGGCCATATTTAAGAATGAAGTAATAGATTATACATAATATTTTACTCGTTTCATAGTATAATGTTGTATTGTATTTTCTTTATTTGTAAAAAGCATACGTGGCGGGTTTATGCCGTGTGACAATCTCATATGACTAGCCAGAAATGTGTGAAAGAGTCCTGAAATAAAGACAAGATTTATACCCTTAAGCTAGTTACCAATGGAAATCGAACCCGTCACTTTCGGTTTTAAGACAGATATCAACAATACCATGACGGTATAAGACTTAAAAAGTTCAGGCAGAAACTAACTAACAAATTAAACATCTAAACATTCAGTACTTAAATGTTCTAAAACAGATTCAGGACATGATTTTTTTTTACTTTTTAGATAATTTATTTTAGATAATTAAATCAAAAGTATGTATATCAAAAATGAAAGAATAAAATATATTTTTAAGTCGGTCTACAGCAGGGGTAGGTCTGTTGTCAACCCCGGCTTTAGTCCGTAGGTGCAATAATGCTTTATATCACGCGACAATTTGCATTTTATCAAAGTGAGATCTATGTAATCGTGGTTGGTAATCTGTATCAAACATGCACAACTTAGTATTTTTCATGAAAGCTTGGCGCTTTTTTGCAAGCCTGTAAAATGGTTGTGCTTTGAGTCACATTAGCATGTCATGATTAACTAAACGTGTATTTATATACTTTTATAGTTTTGTTAAAAATTAATTCATAAACATATCTGATACGAATAATATATTATTAGTCGAAATAGCTTAAAATCATTTTCAGCGTACTAAAAAATATTGCGAACATAACAAAATGAAACTATTATAATATTTAAAGGATAATTTATATAGTGCCGTTTAGAGAGCAAACACTTTTTGGGAAACGGATGTTCTTACTTGGGAAACGAACCCACTATTTTTAAGAGATTAAAAATATCACAAAAAATAAAACAGGATATGTTGGATGTAAGGATAGGAAGATGCTGACTGCAGCCAATAGATTTGATTTGATACTTCACCGTATCTGCATATGTTTATTTGGTAGGAAAACTGCAAAAACTTTACCGAGGGAAGACGAACTACAAATAAATACTTGTAGTTTTTCCGACATGTGATAGCAGCACATTCGATTTTAGGTGGAGTGAAGTGTATGTATTTTAACATATTTTTATACATTTTGACATATTTTTATACATTTTGACCTTCCTCAAAATATTGTCTCTAAAACATTATACAGATAAGAAAAAAAAATCATCTGGCAGTAAGAGTAGCTTCCGAGCGACCTAACCTAATCATATTCTAATAAAAATTGAATTTTTTATAGAAAATCGTTTATTCTTTCAAGTCTCTATTATGGTTGTGAACATTGTGAAGACGAACCAGAAAACCGAAAAGAATATGGGTTAGCAAGCGAAAATCTTGTATCAGCAAACACTTCACCTGTTTGGATCGATGTATGGGTTACAACGTTGGCTTATACTGGGCGGATGTAAACCATTAGGAATCCTAACATTTTTTTTTAATCTAGACTTGGGGTTCAAGGATTATGATGCGCAAGTAATGGCTTACCGTCTCTAGTCTCTCATGATCAATTCTAGTCCCGTTCGGGATGAACCCTACATAGTCGTACCATATCGAGATTTAGATAACCAGCCCCTTTGGAGATGCGGTACAATGAACTGACAGGAGGTCGGGTAGTTGAGGGAGCTGGCTGGACTTATCTGGGTTGGTTCTTTTAACTTAGGTGTAGATTGACAGCAAAGTATACACTTTAGTAAATGAACCAAAATTTTAACCGAAGTATGGGAAAACCACTATATTCCCAAGATAACTAACATTATAAGCTATTAAGGAGTCACAATGATCAGTTTTCAGGACACGACAAGATAAATCTTGACATGGCATGATAAACTAAACAAGTTTCGAAAAAACATATTGAAACAAAAACAATGAGACATACTATTTACCAAAACAATGAGACATACTATTTACCAAAACAATGAGACATACTATTTACCAAAACAATGAGACATACTATTTACCAAAAAAATGAGACATACTATTTACCAAAACAATGAGACATACTATTTACCAAAAAAATCCGCCTTAACTTTGAGGAACTCCATTCTATAATATGTCATTATGCGAGTAAATTTCTTTATCCTTCTAATTATATTCATCCTCACGCTACGTATTTCTACCACTTATCTTGAGGCTTTCTTCAAACAGCATTTCGCCTAAACAAAGCCTCGAGATTGGAGATAGAAACACGTTTTACGAGAACGAATGTAATTAGTGAAATAACAAAGCTATTTATTATTAAATAATACATAGTAAACGTTAATATACACTCAACAAAGAACAAGCGTCTTTCTTATTTTATTGTCAACATTACAATACTTACAATTTTGTTCAAATGGATATACAACACTTACAATTTTGTTCAAATGGCACTTAAAGGAAAAAAATATTGTTTTATGCGTAATGATTTTTTTTTCTCAAGTTCATTTTGTATATACTCGTACATACAACCTCTTTACTACACAATGTATGTAGCAAAATGGTCTCATTCATAAAAAGCTTTTGTAATTTTATATCATTTTCCTTAGTATTGTATTTAAATGTGCTATTTATTTGAAGCGTTAACTGATTTATTTATCGCTTTTCTATTTTTATTCGATTCCAATTATATAAATCCAGATATTCATTAAATAAATAACATCGGTAAATAAACACCTTCAAATATCATCTATGAAGTAAAACATAAAATTTTAAAGTGAAGAAAACTGTATTCACGTGGAAGCAATAAGCTATTTAAAAATAACTCGACAGTCTACAAGGAAAAGATTTTCTATAAATCGTTTTATAGGAGCTATATGTTATGGTTCACTTTGTATTTTCTATAATATTCCCTTGAATTTCAACTTGAACGTTTGTAACCCCCTAGTGTGGATCGCGACGTTTCAGAAATAAAGTTTTCTTAAGGCAATATTTTCTTCCGCTCGTTCTCGAGAAAATAAGATCTCTACAGCAACTCTCTTCTTCGAATAGTTCATAAAGCAGCCGATGACCCATGCAACGATGTAATAGTTTCCTTCTGTTACTTTTTTTCATAGTTTATTTTTAAACACAAAACGATATTAGTGAGTGAACTGGATATTAGTAAAATTAAGTGAATATTGGTTTATTGTTTTTGATACAAATTTTCCTTCAATAAAATGGTGGTCGAATTAAAATATTTCTCAATCTTATTCACTAAGCTAACAAAAGAGCTTATTTACGTTTTCAAAAATTATTTTTAACGTGATACTGAGGGAATCTTTATTGAATGGCAAATGAGGCATGATTTGTTGAACATTTTGTTTTTTTTTAACTAAAATTTCCCTGTTTTTTTTAATAGAACAAACATATTTTCAATTATTTAACACACGAACGCAAAAAGTTGCGCAAGAAATGTATTAATTATTTATTTACCAAGCTTACAAAAGAACTTTATTCTGTTTCGAATGATTTTTTATACGGAATATTGAAGGAATCTTAATTGAATGGCAGATGAGGCATGATGTGTTGAATATTTTCATTTTTAACAAGAATTAACCTGTTTTTTTACTTAAAAAAAACATATTCTGAATAATTTAGTACACAACCACAAAAAGTTATGAAAGAAATTTCTTATTTTTTTTAATAAAAAATGTATATAAAAAAGATACAAGACCAACCATTGAAAACTCTGGGAAAAAAGTTAACTTGAAAATCGATTGTTGAGTTTAATAAATCAAAGGCTCCAGCAATCGAAATCAAAGGAAGGGATTTTAGTCTTTAAATTAAAATAAAAGGTAAACAAAATACAATAAACCGAGATAAAGTGGGAGTTAATGAAGTCTGATCACCAATGAACGTATATTTGCAAAAAATATTTAATATCAATTTTATGTGTTCTAAGATATATGAGAAAATGTAGTCACTTTCTAATGGCTCACGTGGAATGATTGTTTTTAAACGGAAGTGATATCCAGAAAAATCACAATTAACTTGGTTGAAACTGTGAATCATAATTTAAAATATATTTTGGGTTAGATTTTTTTGCAAATATATGTTCAATTGCTCAAAAAGGGCTTATTCAAAGACAATTTAACTTCATTATGAACTCTGTGATATTCGAATATATAGCAAAGTTATTCACAACAAATCGATCTGCACATGAAAGCGGCATCCAATCACCAAGTGGATTTCAATTATTCCTCAACAATGCATCCAGTTATCATGGGGATGTCTTCAATTCTGCCTTACCCTTTCCCTGAATATCTTATAGATGTCTCTAGGATTCAGGAATATCTTGAGTATATCTTCCAGACGTTCTTACAGTCAGTTCGTTTCAGAATCCAAACGCTTTGCCAATTCTCATTAATCACGGTAAAGCGTAGGAATTCTAAAACAAACCAGCTGCCTTTGTTTCAGGTCAATCTTCTCGGACGAATCAAAAGAAATCACTGCTTTAAGTACGTGGGCCTGTTCATGCAATAAAATTTCCTTTTCGATAAACTGCAAAAGTCTTATTTGATTTTTTTACAGGATAGCTGCAAATAAAGTTGATTCGAAGAAATTGTTTTGCCAAAATAAAACTGTGTTTTACAACCTTGTGAAAAAAGAAAACTTAATTTTTAGATTTTTACACGTGTAAAATATATATTTATTAACAATCGTATTAAAAAATATATAAATAATTTTTATTCGAAGAATTTTTTTAAATATAGTTTAATTTACATAAAATCTTAAATCAAAAGTAAAAGAAAAGTAAGTGTAGTGGAAATATTAATTGTTAATTTTTTTATTTCATCACTAAGAAAGTTAGGTTCATTTAATGTTTTCCGAGTTAAAATATTATATATACTTAAAATTTGAAAACATTTTTGGCAAAAGTATTCTTGAGAGAACCACATTAACTACTAAAATCTCAAGAAAAATTTACACCTGGAAAATTTTATACTTTCCAGTTTGAAACAATGATTTATTCTAAATTTAATTACTTTGTTGACAAACGTGGTGCTGGATTTTCTTACCTGGAACAAAAGAGAGAAAAAAGTTAGAAAAGGATGAATATCTTTAATATAGCTTTATAATGAAATGTTTTAAAGTACGACATTACGAGTATTCTTTAAAACACGAATGGACATTTTATTGAATAGTTTTTAAGATTTTTAAATTTTTATATTTTATTAGTCAAAAATTTGTTTCCCTTATTTGAAACACGACTCTAGTTACTTGTACAGCGTAGGAAGATAATATAGTAAACTAAAATTACATGTATATGTTAACCCACGGAAACTATTCGCAAAATGATTGTCCTTATCTGAGGGGAGTCACACAATGCGGATTTCAAACAAGTGACCCTCTACGTTAGTATTAACTGCACAGTCATGCACCTCAAATTATATTAGAGTTTTAAAAATTTTTATTATCTTTTTATGTGTTCGTATTTTTAACTGTCTATGCATTGAAAATTCATCTGTATTGTCTTAATAATTCATTTTAAGACTTACAAAATAAATTCGTGATTTATAACAATACGCGCTGTTTTTTTAGTATATTAAAAATACAACTGTATACATATTTAATAATGAATTTAAATAATAAAATTCTTCAAGACATTTTCTAATTTAAATTCAAGTTTCCAAATTTTTTTTAAACTTAAGTAATTTTTGGGGTGAAAAGAGAGAACAGATCTCCACGCCATTCTATCAACGTAAGCTACTTGTGTATTTTACTAAAAGTTTTTAAAAAAATTCTCTGATATTTTTTATATTTCACTATTTATTTATGTAAGATGTTTATTACTCCTAGTTTTTTTTTAATGTAGCACCAAGTATATATCTCATATCCTTAGTTTTGGCCTGTATAACATTTCAAATGCTTACAGAACAAATATTTTTCGTAAATTACCTTTCAACAAGGATTCAATACTTGCTGATGTACTTAATTCACCAAGAGAGTAAAACTCAATAGAGGGACTCGTACAAGAAACAATAAACTCCTTCCTGTACTGTCCGCAAGAATCAGGCGGAATTCGTTTTTTCGAAATTTTGGTTTTCTACTGCTCCATAGATGTCGCTTTCAAAACTTTTGGATTAACCTAGTACTCATATAATGATTTTGTGAATCTTAAGCCATGTTTTTAAAAATGACTTACATTCCTATTTTAATCCAACCAAATTCAAACCAATATTCTAACTAATGTTTTGGATAATATCCTAATGCACTCTAGGTATCTAAATCGTTGATTTTCCTTGCAAAGTACACAACACCGTGTGATGTGTGATGTGTATTGTATATAGTACTTGCACAATCCGATATGAAGTAATTACGTTCACCACTCTAACTAAAGTCTGGAGTTTAATCCCCAACGAGACGAGGCACGGAAGTTCGTTTTATAACTCGTCTTAAATGAGATTTCAAGTACCCTCGCCCGGCACAGTGGTGGCCAATCGGAGGAAAATAACAATTATTGAATTCAGCTACCGGCTTTTCTCTAAGTAAGGTTCATATAATTGATAGAACAAAATAATCACAAATCAAAGGAATATTAATCTTTTTACATTTGTTATGACATAAGTTTTGATTTCACATGTGTCATATCCAAATGATTACCACGAAGAAGTGATCTTTACACATTCAATTTATATTGAAATAAAATGTGATAAATAAACAAGAACTTTTGAAGCACTTTTTCTTTGTATCTATTATTTATTTAAAAACTTGATAATACAATGTACCATTTAGCGGATTTATTATCAAAAGGCAATCTATTTTGAGCAACCAGGTAAAAGTTTAACAATTTATTTCAAGTCTTGGGCGAAAGATGTAAATTAAACCTTTATATAATACAAAGAAGAAGAAAAGGATTGTGTATTAAAATAAAAATTATTTAATGATTAAAATAAAACAATTATATCTGCAGCTGGAGGTAAAAGGGGATATTGGGGATAAGAAAGACAGAGGAGGAACCAGAAAATACGTTATGTCACTGAAAGGAAATATAATACTTATCACTCAAAAATGATACATTTTTTACCCTGAACCACTTTCTTACTGACTGACCCATCAGTGCTCAAAATGAATGTGCTTTAAAATTTATTTAACCCTCGATATCAATAGCATGTAGCGCCACTCTAGGAGTACACAGCACTTCATGAAAAAAATATCAGAAAATTAGAACTTTTTGAAAATCGTAGGACATCGAATGGTGAGGTTATATATTTAGTTTATCAAATATTACCCTTCTACATACCCAAATTGGTGATTTAGATTTATTGAATAACGTGACCTGGATACAACATTATATTTGCCTTATTTATCGTGCCTTCAAACTCGCGGTTCGTCACCTCACGTTTTGGCAAAACTATCCCGCACGTAAAAAAGCAACAGTACTATCATACTTCTAGCGCTTGTGTGTATTGTTACCAGACGAATTCTTATACTATACTGGAAATCTTTGTTCGGGGGTTCTAAACAAGCATGATAGCAAGCATGATATCAATAGCAAGCATACAACATCACAAAACTTTCAAATGTTAATATTCTTAAGATTAACCCGCAACTTCGTTGGCATGAAAATCGGGGTACTTAAATATAAATTGTAATAATAAGTAAGATATAAGCAGGGCAAAGATGATTTGCTTCTTATTAAATGTAGGTACTTTATGATTTTCTTATTGTCATAATAAAAAACACGCCGATACGAGTATATTCGGAACGTTTTAAAGTTCTATCCAGATTGATCTGGAAAAAAATACGAGAATCCTCAAAACAGATTTTGCTCAAATAGCACATTTTTGTCAATAATAATAATATAGATAGTAATGATTTGTAATCATAACAGATGTCATATTTTTCCCCTTTTGCAAATAAAATGAGGCGTGTGCTATAAAAATACAATTATAATTTTTTTTTCTTTTACCCATGCTCTGGTGGAATGTTGAATAAATAACAATCGCAAGTGAAGACTTTATAAATATGACATTGAACTCTATCAGGGCGGTATTGTTGTGTTTAATATGGTTTTTCTTCGGAAAATTTATATAAAATTTGTTTAAAGGACTAGTAAATAGTTAACCGCAGGAATATTTATCATTACACTGTTTGATATATTGCAGCGTGTAGCGCATGCAGAAGTGTTTGTGTGTGTAAATGATTTATTAATTTAGTCTGTTAATTATGTTGTATCCGTTTTGCGAAAATTCATTTTAAAGAATGATACAATAAATTTAAAATTAAATTATTACGTTGTGAGGAGTATATTATTTGGAATAAGCGAAATGGATAATGAAAAATCAAAAAGAACTAGAAGACTCCATTTTGATAAGAACGGTCAGTCTTACAAAATCTAAAATTTTGAGATGCCGTTAATTTTCTGGAAATTTACTTAGGACGTGTTAAATTATCGATAGAAATCATGATGTTCTTCTATGTTCTCGAAATAATTTCACGTGATCAAAATATAATTTGCTTCATATACATTTGTCGATAATATCTTAGCTGTTGGCGAAGTGTTCGTCAATCCATTAGATCTTTTCAAGGATACCGCCAGAAGTTGCAGGTATGCATACATGACGCACGTATCCCCACTTTCCTAGCTGTCCAACTTCTTTAGGGGCGAGCGTTCCGCTTCCATTCTCGCGCGGACCTCGAACCAACAGACACCTGTCTGTCCTCTGATAAAGTTCAACGTAATTATTTTAATTAATAATTACGTCTCGAAACCAGTTCTAGCCTGTAGTACAATTAGAATCCATTTCATCTCCGAGATTTCTTCTCTACCAAAGACGCCACGTGCCGATTGCGTCATATTCCGAGACTATTTCACATTCTTCAAATCCATCAACGAGCTCTCAAATGCGTTTGTCAGAGGGCTTGGAGGAACGAGTGGCTTCGGTGACGCCACGAACTAGATTCTCAGTCACAGCTCCTAGGATACTCTTCCAGTGGTGTGCAGACATTGAAGAAACCGGTTGCATCATTACAAGGAACAATTACGTCGTAAAACATTTGAACGTATTGTGATTCTATCTTATTTGGTATTCTTTTGGTGATTTCAAATTTTGTATTACCTTGTTTCCTTTGTTTTACGACGCTTCCAAAGCGATCGTTAGAGATAATCTCTCTTGCAAAGGATATTAATCCTTTAAAATTAAACTCTTCAAGTGTAACTAATAGAATCAAAAATCTTATTCAAATTCAAACTAGTCCTACCTGGATCATTTGATCCGGAAGTGAAAATAAATAATTTTAACCTAAATTGTTACTGTGTATCTTTTCTGTTACCTTTCCTCTGGTGTGCTGTGAGTAATTCTTGTGTTGTTACCTGTCGAATCTTGAGACCAAAAAGATCTATGTTCCTTTTTTTTTTTTTAACCACTGAGCTAATTGAGTCAAACTTGATTCTGATAATTTTCATAGTTTAAATAATTAAAATTAAATTAGCCTAAAAGTTCTAGAAAATCAGAAACAGTCTTGTCTTAACAACGTGTTGTAAAGCAAAACAATGATAACATTTAAGTTTGCCCTCCCCCTACACACATTTGATAAAAAAAACTCTACATAGCACGGGCTATTTGTCAAGTTAGCATATTTTGAAATGGCGTCAATATTTATCATTTCATCTAAGGCTATGAAATTGAACAAAATCATTAAAAAAATTACAGTTTTGAGTTTTTTTTACTGAATTCTAGGTAAATACTCCCTGTTGGAGTTTTGCGCTATTTTATTTCATAGAACTTATCTAATAATGTCATTAGATCTAAAGTTTGTGGGTTCGATTCCCACTGATATCTAGTAAGCTTTTGTCTTCTTGTGACTTAAGGCTCCTTTGACATATTTCTGGTTGGTTGGAAGGATTAACATATGGCAATAAACTCACCAGGTAGTTCTTTTACACAAATTAAGTGTAATACAATACGATATATGATAAAATTATTCACAACAATGTTTTGAAATATTTTTGAAAAATTTGCCAACGTATACAATTAATATTGAATTTTTTGTTATATGTTCAACCCCTTGATGTAATAATAGTGACACTTCAGAAATCATAAGAAAGACACATATGAAAATCACACCGAAATAGATTCTGTGGCTTTTAAGTTTTGTGCAAGCAAACAAAAATACCAACTAACAAACTCTTCGTAACATTGGTAAATATAGTACTTTCAACAAATACAATATATAAAATTATGATTAATTAAAACAAAAAAGCCTGTAAGAAAATATGTTTGCATTTTGTTTTTAAAATCAATGACGAAATCTCGCTTTGAAAAAAATACTTATCTCTTCTGATCTTTTTACATGAAAATCGTGTGTTTTTTTAATAATACCAATTACAAAACTATTGATTTATAGGAATTATAATATAAAGATGCTAAAACGTTTAAAATTATAGATTTTTAAAAGAAATATTAAATGAACTCAAGCTTACGCCCACTAAAATTGAGCCAAAGCTATCGAAATCATCTTTAAATAACAAAATGTGGAACATTTGATATCAGTTCATTATTTGTACAGATATTTATTCGGAGATATTTTATATCTTGGGATGAAATTGTTAAAGATAAATTGGTCTTCTTGTCGAATCCTAGTAAAAATTGTTTCACGATCAATATTGTACTGTAATTGGATTTCAAAAATAGCCTTGGGTATTGAAGTAAATAATAAAGATAAAAAATAATGAAATATTTTCTACTTGAAACATGCCGTTTAACGAGCATTCTCAAGTATAATATTTAAGTCAAGCATAACATAGCAACAGCGCTTCCACTAACTAAATAATGTGTATCGTAATCTTTATTTTAGAGTTTGATTATACGAGTATATAAGATCATGACTGGAAAAATGTTCGGTTCTATTAGGCAACAATTTAAAACCAGTGAAGTTAGATGCTACTCTTGATGTATCGTTCGTGTTGGCAAGAATGCTTTCCGTCAGCTTTTCCATAAACACCTTTACTTTAGTGTGAACCAAGTGTCTATTGAACATAGACGCAAATTTGATTTATATATTTACTCTCTAAATATTGTTTTGTATATGGTTGGTTATTAATCTAAATATTACAAACAACAAATCTCACATATTTATTGTATTTTTTTTGTGACATCAGAAATCGAAGACAAGCGTCTTGTCACTAGATCGCCGATAACGTTCGTCGTAGAGGTTGTTATAATTCATATTTTAGGATAAGCCAAAGTGACGACGTTGACTCATTAACTTTGTGGCCATGTGATTATTGAATTATTTCTCGAAATGAATTTTAACGCTTTAATTCTTTGAATAATAATATGTTAGATACACATTTTAGCTCACCAAAAAATTGAGAGGTTCATGACTTTCTCACTTATTTTGACTCCCATTTTATTAAAGCTTCCTTCAAATGAGGTTTTGTGTTTTAGATCTGACCCCTTTTTTGATGAAAATGAATCATGAAACATACACTCGGAGTAAAATATAAATGATTAATCTGATAAAATATTATAAACGTTTCAGTTTAGCACCCCTTGTTGAGCATTAAAATGGTCTGGTAATATGAAACTGTTGATTTAAGAGAGCAGAAAGGGCTATTATGAGAAATAAACTTGATTTGTTTATCATAATTATGCTATTCATTTCAGGTTGTTTCTTTCATTTATTAAAGTCTTAATTCTAAAAGTGTTTGAAAATATTTATGACTTCAATACACCGTACTTTGTTATTTCTCTGTAAAATACTATAATTTACTATTTGCTGATAAAAAACCGTTTTGTTTCTACAAAAAAACTTATATGCATGCAAAGTATACTAGTTAGTGACTAAATAGTGCTGTTTCGTGATACATATATACTCCAAAAAACATCTGAAGTGGGTTAGGTAATAACCACTTCAACATCTGTCAGGAATCAAGTCCGAGAAAAATGGTTTGAAAAAAACATATTCTAATTGCTTCTGGTGAGAGAGCGCTCTTGTAAAGCATTATTCTCCCTACGATATCCCACTAGACTGTCCGATAACGAGTCTATCCCTCCAGCTCTGGTGAGAGAGCGCTCTTATATAGCATTATTAACCCTACGATATCCCAGTAGGTTGTCCGAAAACGGGTCTATCCCTTCAGCTCTGAGCGTTGAGTTTTCTTAAGTCTTACTTCTAGCCATTTTTCCTACATTCAGTTGCTCAAAAATTGTATACAATTCAGACTAGCCAGTAACTAAATGTTATGTATTAAGAGTTAACGTTATGTATTGCTTATCTTATAAGAATTAAGATTTTTTCGTTCAACCTAAGCCTCTATGAGTCAGTAGTCACCTTTGCTCTTGGTCCAACTACGAGTATTTATCAATTTTTTTTATTTTTGAAGCCTTTATTAGTTCTCAGGGAAAGGAAAGCACACTTTTACTTTATTCACTGGTCAGGCAACTATAGTTGAGATATAAGGTGGTTGTTTTCTTCTTAAACGTTCAGTAGCTTGATATTCGATACATATGAATTCAAGTTTGATAAGATATTTTATCAGACAAGAACAATGATTTATATAAAAAAATCAGAAGAGGTTCAAAAATTATGTTGTTAATTAAACAACTTCGAATTGAAAATGATTAATTCACTAAATTTTATTTATAAATGGTGGATAGTTAGTTTTACTACTACCAGTATTTTTATAAAATAACTTTATGCTTCTTAATCAGCAACGTTTCATTTTTAAGTTTATTTTGCAATTATTTTTATGAATGAAAGATTGTTAAAAAATATTGTTGGGTTAAGAAGTTCATGAATAAGATAAATTGTGTTATGTTCCACAAACGAAACAATGAAATCATTTTACTCAAAGACTACGATTCGTGGTTTTACGTCCTAAGGAATAATCTTGATTCGGTACAAGAGTAATGATCAAACAAATATATCTCTGTCTACAGAAAGCCTCGGGATAAGAGATAATAAATATGTATCAAAGTATTTTAGTATCATTCGTTAAATAGAAAATTAATAAAAGGTATTCTTCGCTTTACGTAATTTTATTATAACGCAACTTAAATAAAATTAAGAATGAAAATGTTAAAAGCCGATTTGAAATTAGGGGTTTAGCTGGTGAAAATGTATTTTTTACTTACACAATATATAGAGCATTTTTTTATACATATTTTTATTGGTATTTATTTGATATCCCTTGATCATATAGTATACCTACAAGTAGATATGTCACATAAAACAATGTCATGTTATATCTTTGAAAAGAAAAAAAAAACTATGATTACACATATACGTATTTTTAATCACACCGTTCTGCTATAATATTAAATGTCAAATAAAATAAAACCTAACAGACGTCAGTATTTTTCTTACATCATAAAATCCAATTACCGATAAATATTTAAGAAAAAGAGGAAAATCGGAGTTTATTTTACGTTTCATAAATCCAATTTTTCCTTTCTCTCATAACCCTGTTACCTTTCCAAAACGGTTTCTCCGAAAAATATTAAAATATTCGAGTTATATTGAAGGGGGTTTAGAAAAATAGTTCTCCAAAGCATGCTATATTCTCACATTGTTATTGCGGGGTATTGATTGGCTATTTTCAACGCTAACCTACTCAGATAGAAACAAAAACCCATTTAAAAATGCAATTTCATTATGTTATATAATAAATCATTTTTATTCTAGCATTCTACTAAGATATACGTGATGCCGAAGAAGGGTACTACAAATTCCGTAGATGGCATGGGTGTACTCATCTATCTTTCTTGATTGTACATATATATAGAGCTGGCATATTAATTATTATAAGCTAACGATGCGTTCTTGAGTATTTTGAACATATCTCCCGAGACAGTTTGAAAAGTTTTGTGGTTGTATTGTATGAGTATTACTTTCCTTGTAGACAGTACAACCTAGCGGGATTATTACCATGTGACAATCTCTTTCGATTAACCAGAAAGATTTTACAGAGACCTTAAGTGGAAACCAGACTGAAATCTTTATTTTTTTAAATATGTTCCTACGCGGATCGAGCCCGCAACCCTAATGGGTTGAGAGACTAGCGTCTTACTAACTAGGCCTCGGAGGTGGTCGCTTATGGTGACATGGAAGAAACGTACAATATAAAATGTCATCGGTGCATCAACCAAATAATGGATACTACTGGCATATCCTTAATCGCTCTTATCAAAACTACGGAGTAAAGGGGGGGAATGGAGAAAAAATTTGGAGAGTTATGGTGATAATCTTCAGTCTTGAGTAATACGGCTGGGAAGGGAACAAACTTATATATTCATTTATAATAATTTCGTTCCTTTGTATTAACGTTCCAAGTATTTGCGTGCAATTTTATTGAAAGTAGAATTACAGGTTGAGTCTTTATCGCAATATCCAAATGTAGCAGAGATATTTACCTACTTAAACCAAAATCTTACTTATGCAGCGTTTGCTTTGACCTAACGGACTATTAACTAAACGGACGGATGTTATGTGGATGTCATAGAGAAACAACTGAGCAAACTACGACTATTATAAACAATTTTTGTACATATTATATTCAACCTATGAAAATACAAACATATCATAAATCCCGTAACTAGTTTATTATGAGAAACAGTCGAAATGCTCACATCTTGTCACTTATAAATATTCTTAACTCTTCAACGCCATTTTATATATCATCGAAAATATCCAATGACTAACAGACTTGTGTTATACTCCAGCAAGAATTGACTTTTGGATTTATCAGTTCACCACTTCATTTTCTACGTTATCTTTTACTGTCCATGATGCTAGACTCTGGAAGCAACTACCAGACTTACATCAATTTTGATGTGCTTCCAATGACAAATTAAACATTTCATCTCTGTCCAGTGACATAGAAAGTTTTTCACAAATTTTACATTATCTCTTTTGTATAATATCTTATCCCTTTTTAAAGCCAGCTATGATGTTTTTGGGTATTATTGTTGTTGTTTGGGTTTTTATTTTGTTTTAGTGTTGCAGAGTTTTTTTTTTCCATGACAATACCATAAACCGCACCACTTTGTTAAACTAATGTTTCAAATGAATTATTGTTTCTTGATATTTTTTCAGGACTCTATTAAATTATGATCCAAGCTTTTGAAAATCAGTGTTATTAATGTGTTCAGTTATTGTGATTAATTTATTCATGTTTTTCCGGATCTTAATGACGACTTGAAAATTATCTTAAATAAATATATTTATTATTCTCATTGGAAAAATAAAATAAATAATGAATTCTTAAAGAATGTTACTTCAATAGAAACTGTTCCAAGCATTTTTATTTTAAATTTTAATTACGTCAGTTACGAGTATAAATAAGAGGTATATTTAAAAGCAGTTTCTTTATATAAACGAAACAATTGATATTTTAAATTTTCAGAAGTTTATTTAAAAAACTGTCAAATACTGAATGACGCTTTATAACCGCCATAACCGTTAACTGAGAAAAAAGTTTTATTTTTACCGCCGTAACTAAATGGGTTAAATATCCGTTTTGTTATGTTACGAGGAAAAAAGACGCCTTTATTGGCATTGGTTTATCCGGCCATCCTGAAGATGGTGCTATTATAACAGAAATGAGATCTTAAAAGTAATTTGAACATGTACCTTTGTATGTTGAAGTCGACTTCTTTGATATATTTTAAATATAAGAGGTGTTAACCTTTCTTAACTGTATGTTTTTGATGATGCTTTATAACGATTTCTTAAATTATATATAATAATGGTGAGCTGTAGATATTATATTATATTAGCTGTAGATTTACTCTTTTATCAAGGGATTTTTTAAGTATTGATTTTTGTTGATAAAAGCCCAACAATCAAAACAACTTAAAATCCAGTTTTTTTTTACTTACAAAATAATTCAATACATTTACTATCTGATGCTTGACGAAGTAATATTAAATAAAATGGTACTTTTTATTAGTAATAAACTAATTCAAAGGGAACAAAAATCCGCTAAACAGTGACGTCCGTATTATTTTGTTTACGAACTTTTATGGGTATTAATAAAACTTCTTTATATTTTTATTGCAGTGTTTTCGTTGAAACCTTAGAATTAATGCAAAAAATTAATTCATCAATATTGGAGGGTTTTTTAATTATTCTTTTTTTTATTAAGTAAAAGGCACTAAATTATTTCTGCCTAGAATTTTGCCACCTGGACAGCACTGAGAATTCCACATATCAAGTCGGGCGCTACAAGTGTCATATGGACTGCTTCTCATCGCAGATGCAGAGAGTTGATCTATTACGGAACATTCTTCATTTTGACATATTGCCCTCGATTTTCCCATTTCCGTGTCCAGAACCTCAAGTTTTCGAATTTGATAACAACTTATTTTTATCTCTCAGGTCCAAAATTTTACAGCCTGCACAAGCTATGACATGAATAAACAGAGAACTTGCCGGCCACGCCTAATATATCACATAATCAGATGTTACCGTTAAATTTTGATACATCTACCTACAACATAATATCAACTAGAGCTGAAAAAAGACATATCGTTTCGTTGTATTCTAAAATGTAACCATTTAGATACTGTTTACGTAGAAAATTCTCCGTAGGCATCATCTAAACATAGTTTAATTTCTGCTGAATGTTTCCTTCTTTTGAAAGAAATGTGATAACCGCTCTATATTCATTTAAGAATATAACGAAACAACACATTTTTCTTCAACTCTAGTTGACATACTATTAAGGGTAGATGTAACAAATTTTAACTGTAACATCGCCTGATCATGTGGTGGGTGAGACTGGCAAAGTATAGTATCTACTCATAAACAGTCAAACTTGTTCAGGCCGAATATTTTGGAGATAAGTGGTAGAACTCAATGACTAAATGGTATTAAAATATTATTTTCAGCGTTATGTTCTGTTTCGTTTTGTTTATTACAAATCTATGGTAGAAGCCAGTTTTTTTTTAAATTTATAATTTGAGTTCTTTCAGTAATTTAATAAGGGAGTATTTTTGCTTATCCCTAGAAAAAAAAAAACTAAATACACAAAACACAGAATCCTACATTTTTTCCTTCAAACCAAATTTTGAAAATTCATCTTCGTGTTTTCTTTGGCTAAAGATTTTTTCTTGAGCTTGAAAGTAAGCTCCGTGAAATATTAATGTGAATTATGTGAAAGTTCACATAAAAGGAAAAAATATTTCAGAAAAAAAAAATCGTCCTAAAAATGATTAATATTTTATGAAACCGAGAGAGAGCCTGAAAATACTGAAAAATGTTTTAATTAAAAAAACTCGTAATTTACTCCCTCTATTTTTATGTTGGATAAAAAATGGAAACAAAATAAATAATACGGGGGGACTTGAATGAGAAACCTTTTTGGAAAATAAACGCTGTAATATTTTCTTCGAAACATTTCAAAAGCGCGTAGGTTTGATGAACAAAGACGAAAACAGACGAGGCATTTCTTAGAACTTGGAGTTTTTTCACTTGCTAAACGGGTATATGTATATTTATTGGACTTCCCACTCGTGTTTCCATGGTGATCTAAGGCGCTCTTTGGTAACGGTTGCTACAGAAACCTCGAGAGAAGAGACGCTTGAAGTTGAGTTTATCTTTTTTAATTAAAAATGAATTCATTGAATCTTATATTGATTATATATCAATGAAGATTTCTCATATACGAGTATGTTAGATATTAAAACAATATCAGATTTAATTTCCAACCGAATATACCATTACTGTTATCAATTATCTAATGAGCTCACATTCATCTCGACCCAGAGAGCTCATCGGAGTTTAAGACGAGTCAGAGAAAGGCAGAAAATATCCACGTGCGTTGATACTTCACATTGTGAGTGACATTAACGTGCTTTTCTAAGGATTTGACTTGTTATTAAGAATGTGATGAACTCTGAACGGCCTTGCATATATGAGGTTTCATTGTTTCCCAGTTGTGCTTATGTGGAATGATCCAAACTATCAGTCACATTGTGTATAAGTATCGAATAAATTCATTCCCAGAAAGACTGAAGGAAATACATTGGACTGTATTATGACAAACCTGAACGTGTGACTATGAGAGATAAACCATACCAAAAGAAGAAAAACAAACCAGATTTAAACAAAAAAATTGCGGTGTCCAAAGTCATAGGTATCCATCCTTGAACTCGCAAATATCAAGCAAAAAATTCTAGTATTATTTGAGACAGGAAACTCAGTGGAGTTCAAACCAGCAGCTTACAGTGCCTTTACATTTAAAATTGGAAAACGATCGATCTTTTCAAAACTTACAAATAAAAAATCAAACTTGTCCCAAGAAAGTCATGCATCTACATAATAAACTGTTAATTATTATCCTTTTGTATTAGTTGACTATTGGAGTTAAAATGTAAATTATGGTAATAATGGAATACAGGTGGCATCATTTATTGAAATCGTTAAAATCTGAATGTTTAAGATTATTTATTTATCAATTTTCAACGACCGCGGCCTTTCTAAAAACGGAAAAATCAAACAATTAAACAAAAAAAAATTAACTGTAAATGGAAATAGCAATTCCAAAACATGTCACATTATTAAAATTAGCAAAAATTAAAAAAAGTGAAATCTTAACACATAATTTAAACAACATAACATTTATGTACAGAAAAGAAATAATAATATATTGCATATATAATAGTACTCGTATATCAAAAATAAAATAAAAAGTGCACTTTATAATGAAAAACTGCTTTTAAATTTATAATGATAAATAAAAAAGTAAGGCAATAATGAATATTGAGAAATCTAAAATATTCCTGATTTTAGTCAACCCTACCTCTACCCCAGAAAAAAACTGGAAATGTTCAAATCCATCGGAATTTCCAATCATAATTATCGAAAAACTTTTACACTAAAGATACTAACATAGTGTTACAAATTTTACGATTAATGCGTTTTTACGAGTAGCTCGTCTAGTTATCATTCCTTAGTTCAATTGAAAAAACTCCATAAAAATTTTGTCACAAGACGGATATAAATTCCAATATAAAACATGAATTTTACAAAATGAGGTTAATTCATATGAAATTAATTCAGAAACATAAATGTTAATAGCCCAGTTGATTAGGATTTACAATTTTATGTCTGAATGGCTACATTTATTTATTTATTTATTTATTATTACACATGACAAGAAATATACACAATTTGAGAAAAACAACAGATAATTTGATTTGAACATACAATTCTAATGGATCTGGGTTTGTTGCCTTTCATTTGTCGTATCCCCAGTAAACTAGGCTTTTGCCTGTATCTCACTGAGGATATTTAGCATGAAAAAAATAAATCGATACTTCTTTCCGATTTTTGATTACACAAAAACAAAACCCCGTTGCACGCTCTCATCAACCTGACAGCGACACTCAACTACAACTGGAAACATCTTGCGAAATTCAACTCCTCACACATCATCTCTCCAGAAAGACCAAAAATATTCATTCCACACTATACCGCACACAATCATAAGAATAAAAATTAAAATCAAAACAAAAATTAAAACAAAAAAAAAATACACAGAAACACAAATACAAAAACAACCAAAATTAAAACAACAAGAAAAAACTCACACTCACGAGCTCACATAAATCCCTTTCACTCGTCATTTATCCTGAAAGCCCAAGTACTCAAAATCCTGTCGCAATAACAACCACGATCCGATCGACTGTCTAAATGGTTTTCCTACCTTTACCTTTATTGAAGTCGGCACGCCATTGTATGTAATGCGAGCCAAATAAGCATATTGCCTTTGGGCAAAAGAGGTTTTAACTCTAGGGATGGTGAACATTTCATTAGTTGCCATGCGTGTCATGTGTCTGCTGAGTCTGCATCTTCCATAACATGGATGTTTTTATAATACGAGTATATGGATATTAAACATACAAGTTTTTTTATTATACATTTAGATAAATTATAAAGGCTGTAAAAAATTAAAAAACCTTTTAAATATACTAAATTATTTGTTGTTTAAAGGATACGCTATAATAATATCACTAAAGTCGAAAGTTTTCGCAAAACAAAAAAAATATATTTAAATTAATTAATTTTAACTTCATTACTTGTTAGTTAATAATGTTCGATTCTGCTCTTCTCTCCCCTTTAGTTGTCAATGTCTACGATTCACTTTGACTAACCTTTACAATGGCAATATTGTGAAACAGAAGCAATGTGTTCATTAAAACTAATTTTGAGTGTCAGTGTCACGCGAGCTTTAAGCCAACTCAAGGGAACTATCACCATCAAAGGGGGGATAGATATGTAGTTTTGAAAAAAAATGTTTCAACGGTTTTGTTTTTTTTGCTGTTGCAATGTTTGTTATAAGTACGTATTATATTTTTTAATATTCATAGCCGCATTTAAAAAAATAGATATTAAAAGAAAGCGTGAGAAAGAAACGAGTTGACAATGGATTTTCAATGTTTGAAGACATCGTTGTGTTTTTTTGTTAATGTTAAAATTATATATTTATGTAATTAAAACATATATATGGAGCTTGAAAATATTTGATATTCTTTTTAATGATTTATTTTAAGACATATTAAAAAAAATCCTTCCCGCGTGACGATTAACATATGTTGTTGTACTTTGCGTTGAAATAACGTAACCATCACTTGTGTAGACAGTTAACCTTACTGCCCAACTCAAGACTCGTACATGTGATTTTATTTTAAATTAAGACATAAATAATGAAATATATATTATATGGTAAAGATTTTAAAATATCAAATTTTATCTTTTTATTTTAATTATTTTATGCACACATCTGGTGCAAAAATTTTGGCGCTATATTAAACTACACTGTCACAAGTCATCAAGTAAAAATACAAAATTTACCCTTATTGATTCTTTTATTTGGAAATTTGAAATCCTGTTATTATACAAAAATATTTTTCTTTAATTCAGAAAATGTTATGTAAATATATTCAATTTTTTTAATCCAATTTCGCTTGTAGTTTTTATGATGGAATTGATCATTTTTCAGGGGTTATAGAAATATTTAGATTATTGTGCATGGTATGAATATTGTCGAAACCATTTCATAAACAAAATTTGATCTGTGGTTTTAGAAAGATTATTTTGAAATCCCGCTATTTTAAGTTCAATATAAATTTGCTTGGGAGGATTTTTTTAAATTCCTGTGAATTTAAATAATTGACAAAATAACATATTTGGAAAAATATCCTTTTTGAAAATTTAGTGACCCTCTAAAGTAAGTATTTTTTTCAAAATTATGTTGGTATTTTTATAGGATTATATAATTTCTAAATATTTTTGTTCATAAGCTTTTTTTCAACGAAAGCATTTATGGAACAGTTATGTGATTCAAAAGATTTTGTTTTAAGAGATAAATTCGTTAACGCTGATTTTGGAAAATAAAGAAAAAAAACAATAAAAAATATAATTCGATTAAAGTTTAAAGTATGGACAACGAAATAAAATCAGGAAGTTTAAAAACATGAAATGATTCATATTTTAAAGAAAGATGCGAAACCCATTTGACCGATATTTATCTCTCAGTTTACTCACGTAGCTCTTTATGCACTTAAATAAAAAGAAACAAAACGAACCGTATATGGGTAGACCATTATCAAAATCGTTCCACTTCCCGTCGGAAATATCCAGCGGATACGTCAAGTCCTTCAAAGCGATTTTCGTTTCAGTGTATGGCTGAATTTCAGCCGTAAATCTTCCACCAGTCCCCCATTTTGTTTTCACTCGCAATGGGTCACCTCACCCCGGTTTATGTTAATTCAGAATTCGTACCTTATAAAATCGTGCCATGAAGCTTATTATTATCCCCATGATCAATTCCAAATGCGTTACCATATACATGTCCTGAAACATTTCAAAATGAAATTATATACATGTAGAATTTGAGGAAAAATAAAATACAATATCTTCTGTCACTGAAATGAAAATATGAAACAAATATAAAAAGCTAATTTCTCCTGATGTTTCATCTTAAATTGAAACACAAATTGCTCATAAAAATTTAAAATAGCATGATAAGATATCTATATAAAAATAAAAAGAATACATTAGTATCGTTTTCATTTGTCAGTTTTACAAAAATTTGGAACTGAACTAAATATCTTCGAATACTTAAATTATATACAAATTATGTCAAACGTAATTTTCTTCCAATTAGTCGAATTTTCAAAAACTTTATTATTTATTTATTCACGGTCAAATTCGACCCCAAACAATTTTTACCTAGTGAGTGAATTCAGAAATACAAGAGTTTATTATATTCAAGCGTTTAAAAAAATTAACAAGAAGATTTAAGAGCATCCTGATATTAATAGGTACATACTACTTTTGAAAAGGATACATTTATGGAAATAAAAAGGACAAGTAAATATTATTGATGATTTTTGTAAAAACGTGTAAACAAATTAAAATTGTTCAATACTGCATTTTAAAAAGAAATTGTATTTCAATATTTTGTAATTACAAAATTTCATTAAAATTATTCGCAATAAGAAGAGTTGATTTAGACGCATTATTAATTTTAGTCGTATTTCTCACGACGTGGTTCGCTTATGCTCTGGAATCGGTTCCAAATGGTTTGCCTGCATTCCTTACGATCTTGATCCATGTCGAGTGCGCCCAATAAAGGACTAGGTAAGTCAAATTGTTAAATTGAAAATCTTAGTGCAATATAAGATATCCCTTAAACTAATTAATCAAAACATGTATGCTGATAGAAAATAATTACATTGTAATTTATTCAGTTAAACACTGTTTATTTCCCTTTATATAATGGTATACCATAGACTTGTTTGTGCTCTCCTGATGATGAGGGGAAACCTTGAAACCGGTATGGTTATATTGTACCATTATAGACGGTCTTTCAAATTAAGCGGTTTTTAAATTCTTGGATAAAACACTGATGGCGTTGCGAACTTGCCTGGGTCTTATGACATTTGAGAAGTGTAATGTATGGCATTTATAAAAATGGAGTCGTAAACAATATAACAACGCGTTCAAATTGAGAATTATTGTATCTATTGTAATCTCCGGAAACGGTGATGTTAATTGGTCACCAAGATTATGTGATCCAACGGTGTCACTATTTTCTCTGGGGTTACGTGAAAATCCAGGTGTATAAGAATGACCCCCAATCAATTGCTGAGCTGAAGGACAAAATTATTCGGTGAGTAAGAACCGCAATTATGCCAAAATGTCATCGAAAATTTGGACAAAATAGTAGACATCTGTGGAGATGCAAGAGGTGGACATTTGGCGGATATTGTTTATAGTGTTTAAATGGCATACATTATACTTCAATGATCAATAAAAGGATTTTTGATATCAAAGCAAATTGTGTGTTTTATTCAAGAGTTTAAAAAAAATATTTAAAAAACCACTCAATTTGAAAGACCCTTTATAAAATGGAATAATCAGTGTTTGACTAAACAAATATCAATGTTTTCAAAGCTCTACAGTGTTAATGCCTTAACTATAAATAATATTTTTCAGCTTTCTCAGAAAGAAGCATTCAGTATTACATGAAAACACATTGAATCATTAAACTCATTACACATAATACTATCCGTACAAAATAGCTCGATGAGGATATAAATAATTTGAAAAAACACATTGAATCATTAAACTCATTACACATAATATTATCCGTACAAAATAACTCGATGAGGATATAAATAATTTGAAAAAACACATTGAATCATTAAACTCATTGCACATAATACTATCCGTACAAAATAGCTCGATGAGGATATAAATAATTTGAAAAAACACATTGAATCATTAAACTCATTACACATAATACTATCCGTACAAAATAGCTCGATGAGGATATAAATAATTTGAAAAAACACATTGAATCATTAAACTCATTACACATAATATTATCCGTACAAAATAGCTCGATGAGGATATAAATAATTTGAAAAAACACATTGAATCATTAAACTCACTACACATAATACTATCCGTACAAAATAGCTCGATGAGGATATAAATAATTTGAAAAAACACATTGAATCATTAAACTCATTACACATAATACTATCCGTACAAAATAGCTCGATGAGGATATAAATAATTTGAAAAAACACATTGAGTCATTAAACTCATTACACATAATACTATCCGTACAAAATAGCTCGATGAGGATATAAATAATTTGAAAAAAATACATTGAATCATTAAACTCATTACTCATAATACTATCCGTACAAAATAGCTCGATGAGGATATAAATAATTTGAAAAAAACACATTGAATCATTAAACTCATTACACATAATACAATCCGTACAAAATAGCTCGATAAGGATATAAATAATTTGAAAAACAGTGATGTTCATTCACATTTTTTCAAAGTAGAGAAACGTGAGGTAGGTGAGATGCTAAAAGAGTGAATATGGAGATAAAAGTTTCGCTTGAAGATTGTCGGTTCAATGATTGGCAATAATAACTCAGCGGGGATCAGCTTCAATGAAAGAAGGAAAACATAGGTTCGAATTTCATTTACAGAAATATCATTTGGTTTATTTGTTTTTTTGGAATAAGAAAATATGATGAATAAAAAAATAACATACTTTCGTTTATTATATAAACTAGTACATTAAAATAATCGTATTTTGAACTTTGTCGCCTTGTATAAAGGTAAGTGTGATGGTCTCTATCCTACAACCTAACATATAGTAAAAAAAATCTCTACCTTGGATATATTTCGATTTCGTATTCTGAATCAGTATGTGTATTATCGTATGTTTTTTTTATATTATCCTGTAAAAATCCTCCAACCATATTGGACGATAATAAGCGTCAAGATACCCACAAGGATTTGAGAGGTAGTTTTTGCCTGGGGCCAAACTTGTATCTTTCATCTTTACTTTCCGATATAAGAACTTACTTTTTCCATAGGTTAAATCTGAGAACTAACCGAAGTGTCCAAAAAAACTCCTTCGGACCCTTATTGATTCTTTCATACTGAAATGTGGATTTTCATAAAATAATATTTTAATGGAAACACTGTATTTTTTAAATTATTATTAGTATGAAATATTTTCACTGTATTTCTTGTAAGAATTAATTTTCTAACGATTTGATGAATATGTATATTATTTTCATCAACGCTACAATGTTCCTTACAACAATATTTTATAAAATACAAATTATGAGTGCTTCATTTCTTATAAAGAAAAATAATCTTATGATAAAAAATCAGCTGCTAGAAACTAAATTATAAATATTGTTCAAACAACTATTGTACCATACAAAGTTTTTTTTCACCGAAAACTTATTCATATGTTAAGTAAAGCCGAGTTTCAATTCAATCGGTTTTCTTAATGATGATTTTTAATGATCTTTGAGGTGTGTTTTATATTTGTGTGTTTTCCTTTAAATTCATTTTGTTTTACTTTGGAAAATCTTTCAATGTTTTGATTGAAATGGTAAACATTCAATTTAAAATGTTTTTTTTAAATCTGGACTGGAACCACATATTGAAACGAAAATATTAATGTCAAGATATCCAACAAAACCTAAGTAATTGCTTAGTTTGTTAGATTCTAGATACATAACACGTTATTTGCAATATCGTGTATCATATTTAAATGTTTTTTTCTAATATGCGTAAAACTTTATGTTTAATGATATGGAAAAATATTTATTTTTAGAAAATGTACATTGATTTGAAATTACAAAACTCATTTGGGCAAAAAAAAACATAATTAAGTGAAGCTTCAAATATCTCTTATTGTTTTTTTTATTTCTACAATAAAATTGAATTGATACGCTTTAAATGAAATCGTTCTCATTTGAGTGAACAGTATTTTGGCTGCACAAATCCTGAGAATAAAATAGACATCCTTGAATATTCCAACGAACTCTTGACCTCTGTCAGAGATAGAGAAAGAAAGAGAATTCAAAGGGGATGAGGGAGTAGCCAGATAAGCTGAAAGACGATCCCGAGGAATAATTCTCCTACAGGGGTTGTGATCAACATCTAAATTCACTCAGGTAAAAAAAACCCGACCGAAAAAAGAAGCGAAATAAATAAGAGCCAACTTCGTCGAATTTCTTGTGTTGATATTGTAAACATGGAAATATTAACATAAAAATATGAAAGGGACCAACAATATTGAGTATCGGCCTTTTTTTCTCTTTGAAAGATTTTTTAGAATAGAAACACACCTCGACAACGTTCACTCAACTGGCGTACCTCTGTTCGAAATAAATGTATGTAGAACGGGTATATTTGATATATTGTGCCATAGAAATATTATCATGTGAATGGAAGAAAAACAAGGAATCTTACATTGTTAAGCACTTACGAAACAGGACAACAAAAAATGGAATTTATTTACTTTAACAGAATCCCGCTTATATTTTAAAGGTTCATTCAAAATTATATTTTAGATACGACAAAAAGGTTATGTGTTGACTGTATTTATTTAAAAATTGTTTACAATAGTCACTTTGTTATCACTTTTCTTCTCACCGTCACGTCAAGTTCCAATTGAAGTTGACAGAGCGAAAATATGCCCACTTAATCTTTCTTCAGATACACATCGTTCGTTTTTGCCACGTGCATACTCTCTCAATTTTATAGAAACATTTTATAGAGCGAAAAGTTTTTATAAAATAAGGACAGCATGCGTCTTGCATGTCATAATTTTATATAAACTTTTCACTCTTTCCGAATTTCTTTCATTTGATCATGCCACATTTTCCTCGTTCATTTCACACTATAGATTTTTTTTAACTCTTTCATCATTAATTATTTATATATAGCTAAATCATCTCAATTCTCCAATTTCCATCTTAGTCCCTTCATCTTCTTTCAATCCGTATTTTTTTCTAAAATCCTCATTTCTGATCTGTCATATTTTGTATTCACACATTTTATGCAACGTTATCGCCCCCACCGCATTTATTTACATTAAACATTTTTTTGCCATGTTCAAGTTTCGTTTACATGTCCTTGTGTTAGAACCAAGATGCCATTGGAAGTATCCAGAACTTCTTCCTTTCTGTTGCTCCAGTAGGTTAGGTCCATTTTTTCATTTGAATTGCTCCAGTAGTACATTGTTAAACTCACAATTTACTCTATCCGCTGCTTCTACTATTTTAATATGGTATAATACTTCATTACCTTTGTTTAATAAATAGTAAATAAATAATAGGTATTTTGATTGCAATATGGCACATAAATATATATCCTGAATAAACAGATATACGTGAGTCGTCCAGAAAGTAAAGAACGTTTTGGCATAACTAAATAAAAACGAAAGATATCAGCACAACCGTTCAGTAACAAAACACGACCGTTCAGTAACAAAACTCGGCTCGCACTGAAGCGAGGGAAGGAGCTAACTGGCGCGCATACGATCGCGGGGGGGGGGGGGGGATCGGCACAGGGTGTGGTGCGCAATCGTTCTTTACGTTGTGGACGCGCCTAGTATATTTAGGCAATTGAAAAACGAAAAAAAATTGATAGAGAAGCTAGTAAAAGGTTTTGGCTCATCTCATAATATTCCTCGAGACAAACCCACCAGTTCAGTCGAGACACACCCCCACGAATGAAAGGGTGAGACAGGCTGTAAGGAAGCTAGGTTTTTTTTAGTGCACACTTAATATGCTTTGATGCATTCCCAACTGAGTTTTTAAAATTAAATCCCTTCTTTAAAAAATATATTGATATTAAAACAAATGTCCATGCTATATTGAAATTGTTGAAAGAAAAACATTTAACAAGCCGCGAAAAAATTGGTATCTAGACCACGTAGTACTGCTAGATTTCAAAATAAAACGAAACGTTTTAGCGGCAGTTGGAAAACAAGTTAGCTCGATTCTCAACCATTATCTGCACTGAATGTAATTACTTGAATGGCCACTTTAAATGTTACGAATACTTTACTTCATCGTTCTAGTAAAATGGCAGAATTCTAGAGCTAAAAAAATCTCTATAAAATCTCACTTTGAAAACAATCCTTTGATTTCAATGTACTTGAAGAATTATCGATTACGAATATTCAAAAAAAGAAAAATAATAAAATAGATTTTTGTAAATAATTCGTTACATCTTCCGCGAAAGCGAAATTAAAAAAACTATTAGAAATAAAATGTTCTTTCTTATGATTTATAAAAAATGCGCCACTGTTGAAGAAAACTAAGGTGGACAATAATTTTCCTAATTAATTTCTCCGTTTTTTAGCTCTCTGGTGTTCAAACACTTTAATGATATGAGAGCTTAGTTGTTTAAACATATCAATCAAATATCACGAACAAGTCATTAACTCCACTTATAAAAATAAGAACACATTTACAAAAAAAAAAATAAAAGAGTGAAAAAAAAAAAAAAAGCTAACATATGTTAAGTCATCACTTGACGCTAGTGGTGTGTACGAGTATACTCATTCATATATCATATATAAGTTCACGAAGATTATTCGAAGAGAAAAAGAACATACGATTATTTCGAAACGCGGCTATCCGCCGTGCACTAAATGTTAAGTTTTTTTATTTTATAAATTGACAAATTCCAGATATCTTTGTTGGAAAATATATTGAAAATGTCGAATCACCGTATTTCAAAACGAGTGTTTAATGTAACGCCCGGATTTGAGAATTATTTTAGTATTTCATGAATTACGTACCCCGCTATATGAGAAAAAGTCTCGGGATAATATGTGGGCAGTAATGTATAGTACCCGGCGGTAAGTAATACACAACGGGATTAAGAAAGAGACTGTCGCTTTGTACAGCGTCGTTTCCGTCGCACGATGCATTAACAGTCCGTGCGACAGAGACGACGCTCTACAAAGCGAAAGTCTCTTTCTTAAGCCCAGTGTGTATTACTTACCGCCGGGTACTTATAATTAGTTGAATAAAAAGTAATTTATTGTAACATACTGTATAAAACAACTTTATTTGTACATAGAATTACCCAAATAGTTAACTGCCATATGACTGTCATTTACCACCAGATATTTAAAAAAGATTGAAAGTGAAAACCAGACTTATTGCAGCAGTTTTTTTTATCAATCAGTAATGAATAGTTTATATAACATTTTAATCATATTTTAAAAGTCAATCAAGAATAATTAAATTAGTTAAATTTTATACAAACTTTAGGAAATTTTGGGGAAAACTAAGTTGAAGAATTCGTTAATCTGCATATTTATAGTAGCTGTGGATTACACCAGAAGTGGGATGAAACAGTTTCGAGAAATGCATTGAGGTCGACCATGAAACTACAAGACGTGCATAGTCAACAGAATCTAGTAAGATTAAGCAAACTATGTTAACACATGTCTAGTTAGTGTACAACTCACTGAAACCACTTGAAGTTTGCTCTAACATGAGTGAAAATTTACTCCCAAACTGATGTTAAATTTCATTTTCAAGTTTACATGAAAAGTTTCTATTTCAAGATATTATTTTATTGATAGAACGTTTTAACGCTTACCATTTATTGGACGAATTAAGCTGTCAAACATTATATGATATACTTTCTACCACGTTTCACCTTACTTCAGATGGACGTCTAGTTAATCGAAAATGAATATGACATTTACTTTTTTCGCTAATAATTCTCGATAGAATTCCTTCATTCACTAAAAAAGTTGATATATTTTTATTCCACTCACTTTTTAACCATTCTTCAATGATCGAGTTTGAGTGGTGAACAAAAAAATGTGATACGTTTTTTTGTTAACGAGTATAAATATCGTGACATATTAATAATTGTGTGATTTTTCAATAAACTGTTTCAATTGTTGTTATCTGTTAAGGTAAAAAAGTTGCTTGTTACAATATATGATAGCAAAATTTAAATGCTAGTTATAAAAAACGACATTATAATACAATAATCAAAAATTAATCCATCAGCAAGTCCAATAAGAAGGTAGAATACTAAGTCAGCGGGGGACATTAAATTGGTAGGAATGAAGGATTTTTTGTTAAGGATTTTTATTTATTTTTTCACTTCAGTGTAAAAACAATCTATCGAGATTATGGTCAAGGGGTAATCTTTTCAAACTAATTGGACAAAGTAAATGAAGGAAGGGATATGGTTGCAAACAAAAAAAATATCCCACTTTACAAAATGATTGAACAATACACATATTAAAAATAGAAATGAGACGGTGGAAAAAAAAAATCAAAAAGTTTGTGTAACAATTTTGTTTTTTTCACATTTTTAAGTGTACATTTTGAGAATACATAATCATGGTAAAATGATTACCAATTATTCAGAAAACTATACTTTGTTCTTTGTTCTTTTCATATCACATAAAGATAATACGGTAATGCATCACACTTGTCCAATCATCATTCTGTTCAATGAAGCTAATCAATAATCAAAAGTGATTGGAAGAAAATTAAATAAACTGTATTTTTTCTGTGTAAAATATTACGAATTTATCTCATTCATTTAATTTTTTTAAATTAACAGTAGTAATTATAAATTTTTAAATGATATTAACGAGTTATCATCAATTTAAAAACAAAATTCATAATCTATTATAGTATTATTTCGAAACAGAAAATAAATGTCGATGATGTAATTATATATTTTTTTAAATTTTAATTAAAATCATAAAAATGTATTTATCAATAAAATATAAAAATCCTATTTGTTTTAAAGAAATATTATGAAAATATCTTCTTTCCATTTCTAAGGTAATATTGTTTCATGTTGATCATAAAAATATCCTACTAACATCCATTTTCGTCGATTTTACTAAAGAAAATATGTAAGATCCTTTGGAGAGTAAATGGCTTTCCCTTTGGTTTATTATACATTCAAAAGAACCTGCCCAAATCGTATTTTCAATCAAGAGGATAAGGTATCGTTTAAAATAGGAGCAGCCACAGGGGTGGGGTGGGGTGTCCTATTAAGTTTAATTACTTTAAGAACACAGGGTAAAGGAAAGAAGGGAACCAAATGGTTAATCAAAAATGTTCAAATACCATTTCGCAAAAACATTTGTTGAACATTAACCGTTAGTAGGCATAAGGCCAGTAGACTGCGAGGATTGGGATAAAATGCCAACTTCCTGGAAAAAATAAATTTATTCTCACAAAGTTACACCCAGACGACCATTTAATCACTCGCCCACCCTAACTTGGTGTTTACCGCATTACAACTTTTACGATTACTAAATTCACAATACGGCCGCCTTTCTTATTTTCCAGCGCGTTTCTAGGACCGCACAAAACACTTAATGTGTACGCAATTTTCTCAAATAAATTACTCCTGTGCCGGAATTAACTACAATGTAACCGAACTCAACATGTTTATGTTGCTGTTACTGTAGCCTATTCATATTTTCCTTCAATGCAAGACGACGTCTTCTTGTTTACTTTAACTCCTTTGTTTCCATTCCTCAGCAAACTTAACCTTCAAAGTTTAATTCGACGCTGTTTATGCAATGTTCAGTTAGTTAACATTTGAAATGAATATTGGAATATGAAAAATCACCAAAAACATCACGGATTTTTTTTATTACATTCCAGTAATTCGTAAAATACTGTTGGAATGGAACAATCTTATTAAATTATTAAATAAGAAACAAGTTATTTCCCTGAATTTATTTCTTTTTTTAAATATATTAGGTGTTAACATAAGTTGTGCCCGTTTTTTTCCAATTTAAAAATGAGCACCAAAAGTCAAACAAAATAGTAAAGGTTATACAAAATGGTAAAGGTATTATTCCCTCGATTGAACGCGAATAGAAGGAGGTGTCGAAAATGCTCACTTTCGTTTACTTGACATTCCATTTTGAAGGCTTGTAATCAAATAAAATAATATATGTAAAGTAAAAGTAGACACAATATCTTGTAGAGCAGAAAATTTTCTTTCGAATGACGTGTAACTTTTACCATTTTGTTTTACTTTTGATGCTCATTTTTAAATTGAAAAAAAAACGGACACAACTTATGTTAACACCCAATACTTATTTACAGAAAAAAAAATCGAAATTCAAAACATTTCAATAAAAAACATGTTTTTTTCTCAGAAACCGTAATTGAAGAATCTGTCATATTTTCGAAAAAAGCTAACAATTTCCAGAAAGGTTATTGAAATATACTCCTATCATATAACAAAATAAATTGATAGAAAATACCCTTCGCAGAATAAAAAAATATCAACAAAACAATACAAAATAATTATTCTCAAAAGATTTCACAAACAATCTTTCTTCTTTCGTAATTTTCAAGGATTGGATTCATATGTAAATATGTATCATTGAGAGCTCATTGTTTTAAAATTGATTCCGGAAGGTTGTAGGGTTCAGGGGGATACGAAGTAGGGTACAGATTTGACATGAGGAAATATACCATGAACTGAGGCGGAATACTGAAGAAACAGAGAGGAAGAACATTGTCCCCATAATGAAAATACGAAAATTACCAACGCAATAATGTCAATGTAACATATTACCTACGCATGACCCAAAATACAGTCAAACCTATTTTTTTTAATTTATTGAACACAAAAAATGTTGTACTTAATTTCTTTGCACAGGTTTGAATCCCACGCTTAATTACCCCTCTTGGTGTACTTATAACTATTTATGTTTCATCTATGGGCTGGGTTTCAAGAGTATGCCTGTTTTGGTGAATTTAATTTATGAATACAATTATCATTATCGGACTTTTGGAGTGACTGAAACATATATCATAAATACTATGTATGTGGTATCAGAAGGTTTAATTTTAAGGTTTTACAGTTGACATTCATGTTAAGCAAACGAGCGCTCCTGATTCGATTTCTGACCGATTCATTTCCGAACAATACTACTCTTAGAACAATTTACATTTCAATATATGTTTTTTTGCATCTAACATATTGTTTATCTTACATGTTGTTTATCTTACATGTTGTTTATCTTACACGTTGTTTATCTTACACGTTGTTTATCTTTCACGTTGTTTATCTTACATGTTGTTTATCTTACATGTTGTTTATCTTACATATTGTTAATCTTACACGTTTATCATCATCACATTAAAAACAGAAAAATAACACTTCGTAAAAGTCTGCCTAATGAAGTTCTACATAAGATTAAACTTGTCGATTGTCTTAAAAATTTAATCTCCTTATCATCATAATTTTGGGTTTGATAAGTTAATGAGTGCTTTCTGAATTATCAGTTAAAGTATTATATAATATTCACACGAAGTGACTTTGTGTGTGACATATTTAAAGAGGTAGTAAGGGGTTTAATCAAAGCAAAAACAGATGTATTGAAAAAATTCATTATTCCCTAATTTGATCATTGATTAGTAGTTAAGTTTTAGTTTATTCATAATTGTATGAAGATAATCAGGCTGGTCACTTATTTTTTGCGCGTGTGTAGATTTTTTTCAATTTGATTTAAAATCATTTTATAAAAAAACAGGTTTATATGGAAATGATTTAATATGTTACTGTTAGTATGTTACTTTTAAACATATTTTACAAACCCCACATAACATCCTACGAATTATTACGCAAAATTTTAAAAAAATAACTGCAATTATTTCATGTAAAGTAAAGTTCCGCATACCGTCCCAACCTTTTTTTCATATAACTAATGAAGTAAGCGATCGATGTTTTATATGTGAGCATTTCATTAGTAAGCTTTGTAAAGTTTAATATAACTTTTTTTTTTTTTTTTATCCACTTTGCACGGATTTCTCCTGTTACACAAAGAGGGTTTGCTTCTAGCGTTAGCTTATTCGTTAGGAATAATATCAGCCAGGATTCTTCTCATACTGCTAGACGGTACCGAGAATATATCAACCGTGTCATTCAGTTGGTTCAATATCTCTATACCACGGGTGACTGAGTGCTTAGCCATGATATTCGTCCTGTAAGTTGGTATGTAGAACAGAGAGTGATTCGTGGCACGGTTATATTTATTGGGTACATATAAACTTAGTGCTTCTAGAATCGCGGGACAGTTAAAGGAACCTTGGAAAACCTTTATTAGGAATATCGCAATGGATTCTTGCCTTCTTGTTTCAAGGCTTCTATAGTTACACACCGTGAGAAGTTCGGCATGGTGAGCTTATTTGGGTTATCGCCCTTTGTTTTGTACCATAGATATCTGAGGAATTTTTTTTGTATTTGTTCTATATTGTTTTTGTATTTGAGCTGGTGAGGAGCCCAAACCGTAGATGCATATTCTAATTTGGTTCTAATTAGATAATTATATAAGTTTCGGAGGATATCGGTGCTGTTAAATTCTCTTGATATTCTCATTACAAAACCGAGTAGTTTGTAACAGTCCGATATCAAACGTGAGACATGGTTAACGAACGTGAGTCAGACATCGAAGGTTACGCCCAAATCCTTGAATTCAGAAACTCTGTTAAGTGCCACTCCCTGTATAGTATACTGATGGTGGATTGGTGAAAACGATCGACTATAAGATACACAGACACATTTATTAATGTTGAACAGAAGATGATTTTGCTCACTCCAGGAGACTAGGGAGTCTAGGTCCTGTTGTAACTTTGCACAGTCCTGAGGTGAATTGATCTTTTTGAATATTTTCAAGTCGTCAGCGAACAATAAACATGTCGAGTGACTTATGGAATTTTGAATGTCGTCTATTAATATGAGGAATAGTAGGGGACCTAAATTGGATCCTTGTGGTATACCAGATCTTGCGATAAATTCCACAGAAGACTTGTTACGGATTGTTACGTATTGAGATCTTTCTTTTAGGTAAGATGCAAATAATCCAATTAGATTATCGCTGAAGCCAAGTTTGTGCATTTTCTTAAGTAATATATCGTGATCAACTTTGTCGAAAGCTTTCTGAAAGTCTGTATATATTACGTCCGTTTGTGAAAGTTCGTCTAAGTTTGACGCAATCTATTGTGTGAGAGAGAGAGAAGATTAGTAACAGTCGATCGTTTTGGCAAAAAGCCATGCTGGTTTCCAATAAGTCTTGTTGATACTTGGTGGGTCAATTGGTTGCACAGTACAGTTTCGAAAATTTTTGGAAGCAAAGAGAGAACAGCTACAGGTCTGTAATTATGAGAGTCTAACGGGTCTCCCGATTTGAAGATAGGGCAGACCCTGGTTGTCTTCCAGCTTACGGGAAATGTATTGGTATTTATGCTCAAGTTAAATATGTAGCAGATGGGATCACACACGTATTTTGCACAGACTTTGAAAATGTCGGCTGATAACCCATCTGGTCCGATTGCTTTGTCGGTTTGCAAGGAGTTTATGCTTTTCAGCACGTCTTCCTTAGAAATGGAATGGAGCGATATGCTTCTGCTGTCTGACGAACTGTTTAAAATATTTTTTGTGTCATATTTGGCCGCTGAATCTAAGTAAACTGATTGAAAATATTGTGCAAAGTTTTCTGCAATCTTTTGGGAGTCTTCGGTTATACTGTCTCCCAGTTTCATAGATTTGAAGCTAGTTTTATTCGTTTTTCTATTTTTTACATGATTCCAAAGATTCGAAGGGTTTCTTCGGATGTCGGTCTCTATCTTGGCTAAATACTCATGGCGCGATTGTTTTATTTGAGTTTTTAATTTGGCTCTTAGCCTCGAGTATTCTAAGTAATCAGCCTGGTTTCTGCTTTGAAGATAATTGTTGTGAAGTTTGTTTTTATTTTTGAGATCTCGGATTATATCGACATTGAACCAAACTGGATAGTTGGGCAAATTTGGTAGATTATGTTTCTGTGGGACGCAGATATCTAGCGTTCCGTAAATGACACTATGGAAGTACTCTACGGCTTCGTCAATATTATCTATGCTATACAGGGTGTTCCAGTCGAAATGTAGTAAAATATTCTTTAAGCGTAAAAAATTTGCCTTTTGGTAGTTATATGTAGGGCGGGAGTTGCGTGGAGAGGGGGGAGGAGCCCTGGGTGGCAAAGGGCGATACTTGCGACCCCTCCCACGGCCCACGCATCTCACCTGGATCTCCACGGAGAGTGTCGGATGATGTCTATCTTCCTTTACAAAGCATTCCAACGATCTGTCCACCTTGCAGTTGGTATTGCTTAATACTAGGTCCAGCATATTGCCGTATTCGTTATTTATGTGATTGTATTGGACAAGATCGTTGGACTGAAGAAAACAGTCATAATCCAACAATACTTCCGTGGATTCGTTATTCAAATTAAAATCTCCTATAATTAAAACATTTTTGCTGTGTAACTTAAGTAAGCTTTGTAAAGTTTAATATATCTTAGTAAGCTTTGTAAAGTTTAATATATATACGAGTATATATATTGATTGTGTTGATACGTTCCTGCAAAATGATTTTAATGAAACAACAATCAAACAATGCGAAAGTATATTATAAGTGTCAACAAGTGGTAAAGATAATCCCACCTCATAGAAAGTAATTTGACATGAGAAAATAAGGTTAAGAAATGTTTTACGCATGGGTTATGGTCCCGCAAAAATCTCGCATGACCAGCTTATAAACTCATTCTTATTGTAAAATATGTCAAGAAATTATGTAAGTTGAGGTCATTGTTGAATATTTAAAACATCATTATGTGACTGCCAGAAATATTGAAAGAGAAGTGTTCTAAGTATTTTTGAAAGTTTTTTTAAGTTTCCATTTAATTTTATGAAGTTAGAAAGAAAACCCTTCAAATCAAAGAGCGTTCTGTTTTCTAAAGCTTTCAAAACATTGAAAGTTTGAGATGTTTGTTATAAAGTAAAACGCTAAATCTTTTCATTGTTATCTTCGGCGACACAAGAATACTTTATCTTGTTTATTTTAATGGCAAGTTTTAATAATGTTAACGTTTTTTTTTATCTGAGTCCGTATAATTTGATTAATAAAGTACTCGAAACATTCAATCACATTACAAAACAACTCAAAATTTAGATAACAGTTTTCTATAATAAAGAAAAACAAAACGAAAACTGAACATTCTCTCACGTATAAATTGCAACCTGGCGGGTTAATTGCTTTATGTCATTTCTTATAAGCAATCAAGAATATTTAAAGTATTTATATGAGAAACTACACGGGGGGAATAAGATGTTTCTTTTTCAATTTCATCATAAAATTCGCTCCTGCAACCAGACCAAAGAAATCATGTAAGAGTATAATAATTTCGTTTTGTAAAGAACACTAAGACAATTACTTATCTGCAGCGCTCTTATTTAACTTGAAGTATTGAAAATTAAATTAAATTAATAAGTTAGCCACCAAAAATCCTTAGAATGGAAGAAAAAAATTGATATGTAAAGTAAATGTGTCAACATATTTATAATTTTATCACTTCCCACTTTAAAAATCCAGTAAAATAAAAATAAATCTAATATTTTTTTAAAAGTGTTGTTATTGTGGATATTGATTAAAATGAAAATATATTTATGTGTAAGGGGAAACGGATGGTCATTATAAAAATATTAAATACGTTTATTTCAGGTACACGCTAACGCCAGAAACAACAAATCGTTTTAGTATTTTCCAGACCAAATAGGTATGCCAAAAAAAGGAACAGGAAGGGGCAGGTCGGATGACCAGTGCATAGTGTGAATAATGGCTACCACCCCAATCCGTGAAAAGAAAGAAATAACGATCATTATAATACTGACGAAGAACATTTTTAAAGACATTGTACAAAAATTATTGTTAAATATTGCATTACACTTTCACAGTGTACATAAGCACCTAGCGGGTTTATTGCCATGTGACAATCTCTTTCAACCAACCGGAAAGATATAAAAAAAGTTTTAAGTGAAAACCACACTGGAATCCATTTAAAAAAAAAGGGATCCAACGAGAGCCAAACCTTTAACCCCTGGGTCTTAAAACAGTCGTCTTTAAGAGTGAAGTATGAAGGTTAATAAGTGTTTATGGTACACGTCGATATGAACAGATAGCTGTTACACATAAAATATTCGATATTTTATATTTTGTCATAACTAAAGTACTGTTTCTTTTTTCTTTAAGTAAATTAATTTAATATATATGAACAATATATCCCCAAACATGTTGTGAAAATTAAGCTTACAAAGGTTGTACTGTAATAAGATTGGCCATGTTAAGGCATGTCTTCTCAGAAAGCATGTTGTGTCGATGTCAAACATGTATTTTCGCATACACAGCGTGAATTGTTTAACGGGCTATATATTGAAGGGAAATAATTTGCATGGGGAATTTCAATTTGACACGAGAAAATAGGAATCTCGAGATGAAGAAACATTAGCTCGCAAATATTTAATAATTTCTCAGTTTCGTTACAAATAAAAATAACACTCAATTCATAATGAAAAAAAAATATCTATTTCCTTATGTACTCATAACGTTTTAAAAAAAATAACTATTTTTACTCATAAAGACTGATTTATTAAAAAAAAATCGATGAATTATTATGCAGATTTATAAATTCACTCTTAAATGTTGACTACATTGTTTTTCAAGACCAAATAAGCGAGAATAAGATAATTTTATTCTTAATATATTGATCACATAAAAAAATTACCTCCTTTTTCATGAATACGAATATCATTTTCAACAAAATATTTTCCCCTGTATTTTGCTTTGTATTATATATCGAATTTGGCCTTTGCTTAAAAAAAATAATTATAATTAAAACGAATATATATATTATTTTTTTATCAATTCGAATATCATTTTCCCCACATAGTATCCCTCTTTTTTGCTTTGAATATGAAGTAACACGCTTTTCTTTGAAAGCTTTCGCTAAACACTTTTTTCAATTATTGCTCTGTGATATTAGTAGTGTATGAAAAATAAATGCATATAAAGGTGTTACATCACTTATCACTTAATAAATTCTTTGAAACAAGCAATATTAAAAAAAAGTCGAAATATGATACCAATTACAATTCTAGTTACAAAAATTAGCTATTTCTAAAATACATTATTTAAACTTTTCATCGTTTTAATTGTTAGCCGATTCGTAGATTGTAAGCACATAAACATTTTAAAAAGCCTCCATTTTTTGTATTAAGACAACTGTGATAAAATAGTCTTATTGTTTAATCCCGAATTTTATAAATCTTTAACGAAATTTATATTGACATTGTGAGGAGTATTTTATTTTAAATAAGTCAAAATGGATAAAAATTCCCAAAAGAACTAGATGACGCCATTCTGATCTAGAACGGTGAGCCTTGCAAAAAATAGAATCTTAAAATGTCGTTAATTCTGTGCATTCGCAGAAAGCGTGTCAAAATCAATACGAATCACGATGTTTTGTTGTGTTCTAGAAATAATTTCACGTGATCAAAATAATAATTATTTATTAGAGGTGGTTTTCTGAGTATCATCGGCACAGGGATTGATCTTTCAAGGATGCCGACGGAAGCTTGCAGCTGGATAATGACGCGCGTTCTCCCACCCTGCTACCTGTTAGCTTCGCTGAAGGCGAGCGTTTCGCTCCCGCTCACGGTCGGACCTCGAACCCACAGACATCTGTCTGTCTAGTGCTAGCACTTTGTAATTAGTTTATTTAATAATTACGGTTCGAGCCCAGTTCCGATATCTATACTATTAGAATTCATTTCCTCCGCGAAATTTCGTTTCTATTGTACAATCCCATTCTTCACCGAGAATTTTCTTCTGGAATTCATTCGTCACCACGATTTCTTCTCTACCCAAGACGCCACGTGCCAATTGCGTCATATTCCGAGACCATTTCACGTTCCTCAATTCCATCAAGGAGATCTACGCCGTTCTCCAAGTGGGTGCCAGGACAGGTCGTCTTCACGGCCGTCACGGATCGATCCGCAGCTCCAGCTGCCATACTTCGCGTTCAAGTGGTGTCAGACACGAAGGATTCCTGGTGGGACAGGACTACTACTATTACTTCATTATAATCTTGAAGGTATTGTGATCCTTTTTTATTCATAATTCTTTGGTGATTTCACATTTTACCCTACCTTGCTTCTTTTGGTCACGACGCTTCCAGAGCGATCGTTAGAAATAATCTTTAAAGTTAAATTCTTAAAGTGGATTTATTAGAGTCAGATTCTTATTCAAATTCTAACTAGTCCTACCAGGATCATTGATCCGGTAATGATAATAAATAATCTAATTTAATCTATTACCGTGTTTCATTGTCATAACCCTTCCTCGGGCGAATGAATGCTGTGAGAATTTCCAGTATTGTTATCCATCGAAATCCTGAGATAAAAAGAGATTTGTGGTCACTTTCTTTTACCGCTGAGCTAACCTCGAGTTATGACTCATTCCGATATTTTTAATGTTTGATTGTTTAAATTTACATTAACCTTAAGTATATAATTTAAAATCAAAAAATAGTCTAACAACAAACTTACAAACTAATTCTAAGCTTTCACACATGCAATTCTAACAGTATCATACTCTCAACAACCACGCCAAAATCGTATTCAATGATATCATCGTAATTTTTCAACTAAATGAAAATAAAAAAATTTAAAAAACCATTTCAACATTTTTGTGGAAACTGATGAACATTTTTATTAGTGTTAAGCATTTCGCAAATATTGAATCCTGTGTACATAGCAGATCAACATTTACCGCCAGATTTCAGGCGATTGAAATTCACTCAAGTAAACTTGTAATAATCATGTGATTTAAACTTTTAACATATCGCTTAAGCGATTAATATGCCTATTTAAAGTTAATATTTCAGCCATCTAGCGGAGCTGCGTGTACAATTTTTAAGGTAATAATTCATGTTTACCGCAAGACGATAGCTTAATTAGCTTTGCACACGTCGTAAATGTCAACTCGACGAGGAATATTTCACGAGTGCCTTATTATTATTATTGAGCCCAACGCACTATCCGGGAGAGGAAGCCCTCCCGTTCCCGTTCTCGCTCCACCCGAGGCAATATTTTCTGTTTAAATTTAACACATAATAATTCTAACGCCGAGTTCCGTGGTTTTTGAATAGCGCTGAAATTAGTATTCTTATCAAAATCTTGTGATAGAAGATTTCGTTTCATTTTATGCCCTTTACTTATCTGATGGACACATTTAAAAAAAAAAAAAACTTCGCGAAATTAGTTATAGCCGACAATTTTCCATTTATTTATTTACTGCAAGGTGCGGTAAAAGGTCCTTTATTATAGAAAAAAATTGCTTTTGATTTCTTTCCAATTTTCATTTTTTATTTCTTAGATGTACCATAGAGAGCCCCAAGGAAGACGTAGCGTGGGTAGACCAAAGCTCTGGTGGATGGATGGGGTGCAGAGTGATACAAGCGTGATTGGCATCAGGGGCTGGAGGAATGCATCCCAGGATAGGAGGGAATGGCGACGACTGCTGGAGGAGACCGGGGCCCACAATGGGCTGTAGTGCCATTGATTGATTGTATCATAGAGAATTTAAGTCATGGAACCATACAAAATTACAGAACACACCATTATTGCAATATTATTTCTGCAAATAATCGATCATCAATACGTAGAGAGGATTAAGGAGATGTTATGGCGTTATAACTACCCCGTCAGCACCAGTAATTAATGGACTAGTGAACATGCTTGAAGAGTGCGAATCAGATGAAGACAGAAAACCACTGCACTCCGTTCAAGTAGCTGTTTGGTGTGGCATTACGGTCACAAAGATCTATGGATCTTACTTCTTCGAGAATGATGATAGTGTGACTCAAACATTCAATGGGGAACGATATAGGGCAATGCTTCAGAATTGTTAATGCCACAGATAATGGAATGTCAACAATATCTGGTTACGACAGGATGGCACAACAGCTCACACAGCGAGAAAAAGAATTCAAATTTTGAAGCAACACTTCAAATCGATTTATATCGAAAAACGGTTGAGTAAGATGGCCACTTCGTTTACCAGATTTGAGTGCAGACTTCTTCCTGCGGGTCTTCTAAGGCAAAAGTATATGTTGATAAGCCACAAAATTGACAGAAAGCGAATATTTGAGCGAAAATTACCTTGATATCACAGGAAACGCTAAGAAAGATAATGGAAAACTTCATAAAAAGAGCGTACTCCTACGTACAATAAAATAGCTCACGTTTACCTACTATACTTTTTTCACATATGATGAAAAAAATACCTAATAAAAACTGGTATATCCAACTTAATTTTGTTACTATCTACATTTTGTTCATAAGTTATACAAAAAATAAGCCTTAAAGGTTTTTTTTTCGCATCCTGTATTTTATGTATTATATTTAACATATGTTACATGATATATCTGGCGGGCTAATTGATATACGAGTACTATACAACGATATCTTCTTATCAATGAGCTTATCTTGAAAATAGAGTTGTTTCAATCCATAACAGACTTGATGAAATAAGTAAAAAAAAAACGTAGGATCTCTAAACAACAAAAAAAGGAAAGGAACTTCGTTCAAGGATATGAAAAGAAAACAAAGAAAAATTAGGATAAAAGGATATTCTGACTGACAATTATTTTTTAAACATGATTATGCTGATGTATTTAAGGAACTCCATTACGGTTAAATATTTTTAAGCTCTTTCTTATTAGTTTAAATTAAATCACTTAATACTAATTGTTTTTAATGTTTATACTTGTATGAAAAACAGCTGGTTTAAATGTTACAATACAAGTGAATTTTCTACAAATAAAATAAACTACATAAATCAATGTCGTTTATAGTTAAGACATTAACGTTGTGGAGGTTCGAACACATTGTAATTTATTTTTATCAAACACTGTTTATTCCACTTTTTTGTGACGGTATAACCCTACCGAAATGCCTAATCATTGTGACCGTAAAAACCATACTTTTTCTATCGATGATGCCAAATTCTTACATATCAGTAGTAACGGAAATAAATTGGATAGATTAGAGGCCCTAGAAATTTCTAAGTCAGTACATCAGTCCAAACATCTGTTGAACAGTTATATCCCAAAAATCTCTCCGCTCTTGGCCGAAATCGTCCCATGCCTCCCTCACCCCTCAGCCCCCATCCGTTGAAGCGTGTATATCGGTACCAGTTTGAACAGCATTTAATCTTGTTTGTGCTCCCCCGAAGATGAGGTGAAAGCCTTGAAACCGGTAGGGTTATACCGTCACAAAAAAGTGGAATAAACAGTGTTTGATAAAAATAAATTACAAAACATAAATGAATCAAATTGAAATATTTAATCTATAAAAAAAACAGTCAAGTATTAAAAATATATTTTTTTGTTTTATTGTAGATTAAATATTTATATTATTTTACACTTTGGTTGCATGCAGTAGAACCTTGCGTATTTCATATTCCAATCAACCAAAAATTATTAAAAAAACAGAAGCAGGGTTCTAGTGGGAATAGAACAAGTAACCCTCATGCTGGAAGACAGGCATTTTACCAACTAAGTAACATAGGAAAATTATAAAAAAGTTCAAGTTATACTTGATTTTTTTTAAATATGAAGAATATTTTTTAGAAAATAACATACAAATGTACCAAATTTAAAAAAAAAAAAAATTTAACGTTTTATCTTTTTGAAAAGTGTTTCCATGAGGTTTTCACAATCTACGTAAAAATTCCTCTCTGCAAAACGTGTGATACATTATTAGAGAGCCCTCTGAAGGGAGGGCCAAAGGGATGGGAGAAAGTCCCAGCAGAAGCAGACTCACCCCCACATGTGACGTAATTTCGGATAATTGCTTATAACATGTTTAAAAGGAAACAAAGGTGATTAATTTCATAACGAAACAACGAACAAAACGTCAAAGCTCCAACCAGGATCAAGAATTTTAACGGTAGGAAGCCTAACGAACGATCTCGTCATATGTTTTGGATTTGAATTGACATTTCAAATATTATTTCGATTAAACTGTTTACTCATACTACCGGATGACATAAAAAATTAAATCAATAAGAATTTTATCTATTAATTTAAAAAAAAACATATTTTAATAAACCCTTCTCCAATTATGAACATCACAGCGTGAATTCTAACTATCGGTGTAATCCTAATAACCACAGTCATTAACTTCTATGTCCTAGATGGTAATACACCTGTCTCTCAAATCGGGGGTTATGGCATCAATTTCCGTAGGTAACCATTTTTTTTAAATAAGAGGTAAGTCTGATTTTCACTTGAGGTTTCGGTAACATCTTTCTGATTAGTTGCTAAAGATTGGTATGTAGTTATAAACTCAGCAGGTCATATTCATTTAATTAATTTATTGAATACTTAATTGTAACCACACTCTGACGGGCTTATTGCCAGGCGGCAATTTCTTCAAACCAACCAGACACAGGTAAATAAAGGAAGTGATATTGTCACAAAAAATATTTAAATGATAATTCATCTTCATTAAATTCATAAACATGTACATGATAAAAATTAAAGTGAGACATCATCAATCAAAAGAAAAGTAAGGCATGGTGAAGAGGAAAGAAAAATCAGAAATTAAACACGTTATATTACTGACTATACATTTTTCAGTCGCTTCTTAAAGCATTCCAAGGACGGGACGAGTCTAGCATGGACATGGACATGGAACTACATGAACAGTAAAAGACGACGTAAAATAAGAAGAACGATGAACTGGGAAGGCCAATAACAATCTATGTTTGAGCATAGCACAACTCCATGATCGAAAAGATGCCGAAAATTATACTGTCAACAAAGTGAACATCTAATCGTGATTTCCAACTACCTTGGTGTGGCCTTGATTACAACAGTTAATCGTGTTACCGGAGTGTAATTAACCGATCGTTGCTTGGGCTGGAAGTAGGCGGTAGAATATGAAGAGTTTGTTTAAGGAAAATATGATTGGATGGTGTGGAAAAGATTATCTGAGCGCTGAAAGTGACGGGTGATGGTGTCCACAATATAAATCTGGAGAGAAAGAAATAAAAAATCTTACCCCACGTTGTAGAATGGAGCTAGTAAAAAAGAAGAGTTTACTTTTGTTGTTGATAAACACTTCTTTGACTGTAGTCAAAATGTTTCTGTTTTTTCGTTTGGATTTTTAGAGAAGGTTTACATACAAGGGGTTGAATTTGAAATTCAAAGAAAAAGCTTCAAAATTATCCACTTAAAATTAATTCAATTTTGATAAAATGCTTCCATCTAGGTCGATCTACAGTTCAAAGCTCACCGGTCTTTCGTTTTAGGCCAAATATACCTATCTAATTTAGGAAACGAATAATGGATTATTCATTTTCGTCAAAAATACTGAAATTCAAAGCAAATAATAAACACATTAGAAAAAAAATATTACTACAGATTGTCCTTTTACACGTCAGAAACACCCGATTATGATGTATTTATGAGAAAAATTTAATAAAATTTAAATATAAAATGAGCCACATATATTTTTTTCAACTGAATATATTTTCTATAAAAATGCAAACTATAAACAACGAATTGAAAAATAATTAATTATATTTCAAAATTACGTTTTTAAATCTATTCCTTCAAATATTCAACACAAAAATGGTATCAATGTTTGAGACATTATTGAGAATCTTTGAATAAAACGACCATGACAGCAAAACAAACGTGTGCCGTTTAAATGTTTAATTCAACTGAAATAATTATCTCACGAGTGTAAGCAAAGGCTTTATTCTATAATCAGGGGAAAAGACTCAAAGCTCTGTGTTTTGTTGATGAAAGCATAAGGCTTTCGGCAAACAGGCTGACTGCCAATACTAGCCTACTCGGACTATCTCTTTCGCCTTCTAAGTAGGGTTTCTTATCTTAAATGATCTGCCCACTCGGCTAAGGGGCATCATTATCGGCCTCTTTAAATCTCAAGGGGTAAATGCTTAGCTATTGATGTTTAATTACCTGTTTATTTTCAACAAGAATTAACTCGTATTCGATATCGTTTCTCGTAATCGGAATGATTACAGATGGAACGGTACACAAATATTAAGAGGATTATGTGAAGACTCAGGAGATAGATCCTTTTTGATGTATTGTTTTCTACAAATGATCTATTTAAATTGAAGATATGTGTATATATATATATATATATATATATATATATATATATATATATATATATATATATATATATATATATATATATATATATATATATATATATATATATATATATATATATATATATATATATATATATATATATATATATATATATATATATATATATATATGTATGTCTGTATGTATGTATGTATTTACTCATTATTAGTATATTCACCAAGTTTTAGTCAAATTTTGACAGTTTTGTTTAAGATATCGTCGGAAGAGTATGTCAAACGTTGAAAACATTCCAAGTATTGACAAAAACAAGTACCGTGCCGTCATTCATTTCTCACAAAAGGAGAAACACCTGAAATCATTTTCAAAGAGGCTAGCAATTAACGGTGACTGTTGCTCTGGAAAAAAAATGGTTTACTAGTGGTATAGTATTTTTAAGCAAGGGAGATAATCGATTGAAGACGACCTCCGACCAGGACGGCCTGTTGAGGCCACTTCTTCAAATATCGTCAAAAAAGTAGAAAAGTTTGTGCTGGGTAATGCCCGCCTAAACAAACAACAACTTGCAAAGATAGTTGGAGTATTACCTAAAACCATTATGAATATCTTTCATCAGCATCTAGGGGTATCAAAATTCATTCAATGTTGAGTTTGAATAAATTGCTACATAACAATAAACGTGAATGATTCACAGTTTTCAATGAAAGTGCGATGCAATACTTATATAAATAATTGCTTAATACTAATTCATAAAATTTACATTTTTTTCTTATGAATTTCAACATGTAATCTACAAAAAGCATCTAATTTCAAAAATATCTCGTAAAAATGAAAAATTACATTAAAATATTACAATAATTTTCATAAACAAACCGAGGCAAGAACTAAATCCTTTTCATCTTGAAAAATCGCCGTATGCTAATTTCATAATTTACATAACTTTTCGGCGTTTTCATTGTGTTTAATTTAACTTTCCAGAGACCAACTCATTATCACGATAATGCTGTAAAACGGTTTCATAACGTGTCCCTGCCATAAGACAATGCATGGCTTAAAAAAATATACAATTTTACCACTCGCAAAAAAACTTCATTATGCTAAAGAATTCTGAAAAGGCTCATTTTTATACATTTCAAATTGCTTTACTTACAAAAGTATTTTGTGTCTTTATGGTCGTTCTTTCATTACCGTTTTGAAGGTAAAAGAGTAATTTCTCAAAAATAAAATTTTAAAAAAACATTTTACTGAAACCACAATTAAAATAACTAATAACATGACAATTGATTTTCACACAATACAAAATTTATGAACAATACGTTATTTCAAATATATTTCTAATTAACTGAAAGAAACAACAAAAAATGCTAAATGGTTGTTTTTTCGTGATTATTCTCAAAAAACATGTTAATAAATATGAGTATCGATGAATAAGACGAAAAAAATCAGAACGAACCTGTTTTTTTCCTCCGATTCCTAAAAACTGTAATTATTTTTATTTTCCTCCTATATGTGTACGTTCTATGGGGAAGACAGATAGGTCGTAAAATGCCTATATCTAGTCCTGCCTACAACCTGGTACTTATCGTCCTTCAAAATCGTGCCCTAACCACCTCCAAGACGATATGAACACACATTGAGTTTTAGAAAATATATAAATGACCGAATAAATACTGTAGAAAATAATAATACACGGGCAATAAATGTGCGCCGTTTACAGAGCAGACTCTCCTTAAGGTCAAAAATGGTGTATTTAAAAGAATATGTGACGGGTGAGGTTTGAAAGAGTACAAAATGTTGTTTAAGTAATCTGAATTTAAACTGAGACAATAAATCTTTTACGTAAATCTAATATTGCGCCATACATTTATTTATTTAACACTTTTATTGCGAATACAATCTGGTGGGCTTATTGCCAGGCAGCAATCTCTTCCAGCCAACCAGACATAAGTGAATGAAGTAAATAATAAATCATTCAAATGACTATCCATCCCCACGAAATCCATAAACACATATGTGAGCATATGCCCGCGAACCCCACAAAAACGAACAATCACCCGAACATTATTTTTCATATAAAGTGAGATATCATCAATCAAAAGGAAAGGAAGGGATGGTGGAGAGGAAAGGAAAAGAAAAATCAGGAATGAAACACGGTATTTTACTGACTAGAAATTAAAAGTTTTTTCAGTAGCTTCTTAAAGCATGCCAAGGACGGAGCGAGTCTTATATAGGTTTGTAACTGATTCCGGAGTCTCACTACATGGACAGTAAAGGACGATGTAAAAAAAGAGAAGCGGTGAACTGGAAAGGCCAATAGACAATTTCTGTTTGAGCGTAGCGCTAATCCATGATTGGAAAGACGCTGAAAATTTTCGGCGAGATAAGAGGGTGCGGCGAGACAGTTAAGGATATTATACAATAGAGACAGCATGTGAATTTGGCGTCTATTTCTAACATTCAACTAGTCCAATGCCTTCTGGTATGAAGTTATATGATCGTACTTTCGTAGGTTGAAAATAAATCTTAGACACACATTTTGAAGACGCTGTAATTTGTCCAGCTGTTCCTCTGTAACATCCAAGTAACAGACGTCCACATAGTCCAGAATCGGAAAGAGCAGAGATTGTACGAGTAAAATTTTGGTTTTAGTGGGTAGGAATCTTTTCAACACTCTAAGGGAATGAAGGCTGAAGAAGATTCTTCGGCTTATCTTATTTATTTGATCTCGCCATGAGAAAGTGTTATCTATTAGCACTCCTAGGTTTTTAACAGTTTTATGTAATGGTATGATAGAGCCATCAAGTAATATTGGAGGAAGTAAGTCAGTGTTGAATTTACCGAGAAGCTGAGGGCTGCCAATGAGGATCGCTTGAGACTTCGTACGATTTATGAATAAGCTATGCTCCCCAGTCCACTCCGAGATCGATTGAAGGTCCGCATTTAAATTGTTCAAAGCCGTGTGAAATAAATTTGGATCAAAATGAATATATATCTGCAGGTTATCCGCATACAGATGATAAGAACATTTAAAAGACGATGTTATTGGGTTGATGAATATAGAAAAAAGGAGTGGAGAGAGAATTCCACCATGGGGAATGCCTGCAGAGAGATCAGTTCATTCAGATATACGCTCTTGGTGCATTCAATCATTAGAGACACAGGAAGCCATAAAACGCCTTCATCAAGGTATGTGCACAATCCAATACTTCACATCTTCATGACTGATTTACAATAGCGATAACGCAATTTATGACTGTTTTAATAGTTTACTTTAAGAGCGTTGGGGTATTAACCAACGGTCCCGAGTCCTGAGGGAAACCCTAATGATGGTTCATCTTGGGGGTTTATTTGCAAACAGTGCCTTTTTATAGACGACGGGTTAAAAAGTACTATTCTTCTTGTCTTGCGTACCATAGAAAAGTACTATTCTTCTTGTCTTGCGTACCATAGAAAAGTACTATTCTTCTTGTCTTGCGTACCATAGAAAAGTACTATTCTTCTTGTCTTGCGTACCATAGAAAAGTATGTAAACTTATGATTATTTTAAGATTACGTCATTCGATGGTGCCTTTTTAAGTTCGAGTTTTATACTTTTATATTTTTTCTTTTCTTTGGATATTCAATTCATATTCATAACAAATTATATCCAATATGGACATTTCAAAACTTTTTCATGTTCTTATTCGAAAATCAAAAACTTATATTCAATACAATGAAATCAATTCTAACATTCAATCTCGATTGTTCATTAATTTAATATTTAAGCCTACAAAGTATCAATCTCAGTTACTGTGACATTTTATCCGAAAAAAAAAACACAAAATTTTCAAGACAAAATCCATTACGTAGAAAACATATTAATCTTCTGCGGGAATGTCCTATCAAAACCTAATTAAATAGCCTAATGAGGTGGCTAGTGAATGGCTAAAAGCTATCAATAAAAGTCAACGACAGTCCAAATCAATCAAGATCTTCTGTCATGTCTCACTTGAGAGATTTTACGATGATTTTACATTTTTACTTATTAGTTTTTGTTAGTTCAAGTTATTTTTTTAAAACGGAATAGTTCGAAAATTTTACGATAATTGAAAGTATCTCGTTATCAATTTTGCAATCTTTGACACGTTTGTTCAGCATTCTGATGGGCATGGTTCAATATTCGGTAGATTCAAAGTAATCTGCTCATCAAAGAGTTGTAGTAACTTAAACCTGTGTAACCATATCAGTTCTTTCAGTTTTGATCATTCGAATTTTTGTGATAACTGATGATAGTTATACGAGTATGTGCATGAATACAGTAAGCCTATTTGGCTTGAATGGAAATCCCCCTTCGTTGCTCGAAATCACCTGTAATATTCGATCTTATTTATAGAAAAGGAGCAACTCTTCAAAACTTGCGCATCAAGTGCGTTAGAATCTTGTATTTCCTAATAATATTTCACAAATGAGTTTTCTAAAGTTTATCGATGGACGTGGCCTTAATTTGGATGTTGTAATTTAAACCTCTTGTAGGTAGGCACTTATTTCTAAACATCATATGTTTATATACTATATTAAATTATGAAGTTGACTGTGTACAGCTCTTTTGTAAAAATTAAGCCTACTTATTCCCAGAATTAACTTTAGAAACAAGGACACTTTCTAAGTTTCAAGATGAAGTATGAAATTCTTTGAGGACTCTGTTATGTTAAGAATATGTTTAAATTTTAATCAGTGGTACGATAGCAGGATTGACATATTTAATTATTCACTTTCCACTTTTAAACGTCGTTAAGGGGTGCAAGAAAGAACTCTTTTCTATAGTTTTATTATTTTATATTTAAATTAATCGTTTTGTGTAATATTTTTTTCCATTGAATAATACAAATATACCACTTTATTAAATAATAGCATGGGAATAATTGAAAAAAATAATAAATATTATATGTGGTATTCTATGATTTTAAAACGTTTTGTTTACATAAGCGTTTTTTTATGTGTACCTATATGTTCCTTGTGAGCAGCGCAAGGGATATAATGACGTACTTACTGCATCAAATACACAAAAAAACATACGTTTTTTATACAACTGGAAATACACATTTGCTGATGCAGAGTCGCAGTCACCACTTTTCTTTCCTTGCCCATAACTTTTTTCTTTGAATATTTTTAATATATCAATAATAGTGGGTTCGAAATCCAAGTAATGTAGTTCTATTCAAACCAAAATATATATTTTCGAATAATAGTAATTTCAAATCCCAAATGACCTCTTAAGGAGAGTTGGTTCTCTAAACGGCCTTATATAAATTGTCATTTTATTATTGTTTATTTCCGTGTTCGTACCATCAATTGTTAATTACGCCACGTGTTTCCGGTAGAAGGCAACAGATATCACCCTATCATTCGTGTCAATCAGGTCTTGTTCCGATCGTGTAGTCCCGATGTTGGAGAAGTACGAACGAGTATATGTTGTGAGTCTTGTATATCTACATAATCACATTCAGTACTACGTTTGTTCAACAAACCTTATATTTACATGTTCATCTTATATCTATTACTTAGAGTATTTTTATTGTTAGCAATACCTAAAATCTAAAAGTGGAAAACTAACCACCCCTTGAAATATGAACAATTTAAAAATGAAACATAAATGTACGAAAGACAAAGGACAACCTTCAATCAACGGCAGAAATATTAAGTATAAAATGTTTCAATTCAAATTTGAAAGTCAACTACAGACGAATGAAGGTTTGTTTGACTTTTCGTTCGGTAAAGTTCAGCTTAGTAAAACAAAATTTCGCAGAGTTGCTTCGTTATCGAGTTAATATTGGACTTTTATAAATACGCGTCGAAGAAGTTCGAGATTATACTCCAAACGTTTGTTGAAAATCCAAACGCAACTTTTAATGAACCTCCTACATGTTGTAGAAATATTACCCTAATATAATCTGACAGAAAATCGTTAAATATAATTGTCTAAAAGAAATAAGTTTACATTGATTTCCATAAATGTAACTGTATTTATATAAAATTTGTATAAAACATCAGCATCATCGTTGGTTAGACAACCAATGAGGGTTTTAAATCCTTTAAAAATATAATCCACTCTTTTCATGCCTTTCATTGGTTACGACTTATCTAGTATAATTAGTGATACTGTCCAGACATTAAAGCTTTGGTCTCTAAACAGACATACGGATTTGTGAAGAAGAATGTCTTGAAGACTGGGTGTTGTCCATTTTTACCATGTAGTATGCCCATCGAACTCTTCAAAGTTTGATAAATTTAGCAAGGTCTAAAAGCTATTAGTTGTATCTTACGCCACACCATTTGCCTTTTTATGGTATAGATTAGCTCTTCAAGACAATATTTTAAAAAAAAAGAGATACACATGTTAGATAAAAGTTAGGTAAATGCGGTAGAAATAAGAGCGTTGCATGGAATGTGTGGAAAAGAATAAGAAATGAGAACATTAAGAAATAATGCTAATCGAAAGAAGATTAAGTGCTTACGATGAAGAAAGAAGCATTGACATAATTTAAATTGATGATGAAAAATTTACAAAATTATCTTTTCGAGTAGTTTACAATATATGAGAAGTTTGGAAGGTCCTATAGAAATATAACATGTTCTAAATAATCAAATTGTTAATTGAAAAGCCTTTATAATAGGATATTTATACATGACGTTGTGTATGGACGAAAGCGCAGAAGAGAAAGATATGAAGTGCAGTTATGTTGTCTCTCCCTAACTCTTTAGAGACGTGACTTAATGTTGATGATTATGATATACATGTATCTCTCATTATTCCTAAGTACTCAGCTCTCGGGTACATTAGAGAACACAGGTCGGATTTGTGTGTCAGGAGCTTATTTTTTTTAAATGTATCAAAAAACCTTTTTCTTTTTAAAGATGAATACACATTGGTTTTTTAATTGTACTGCAACAAATGTAATAAATAATTTATAAATCCTTAAAGGCCCTTCCAAAAAGTCAGTTGCCTGCTAATTATTTTATTTAAAATAATTCTTCTCTCGTAAGGCTCTTCTCTTCGCATACAACTTTATGTGCCTGAAGGTAACATCGGCACCATTAAGCGAACCATCGGGTTTACAAACACTGGAATAGGTCAGTAACACACAGTTAAACTAAAACTACGTGTTATAGAAATAACCGTTCGTGGCTGTGACAAACACTCTTGAAAGCATATGTCGCCGTCGTGTTGGATACTCGCATAACTGCGCCAGAGTCAAGGGATGGCCTTTTTAAAACCAGACCATTTTTTTTGTATACCATTGGATATTGATCTTTTACGGCCCGGATGGAAAACATAAACCTGCAAACTAAACGGCTGGAGACGTATTTAAATAATCTTTTTAAACGTCTTTATTTATG
>OX463840.1:16803655-16885986 GCA_949825065.1 Odontocerum albicorne
GTAGCTGCGGCTATTAGATTAGGTAGTTATCCGCATATTCATATGTTTAGAAAACCATACGGCATAAAAACTTGCCAAGGGCAGACTTGTTACAAAGAAACCCTCGAAAATCTTTCCTTATGTGATAATAACATATTTGGAATTTGGTTGACATTTTTTCATTACAATAGCTTTAACAGTACTTAAAAGAGAAAAAAGTGATTTTAAAAAGGAAAGGGAATGATTCAACCAACTGGATACGTAGCAGATATGTCTGGGTACTGCTTTCTTTGAACATTTTTATTTTCTTAAATTTAGCTGAATATGTAGAAAACGAGCTACTGGGAAAGGAAGTCCCTGATAATAGAGAAGTCCAAAGAAGTGATGAAAGCATAGTATTAACCAAGATGTAAGATATCTGAACCTGACTCTGGAGATGGAATCATCATGTAGACCCAAAATAAGTGGGAGAATATGAAGATGATGATAATTATACTATAGCTTGTCATATGTTACACATACGAGTGTACTTTTTTATTTTACAAATAAAAAATAAAATTTTATAATTATATTTTTTTATTCGTAAAATTATTTTTTTATAATTTTTTGTTTATTTCTGAAGGTCAAAGTTGGGCTGTATTTTTCCTTTGTAAAACAAAACTAAATAAAAGGGACATCTCGAGTACAGAGCAATATTTTAGAATTGACAAAGTTTTTGATAGCCTTCAAAGTTTGAATCATATTAAAACTTTTTCGAGGTGAATACTTCTAACTCTCGTTATTATTTTCGTGTTCCCTTCAGTATTTCAAGCATTCTATAAAATTCGTTCAAGAAAAAAAAACAATATTTTATTTATAAAATTATACGAAATAAATACAATTATTTGAATTTTTTCTCTTAAATAATTTTTTTTTCATAAAAACACGCGTTTTAGGTTTTATTGTACGAGTATTATCATTGCATTACGCTTTAATTGTATACAGTACAACTTGACAGGTTTATAAGCCTGTATTATATTCGTTATTATTTACTTTACTTTGTTTTATATTATGTTTTTTTGTGTATACTAAAAAAAAAGTAAAACCAAACTGGAAACCTTTTTTAAATTGTATTTAACCTGGTGAGTTTATTGCCATATGGCGATCTCTTCCAACCCACCATAAATATGTTTTAATGGGGCCTAAGTGAAAACCAAACTGGAAATTCCATTTATAAAAAAAATGCGTTCCAGTGGGGATCGAACCCGCAACCTTCGGATCGGCAGACAAGTGTCTTCCAATCAGACCACGAAGATCGCCACAAAACCTTCAGAGCACGAGAGGAATCAAACCCCTAAACCCCGGGTAGGAATAAAAGCGTTCTCGATATGCTACGGGGATCATCAATTATACATAAACGCGTTCTCGATATGCTACGGGGATCATCAATTATACATAAACGCGTTCTCGATATGCTACGGGGATCATCAATTATACATAAACGAGTATTTAATGTTCTTTTTTATGTTTCTCAGTAAGATGAAAACTCAAATTTGATCAAATCCATGCACAGGAGAAGTATTTTATGTATAAGTACCCTTTACTTGATTTTTGTGGATTTATGAGTATTTTTTGTGTCTACACATCAGCAAATGATACTTAGAAAATTGAATATTTATATTTTAAATGGTATATTTCGGTGTAACGTAATTCTGACGGGGCTTTATATTTATTCTGTTGAACTGTGGATTATATTCTTATGAATTTCTTTAAACGTCTCTGTATGTTTTTAAACCCTACTTGATTTTAAAGAGGCATACGCCTAGTTAGTCAGGGGAGTGCTTTGTATATTTTGCTATAAAAAATAAAAAGTATAAATGAATTGAAAAAAAAACACAATTATTTGAAACTCTAGTAAATGTCATTTATGTAAAAGGAATGATAACCTTTCGATATCGTTCAATACTTAGAAAAAACAGTTTTTATAACCGTTTTAAATAGATATTGAAGAAATGGGATACATAGTTGAATGATGCAAATAAGATGTTATGATTCCCACAATACATGTTGCATTGATATACAATAGTATAAAGTATTTCAACCTTGTATAGTGGCAGATATGAAAGCTTATTTTCTGCATGCACTTAAAGTGTAAGCTGCAGTTCTTTGGATACTGCGGACAAGCAGTAGTCTGTGAAGCTTGTGTTGTCAAAGATCCCGAGTACAATCAAATGCCGGATTAAGCAAGACCAAAGAAGTTTTAAATAACACATTCTTAAACTAAGCTTTCAGAATAAATAAATCAGGATAAAAATATACATTTATATGGAATATATTTACACATAAGTAAATGTTAGAATAAAGGTAACTGTGATTATCGGTGAGTAATGAAAAATAAGAGCAAGCTGCAAGTTTCGTTAAATATGTCGTATTTTTTTTATAGTAAAATAATTAAAATAATAAAATATATATACTTGAATAGGACAGTAAGAAAGTCTGCTATGATGAGTCCACGATACAATTTTAGTAGCCACTTTGATGGATGGGAGTGAAACATGATTAGGGAAAAAGACTGAAAAGAGCCGAATAAATGCTGTAGAAATGTGTCCACTCATATGGTGACAGTGTATGAGAAAATACGGAACGAAGTAATCAGGGATAAATGTGCACTTAAGGTTAATGTGTTGAGTAAGATGAAGAGGGCACGCTGAGATGATTTGGGAATGTAGAACGAGTGAATGAAGAAAGACTAACAAAACAAATATATAGCGCAAATGTGAGTCGAAGGCGTAAGAGGGGAAGATTAAGAAAAGTATGATTGGATCAAGTTAATGATATTTTGAAATAAGAAAAGATAACACGTAAGATAAAGTAGGAGAAGATATATTGAGGTGGAAGGGGCGAAACATGTGTGCCGAAATAGGAAAGTCTGGCGCTCTGTCCACTCTGTGTTCCCCAGTAGAGAAAGGCGGGAAGGAATGTATATACGAGTATATATAAGCTAGTGATCTGATCATAATTAGCTATATCATGTATGACAGAAGACAATCGATAATATAGGGTGATATAAAAAGGAGAGTGAAAAGCACCAATTTGTGCTAGTTTGAACATGTTTAACGAATGGGTGACGAAATACTGAATAAACAAATTAACAATTTAATTTAAGGCAGGCCGTGGTTGAGGACGTGCCAGAAAATTATGTTGAACCAAACGAATGGAATTGTAAAAGAAAAAAAAAGTTAGAACAGGAGAAACTGTATTAAGTAATGATCTAATTGTTTTGATCACCATTATGGGGGTTTGCTCACCATTTGGTATGTATATTTTATTTAAGATTTGACACAGGTTTACCCCAATTTCATCAAACCAAAGTAATAATAATAGGAACAATGATTAGTCATACAATACTTCCCCATGAAGTGAGTTTTAGTTTAATATATTCTAGTTTCATAGTGCTACTTAATTGAATCACAATTATATAAAAAGCTTTATTTTTTTAAAACATACATTTTCTTTAAATTTTGTTGTATATTGCTTATATAAATAGCTGAGAATTTTTTTTTTTCAAAATTATTCGTCATGTGACGTACTTGTATTACGAGTAATATGTTTCAAATATCCTTGATATTTTTTAAATGAAATAAATGGGCAAAACGCAAAAAAGGTGATTTTTTAAAATTTATCAATAAAGGTCTTCTAGTAAGTAAAACAAACTTCTAACCGGGGGTTCCGGGATTGATTTCCGATAACACTTGTAAAAAGTAAATAAAGGAAAAGTCCCAAGCTAGTAAAATACATACAGAAATAATAAATAATAATTATTACATTTTTATTAAAATATTGATGAATAGTTTATCTTTATTAACTGATGAATTACTGGTATTTTTACAATTTTTTTTCTCAAAATGGAGCATTTGACGTTTTCTTTCTTAACTAAGCACAACTTTTGAAAGCTGACTTCTGTTTCTGTGACAACACGACACTCACATTTTTAACCGCGGTATCTCCGTAAGTGAGGGAGGGTTCCAGAGAAAAGTAATTTCATCCCTATAATTTAACTTTGGTTTAGCCATCTCAAACACGAGAAATTTAACATTAATAAAGGTGGCGTCGAGACTTGTCGCAAAATATGTATCGCTCAGACGAGAAGGATGGATGAAAAAGCGGGAAGACCACGGGCCCAGAGGCATTAAGTAATTGCCAAATAAAATTTAACACTTTAAATCCAGCAAAAGTTTCTTACAAACTTTCTGAAGCGTCCTTTAAAATATTACTGCTTAATAACTTGGAAAAAATATAGGAGTCTTGAAAAGTTTGGTCTACGTTTTCGTGGATATATTTGCTTTTTTTTATGAAGTATACGATGAAATTTTTCATTTCATGTTTCTCACAAATTTTAAGTTATAATAAACAAAGTAACTAAGCAAGTTCAACATATCGTTTTGTTTTCTATTGTGTTCTCTCCTCAAGGGCGCTCTAACTCGGAATTGTACCCATTATTGACATAACAAAATTATTGAAAAAAATTGATTTCAAGTTAAGGAAGGTGGTGAATATTATTATATTGTGTTTGTTGAATTCATTTCGTTTTGTTTTTGCGAAACTTAAGATGAAATAAAAAAAAATTATTTGTGAAACATAGTCGAAGTTCAATAAAAATTTCATCATAAATAAGCGCTTTACTATATTTACATAAACTTAAAATAAATTAAAACGCACATCAACGAGTTAAGTCTATTTTTTAGATCTCAAAATTACAATATCTCATTTTTATTTCGACTTTATATTCAAAGAAATTCTAAGAAAATGTGTAAAAAAAGTCCAACATAAGGAATATTAAAACTGTGTAAAAAAAATGTAACTTAAGTGCAACATTGGTCAATAGCTTTGTCCTTAACGTTGCAGAGCTTTATTTTAAAACAGCTCACAAAATCACTTTCTTATTCTTAACAAGAAATTGCAAAATTATTTTGCTTGTTATAATTCTAAAATAAAATATTTCGTTTTGCGAAAATAAAATCTAACTTCTAATTTTCCAAACATGAAAAATATTTATTTCGTCGTATTATTTTCACGTTTTTTGATGTTTATGTGACATTTTTTAATATAATATTTCTGCCAAAGTTAACTCGACGCGACACTCCCTTACGGCCTATTTGGAAGAAAGTATTATTATTTTCACTTCAGGTTTGTTAACTAATTTTCTGATTGGTCGAAAGAGATTTGAACATGGCTTATAAGTTTGTACTGCAATATATACAACAAAAGTATTTTATAATATAATAGAATACTATTGTACATTTACCAAGAATAATTACAAGAAAGGAAGGGAGAAAAATTTACCGAGATTAATAATTTGTGACAAGAAAAACAACAAACACTATGTTCACAATACATATGATACGTGTAAATTATAAAAAAATAAACTAGGTGGTGAAGCAAGGCACGGCCTTTGTCTTTCCCGGAAGTCTTTTTCGTCCTTAGGGTTTATCCATGAATTTGGTTTTCTCCAGGCCTCAGGGCCATTCGAAAAATTATCCAAAGCCCTTAAAGTGAGCAATTACAATAACCATAGATTGCTTCAGAGCTGATTTGGTCATAGTGTCAATGGACGTGATAGGTAGCCTATGAACCGGCCTTGATAGAAGCGTTTTATGGCATCGTTATGTTCCTGATGGAACTTATAGAGTGAAAAAAAAACTTAATTGATAAACGAATTAATTATAAGGAACACCTAGGCAAACTGAGCAAAGCTTTTGTCAAAATCATTATAGTTTGGTGACCGCGCAGTTAAGCAAGTAACCATTAATTTCATCGAGAACTAAACTTACCGCTGTTTCAAACAACTTTTGGTGAATCCGAAAATAGATCTTAGGAATTCTCTTAACCAAAATTTTAACACCACCATTAGATGGTGTTCGAAGAACTTCGTAAAATTCCCAATATTTGAATTAAGGACTGTAATTAACGGTTAAGTCAAAGCCTTTATCAAATTAACTCAAGAAATAGCATCAGAAGTACTAAATATTTTAGAAACCAAGCCTCATAGAATTGTTTTATTTTTATTTCCAAAATTTATTTCTGGTAACTTTAAAACAATGTTTTTTATAAAAATTCCTAAAAACTTTACAAAAGAATATATCTCTCTACATGAAATAATTGGAACAAAAAATAATTCATAACTACTATTTAAAAAAATTAACCATAATCTTCAAAGACTGCTGTTGGTGTTGTAAAACAAGTATTTTGGAAACAAAATACCGTTTTTTATGAAAGTTCCCAAAAACTGTAGAAAATAATTTTGCTTTAAAATTAAATAATTGTTACAAAAAAATATAATTTAAATTAAAAAAAATCAACAATTTCAAAGACTTTTTATTAGTGTTGCTAAATAAGCTATGTATTCAATTAACTTTTAAAAGGATGAAAATGATTTCTCTTTTAATGACATTATAATATAAATTTAACTTATCCTAAAACAAATCATTATTTTAGATTTTTAAAGCCCAGCCCTGAAAGAAGAATCTCAGAAAGAGTTGGGTGACGCAGGTGAAGGTTTTTTGTAGAGAGAGGCAGGGATTCTACCATGTGGATACTGAAAAGGAGGCCAGACATTGAAATTGGTGGAGTTTTGATCAAGTGAGACAGCGGTTCCGCCCAAAAAGAGAAAAGGAAGACAATAGAGATGATGACAAAAAAAAGAACGGGAATCTGTCTCTCAACCCCCTCGTCGGAAGATATACGACTTACCAACTAGACATGGAGGTAATCGATAGTAATAATACGATTAAATTTTATATTTAATCCCAAATTTTATTTCCTCGATTAAATTAATCCTAAACAATAATTTAATTATATCCATTATTTTAAGATATTGTATAAAAATGTAATTTTTCTTCAAATGGTTTAAAGAAGGAAACTTAAAACTATTCTTATATTTTAGATAAATTATATCTTTGACTAGTTTGTAAAAGTAAATTACTAGTTACAAAAAAAAATATTTTGAAACAAGTATTTTTCAAAATACTTAGAAAGCACACGGTTCACGTGTATTATTTGAACCTTCAATGCTGATATTAGGGGTTAAGTTTCGTGCCTGTGCAGGGTACGCGCGGTTAACCGCCACCTGGCAACTCCTGAAGACACGGCACGGTTAATTATGGAATGATTGTGCCATTATGGCAGCACTACAAACCCCCTGCTGGAGGATGGGGTAGGCAGCGAGGATGCCGGCTGAATTTCATATTATCAAAATATGCTGCTTTCAAAGAATTTTAATACAATGTCGGGAGAGTGCATGAGAGCCCATAATGTTAAAACATCGTGATATATATAATTATTTTGGAACCGATGTTGAGTTGGTATAACGTTCATTCTTAAGCAATCACGTATAATTTAGATTTAACAATTAAAATCATAGTTAAGTTATTGTTAAATTAACTTTTTTCCCTTTGAAGTTAAGAAATGAAAACATTACGTAGAATATATAGAAAAACAATGTTTGATGGTTTATTTAATGAGGGCATTACAAAAAAATGCTGATTAAAAAAAGATGTAGTATTTAAGATGAAGAAAGAAGAAACAATGATATGATTTGGCCAGGTGGAAATAAATAATGATCAATAAAATCTATAAAAGCAGTATAGAAAACACCTACAAAAATGTGGCACAACCAGATTAATTCAAGGGAGAAGAGAGAAAAACAAATATAACGAGAGAGTATGGATGACAAGGTGTATGGATGTGTCAATGCGAAAGATGTGTGCCAGAATAGAATAAAGGGGAGATGAACATTCTCTGCCGGCTTGATAGTGATGATGTGATTTAGAAATTTATTACTCGTCATTTAACGTGATCACTAAGCACTGTGTTATTAAATTTATCGTTGATTCGACTTGTTCGCCTAAGATCTAATATATATGTTTTTTGGAATAAGCGTAGACATGGACGTTTATGAAATTTCAGCGATGCTCCGGCAATGATTAGTTTAAAAAAAAGCTTAGTTTTTTAAACAGATTCTACAAATTTGGTAGTATGGTCACCCTACTACGATGCCTATGTTGAAAAAAATTAACGTAAACTTTTACGATTTATAAACTTTCAACTGCAAATCCCATTAACTTGCTAAACTATGGTATTCGTATATCGTTGGAAGTTATGAGTCTTACAACCTTGTCAGATAGAAGAAAAATGTTAGACCTTACAACATTATTTAATTAGATTGTCAGATTGTATTTCAACAGTCCAGAACAAACTCTGCTTGTCATGTTATACTTCCTGTAGGTTTACCCGTCAAAACGTTTTATTACATAGTAAAAATGTTGCAACTAATCATTTGTACAACTCTTGCATAATAAGACTACAAATAAGGCAAAGAATTTGGGCACCCTTTAAATTTTTATGTGACTGAGCACTTACAGGACTAAAGTGAAGAAGTTGTTCTTACCGAGATGTATTTATTAAACTGAAAAGATTTGTTTTGTTGTGTTGTTCGTCTTGTGCTAGTTTTTTTACTGTATATAATCTAATATTTCAATGCTAAAATTTTATTTGCTGTTGTTTTTTAATATTTCGTTCCAAAAAAAGTATTTAGCCATTGAAATAAAACAAATTATAAAAACAACAAAACCCTTACGTAGCGATAATGAATTATCATGATAAAAGAACATTTTATATAGCTTTTAATATAAAAACATACAAAATACCTTATTTTATACCAAGTACTTTCAATGTCTTCGTCAACACCATGGCCATCACTGAAGCTCAAAGAAGACTAGCTTGTATAATAGCTGTGGGCCTTCAAATAGATGAAGAAGCAAATTTACCTTACTCTTTGTGACCCAATTGAAGTTTTATTACATCTTCATATACTATTTTGTATAATAGTATAATATTTTGTAGGTGCAAATGAGTTCCCTAAAAGCGACACAACTCGATTACAACACTAAAAAAAATCAGCAGTCAAGTAAATGGGAAATATTCGCAGCATTGAGATCTTGTTGTTGCGGACACGCTTGCGTTGGTCTGAACACATAACTTGCATCACATTTTATCAACATCATATTTATTTATCTGTTTTCTTTAAATTTTACCTCTTATTGTCTTTTTTCTCTTTACGCCTACAGTGAATTTGTATATTTTTAACAAAGTTTGTACATATTTATTGTGTTTATAATTGTATTAGTCCAGTTTGATCTCACTAGCACCCACGCTGTTATTAGGGACAAAATAATTCCCCTTCTAGTGCAATCTGCAACAGAAGATCGAAATTTTTACATAGTGATAAAAAAATGACTGCTCAAAGGGAGTCCTCTTCCAGTGGCGAGACATAAAGTTTGAAAATAATAATATCGACGATGGACTTAATATTCGACGTCACGGGAGAAGGAAAATGGCTCGTAGTGCAGTAATTACACTTATAAAGTCGCTTAAGGTCTGGTGCTCAAACAGCTCAGCAAGTGGCCGGTACTTTCACAGATAACTTTAAATGCAGCAAAACTTTCCTTTGACGCCACGAGATTGGATTTGCTAATCAGTCCGAAGATAAACCGATGTAAGGCTCAGTAGAGATCCGTTTATAATTATCTTCGCTATAATTGCATCAACTGCTTTGTTATTTACATTTCTTTGTAATATAGTTCACGTCTGTAAGGGCTAATGTACAAGGGTAAAAAATCTGGCCTCACTCTCCTATTGGAGCTCAATCACGTTTACACAGATGTTATGGCATGAGCTCAAACTTTTCAATGGCTTATTTCTCTTAAATGTATTATTTTCCATTGTCTTAACATAAATTAATGGTTAATTACGGGATATATATTTCCATACTAAATTGCTAGGAAAAACTTACTATTTACTTATTTTGAATACTGTGAGAACGGTGTTATATTAGAATTTATTATTCTCAATTGATGATGCCATACTAAATTTGTTGGGAAATATTATGAAACAAGTGTGATTTTTTAATTGAAGAATATCTCAATTAAGAACGACGCACAAAGTTAGCAGGTGTCCAGAGGTTTACCCCACCAATATAATGGCCGGGGTGAGCACCCTCACAGTCTCATTGCCTTACACGCCCTTACCAAGGAACATGGGTGAGTTTAATTAAACTCTGTATCATCCCTGTATATTCTTTGTGGCTCGGCAGGCCGGCGATATCCAAGACAAGGTTGTAATCAAACATTATTCTTGATAATAAAATTACCGAAGGCCAGTTCTTACTGGATATAGGATAATGTTAACATGTACTATCTACGTTATGCGTTAGAAAAATGTTATTATAACTAATTTAGAACGAATTTATGCTATTTTAGGCGGTTTTGTTAATTGAACTTAGTAATTTTGAGAGAGAAAATAATAAACGAAGCTTTTTTGCACAAGTAACCGGTGTTCAACGTTTGATAGTGAAGTATAAGAAACTTTGTAACTCTGCTTCATATTTTGGTATTTTATCTCGTTTCTAAGATTAAATACATAAAGCAAATTATCAAATGTTAAAAAAAACTAATGTTTAGTTTCCACTCAATTGTATTTTTGGACATTTTTTTTTCAATCGGTTCGACTTCTTGATGAGAAAAACGATTCATTATTTAATAATCGATTGAAATACTTATTTATTAATCTATTGAAACTCATGTACGTAAATTAACATTTATTGATCGTTAAAAACGTATATCTGTAAAAATCAACGATTTATTAATTGATTGAAATCTATGTTGCCGAATTTAAGAAATCAACGGTATATACATTTGAAAATACTTAAACTAATTTGATAAAACTTGAGATTCACATTTGAGAAAAAGTATAAATAGCTTTACTCACTCAAAGCAGCGTTGATAAACAAATATCTTAGAGGCCAATTTTTTAAACTGGCCATTTTTATAAACATTTATATCCTAAAACGAGTTTTTTTTTTAAATATTAAAGCCTTTTGTTTGATAAACATAGAAGTGTAATTTTGTCTATTTTTAAGCACATATACACATTATAGTTAAAAACACGTTATAGTTACCCAACACGTACTCTTAAATAATAAAGAGTAGTTTAATAAAAACGGACGATACTCATAATAATTGTGCGAAAAATGAAAAAAAAAATTTTTCGCCAACAATTAGGCCAAATTTGTCTCAAATTTAACGTTTCTCGCCACTTGAAGTTACAGTATCGTTGTCATTAAATGAAAAATTTACATGATTTAGTAAACAGGAAGGCATAAACGGGGGGATAAATGTCAGGAAGGGACAAAAGTGTAGCTCGGGTAAATGCTTTATTAGTGCTATGAACTTTTCATGACTTGATATTTATACGGATATTATACCTGTTTAACGGCGATCTTAAAACTTCTACTAAAGCAGGCCGTAAGAGACCACTTAGCTGAGATTTTACTCAAATTTAAGTGTCATGAAATGAATAAACATTACACTCGTTAGTTGTTATGCATGAGTCAAAATGATCATTTTCAAAGTGAAAATGTTGCAACATTTATAATATTTCTTGTGTTATACTTTCGTATAATATAGTACAACATATCAAGTTTATTGCCATGTAGCAATTTTTTCAATCAATCAGAAAAACGTCAATGAGATCTTAAGTGAAGACTAGACTGGAATTCATTTTAAAAAATCTCTACGCAAACTCCCTCTGGTGATAAGACGATTGTCTCCAACTAGGTCACAGAGGTCATCGTCTAACTTTTACAAAAATATTATTTAGTTATTATTTAAAAAAAATTAATAGATAATATGTTTTGATCTTAATTATTTTACATAACCATCCAGATATGTTGAAAGAATATGAAGAAACAAAAGATTCTAATCCTGAAAAATCTTGATAAAACTTTTAACAAAACTAAATATTTTATTTAAGAATATTTTATAAGCAAAATATCTTTTCAATTCCACCGATACATACCATTAAGCCGTTACCCTGTCGGGGTAGACAGAGAAGAAAGAGCGACAGATTTTCCTTTAGCGTTACACATATTTTGGTTCTTCTTCATGTATACAAGTTGTCATACAATTCCTACGATTTCACTGACTTTTTACATATATTTTTCTCAAAACATAATTTATTTGATTCAACCACAATTTTCTTGGTACTCCTCTATCACGCCACCCATTCACGTTTGCACTATATATTTTTTATCTTAATTTTTCTTCATTTATTTGTGACACACTACATGATCAAACTATCTCAATGTGCTCTTCTTGATCTTACTTTATGCATCGGCCTTAAGATCACATTCATCTCAAATCATTTCATTTAATGTTCTATCATGCATTACCACCCCATGTATTCTCAGTACACACATTTTCACAAAATTAATTCGACTCCTTTTGATATTTTCCCACGTCTAAGCTCACTTTCATTAATTAAAGTTGATACTAAAATAATGTCGTGAAATATCATCTCAATAAGTTTTTTTATTCTGTCCCGTTCCAGTTGGTATATGTTTTAGTGCCCCATTTACTTTATTTGTTATTGCTTCACGCCGTTTAATATATCTTGTGATTATTTCATCACCTGAGAAAATACTATCTTACTATTAGAATTCTGTGGAATAAAAGAGTATTTTTCTGGAAAATATTCTAACAAAGAATGTCACAAAGTTTTGGACGTAGCTATTGAATCAATTTGTCAGTTTAGTATACGTTTTTGTAAATAGTTTAAAAAATAATAATTCAAGATAATTTTATTTACCTTTTCTAAGATTTTTTTTTGTAACCGTAAACAAATTCGCAGCCCCCGGGCTAGAACCTAGGTGTTTTACCAACAAAGCAACAGATGTTGTTTTATATTTTAATTATGTATGATTCAGTTCACAAATATATTTCTGAATCTATTTTAAAATTTCATTATTTCATATATATTAGTATAACACGATTAAATTTAAGCAACAGTTAAAATACAATTGAAATCATATTTGCAAAAAAGGATTTTCACCCATAATTTTTTTTTAGTATACTCGAAATACCAAAATAAAATCCTATTTGTGTAAATATAGAAATTTGTTCATAGAATTGATCTGATTTGTTTGACTTCACTTTTATGAAACTATGATTTTCAATATTGATTTAAAATGTATTTGCAGAATGTTGAAAGACTACATGGCTTAGCAAGAAAAAGGGCTTTCTATCAACTCTAGGTAAGGGCTTAGAGTCCCATTATCACTCAATTTGCTTTAAAATTTCTTCGTCTGTTTTTACCTTACGGCCTTCCTAACATTTTACTGGATGGTTGGAAGAAATTGCAAAAAAAAGCAACGGTATTCTGTATAAAACGAAAGTTTCTGTATAAAATGAAATTTTACATTCAATAAAATTAATTAAAAATAACAAAATATTAAACTCTTATTCAACCTGAATTAAAATAATTGCCTAAAGACGAACGAAACATTTTGAAGCAGACAAACTATTTGTTTTACAATTTTGATAAAACACTAACGAATTTGCCGACAGCAATCACAAAGATACAATAACTCAATTTTATTTCAAACGCTCTATGTAATGTAAAATTGAGTATGAGAGAACTAGTTGACACACAACAAATTATGGATATTGTTATTAAATATGTCTTATTAAAGTTTTAAGACAATTTGCAAATGAGATTATAGTGAGGTATAAGCGTGGTCTAGAAATTATTATACATAACCATTACGACCCAAAAGCTTTCAACTTCCCTTTAATGTCGTTTACCTAGGCACCCTGTATATACTCGTATACAAGTAGAAAGCTTAACCTGAAATGGACCACTGCCCATTCCAGATAAATGGAGTTTGATAAAATAGGTTTTCCACTTGTCGTTAAAGCTTTCAAAACTCACCATAATGAAATAACCTTTTTTACGTAGGTGCTCAATTTTGTTATGTTTTGTTTAAAAACTTTATGATATAGTGTAATGGACCCGAATTTAGTACAGGGTGAGACCGCGCCGTGTGTGTTACATTATTTATAGTCATGCCGTGATACGTGCATCGCCCACAAGGGGGGTAGTATTTTCTAAAATGAGTACAAAAATTTGGTATTTTCAAGTATCATAAAAAATTGCTAGGGTACGAAGTGTAAGAAATGGAAAAATCAAGATGATTTATTGTCTCGCTAATATTTTATTTTACAACATTTTTTTCTGTATTAAAATATATGGATGATATTTTAATCATTGATTTTATCTAAGTGAGTGTGACTTCACTCTTGTAATTTAATAAAAAAATCATAAAAGTATTAGTTCAAATTTTTTATTTGCAACGCTAAAGATAAAATAAGGGCCTTGAGGTTGTTCGGTCAAGTAGAAAAATTATATGATGAAACATTTACAAAAAAAAACTACATGAGTAGTATGTAGGATACAAAACTACATGAGTAGTATGTAGGATACAAAACTACATGAGTAGTATGTAGGATACAAAACTACATGAGTAGTATGTAGGATACAAAACTACATGAGTAGTATGTAGGATACAAAACTACATGAGTAGTATGTAGGATACAAAACTACATGAGTAGTATGTAGGATACAAAACTACATGAGTAGTATGTAGGATACAAAATTTTTGGGAGAGCTAGAAAAATGTGGCACAACCAAATCAATCAAATACTCAAAAATATTTTCGCGCATGAAATATATTTACGTTTAAGAAATTATTTACGGATATAAATTAACCGATGGGCATTCTCGTAAAAAACGTCTGCGTACAAACACAAACGATAATATTATTATTTTTATATTTTACGACTTCCGTGGTCTAGTTTGTAAGACGTTTGTCTTCCGACCCGGAGGTTGCAGATTCGAACCTCGTAGGAACCCAGATTTTTTGAAAAAGTTATTCTTTTCTGATTTTCACTTAGGGCTTTTTGAACGTCTTTCTGGTTGGTTACAAGAGATTGTCACATTGCAATAAGTTCGCCAGGTTGTAATGTATACAGCGAAGGTGTAATATATTTTATATAATATAATAACTGAACATGTATTGAATGTACGAAAAAAATATGTGAACTGCATTTCCGAGGATATTATTATAATATTGGTTTAAAATCAAACAACTCTTATTTAAAGTGACTGGGGAATTAAGCAAACACGCTTGAACCAAACAGTGTTAAAATCTACTATGATAGTATACAGCAATATTTTAGAACCAACTTTAATATACGGGAGTGAAACGTAGATTTGGAAAAGACAGAAAGGAGCCGAATAAATGTTGTTTAAAGACGTGCACTGAGAATAAAACAAGGGGTGGCAATATGTGACAAGATAGGAGACAACCCTCATTGCTTACTTGACAAGAGGTTTTTCTTTCAACTTGGTTGTGAGTTCGATTCCAGTAGTTCCTATATTTTTAAAGAAAGGTCCCATTCTGGTTTTCACTCACGTTTATTTAAACACCTTTCTGGTTTTTTGAAATAAATTGTCACATTGCAATAAATCTGTCAGATTATACAGTATACAAAGAAAGTGTTATTTCTATATAATATAAATTACGGAATAAAGTGATTCGAGTTGAACGTGAATTTTAGACTGATGTATTGAGCAAGATAAACACTCAGATAATGTTTGGTGATACGGAATGAAAAAAGAAAAAAAATTCAAGAAGGCGTAGTAGAGGAAGACCGAGAAAGTATGTTTGGATAAAGTAAATGATATATTAATTTATAGAAATACAAATATTCTGAGAAATTGTTGGATTTGTATGAAAAGGTGTATATGATAGATGTAGACAATGCGAAATATGTGAGTCGCGATAGGAAATTAGGCACTTTTTTCTCTCTACCTACTTCGTCAAGAAAAAAGCGTGATGGTAGGTATGAGAATGAAACATTTTTCTCTCTTTTGGCAAGAAATATCAATTTTTCGAATAATTTATTGTACCATAGATGCAGCATTGGAACAAAACCATTAAAACAAAAAAATTATAAAATGAACATTTAACCTCTCTTTTCTACAGAGTATTAAATTTAAAATATTTGAGATCGACATGGTCTATTTTTTAATGTTTATTTTATACGAACATGTTTTTTTACCAGTGTCAAGTTTCATCCGTTACGGGCGTAGTTATTTTTTTCATGTTAGAGTGCTACGAGTATATCATGATGTATTTTTCATCTTCTATAAATGTTTTTTTTTCTGCATGTTAAGGGGCCATATCATGATTTGCATCAATTAATTTTACTTGTTGTATTGTATTATATAACACTTTCGTTGTATATATACCTGGTGGGCTTTTTACCATGTGGCAATTTCTTTTAATCAACCATGAAGATATACAAGAAGCCTGAAGTAATATTTCCAGTGAGAATTGAATCAAAAGTACCCATATTTGTAGACGAACGCTTTACTAAACTGGGTCAAGGAGATCATCAATCTTGTTATTTTTTTATAATTTATGAAACAGTCATCTTACATTTTTATCATTTGTGATCTCCTAATATTGCTTCAATAAATTAAGGAGAACTTATAAACATCTAGCACACATTTAAAATATAATCATGTAGCACACACTTAGAATATAATCATGTAGCAAAAATTTATAATATAATCATGTAGCACACATTTATAATATAATCATGTAGCACACATTTAGAATATAATCATGTAGCACACATTTAGAATATAATCATGTAGCACACATTTAGAATGTAATCACGTAGCACACATTTATAATATAATCATGTAACACACATTTATAATATTTATTGAATGTTTTGTCGTATTTGCACTTCGTAGGTTTTTTCATATTTTCCGAAGACACTTGAAAAAAAATATATCGGATAACAACACTTTATATCGTTCATGGATAAGAAGAATGGAGATTTTTATCGAGAATCTTAAAATTACGATTATTTAACTTTAAGTATTATGTTTATACATTTTTAATAAAATAAATAAAACTCGATTTTTTTCTTTTGTGTTCACCACTGTTTTTAATTTTATTAGTTCACTACCGTTTTCCAAGACCTCCGTCTTCCTCGTCAAGTGAAGTTCATGTTCACCTGACGAGGAAGATGGAGGTTTTTGAAAGTGGTAGTGAACTCACCAAAATAAAAACAATGGCAATTAGAAAAGAAAAAAGTAATTGTTTGATTGAAAATAAATGGAAATTCGAATCACATCTGTAAAAGTCTTATCCCGGAAATACGATAAATTTAGATAAAAAATAGTTCTAACATTTTATCTTTTTCACATGTATGATTTCTATCATTATATGTAATAGTTTCGATCTTAATTTTTATTTTGTTGTTTTTTTTTTGCAAAAAAATTATTTATTGTATTATTTATTATTTATTGAAAATGTATTATTTATTGAAAATCTTGTAATAAACCACTATTTTAAATGTTTTTTTAACGTTCATCGAAACATGTTTATTCAATAAGAAAGAGGTTCGCTAAAATATTTCCGTACGCAATAAATTCTTTATTTTATTTTCAAATATTATTATTTTTATTGAGATTTTTTACGAAGTAAAAAGATCATAACAAAAATACGTTACTTAACATATATTTGCCCATACTTATGTATTATAGCTTACATAAGAAATTTTCCACATTCTTACACTTTGAAAACACAAATAAATAAATGTTTCAAGAACGGTCCAGGGAGCAAGTGGATGAGGCATTTAAATCCTTTACAAAGCCTGCGAGATTTTTCGGTTGAAAGAAAGCCGGGAAAGGATACGCAAGGATAAGCTGGTGGTGAATGCTCAAAGACGACCTGACTCCTTGTACGCGTATGAAATCTTTCATATTTGTATCTCTCAGCTTGAAGAGCAGGGCACACAATTTGAATATTTCGTTTATTTTATATTTGACGTACAGAATGACTTATATTTAATACCAAAACTGGGTAACATAATTCCGGGGCATTTACCAGCAAAACGTTTTTGAGAAAAACTTAACTATTAGAAATACTTAGAAGTTTATTTTACAATTTAAAATAAACCTTAACATGGACTGAATAACGGTACATTTTCGTGTATATTGAATAGGAACATTGATTTTTTTTGGTTTTATTATTTTACCAAATTGGAATCATGACATTATTTATTTTTTGTCAGAAACAACTTTCCGAAGCTAATATGAAGAGCTAAATTCAAATAGTCTTCAAAATAATAATTTGCGCACCTAAGCTTGTGACGTAACAACTCCCGACGAAGGTAAATAGTAGTATTTTTTCATATAACCGCTTACGATTTTATACACACAAGCCGGCTTTGTCAGTCATATTTTTCATCGGTTTTTATTATTATTTATGAAACGAGCGTATTACGAGTACTGTTAGTCTGTTCATAAATATGATTTTAATTATACAAAACAAGATGCTATTTGTTTATTAAATGATAATGTTAATAGAAAAAGTTGTGTTATCTAATGAAAAGATGCACAAAAAACAATTAAGCCTTTAAACACATACCTATTCTTTTTAGTAAAGGATAGTTCATTTGAGGCAAATGAATTATTGTTTTTTACATTTTTAACTAAACTTCCTCACAATGTTTTCTACATTGTTTACCACCGAAGGAATCACGTATTTTGAAATCAACCAATAATGGTGCGTTTTCAAAACTTTTTGGTTTCACTCAACATTTAGAAAAAATATTGAATAGAAAAAAGTACTAAAAAAGTTCAATATATAAGTCAAGCTTATACCATTTCACATTTGCTATGTATTAAAAACTATTGACCTTAAGGCTGCAAATAACCTATTATTTGGTCAACAAAATAATAATCGTGGGTGTGGCAAAAAGGTTGCTCTCATGTGAATAAAGTAGAAGTATTTCTTAAAAGAACTCAGTCGAGTATTTTTTTTTTCATATTTACTCACTGTGTTATTGTCAACCTTTGATTTAATATTCATAGGATCTTTATTAAACGAGCATACGAGGTTCCTAACATATGTGTTACATCTTTTGACTTTTTCCGTCTCATCGTATAGTTCAAATAACAATATATTCTAAATAACGAAAAAAAATATTTTGAATTCAAATTAACGTATTTTTGAGGACTTCAATTTATTTGCCACATTTTTTTAAATGGTTTAGTCTATATAGTGAAACAATTGGTAACAATAATAATACCTGGTAGAAACAAGAAAATATAATTTTTTTTCCAAAATTGCGTTAAGCTTTTCAAATTGAAAGTTTTCAACTATATTTTTAATATAGATAGTTAAAATTTTGCAGTTCAAAAATATGTTTTATTTGTCATACAATTTAAGGAATTAAATCGCAGAAATACCATTTTCTTATAGATTCAAGTGAATTAAAGGCTTAAGAGTTTGGAAACTGACTTAAATTTAAGATTTTCATGAAAAGTTAACATTAAAAAACAAAAGCTAATGAGAAAATAGATCATAATTCCCTACTCATTTATTCAGTACAGGAAAGGATAACAATGAGATTTGTTGTAATATAATACATATAATTCAAATTCATCTTGAATGCAGAACCGTCTTACACAAAGCGAATCATAGTGTTTCGCTTGAGACCCCTTGCGTGAGTAGCGATTACGTGTAAATAATAAACTAAGTCTTAAGTTCTTGTTCAATCCTCGCTCTTAAGCATTGTTTCTTTCAAAATAATGTTGAACAAAGAGGTAACAAAAGTATATCATACCCACATTTAAAAAAAATAAACTCGTATACAAAAAAACATTTCATAATCCTTAGATTCAGAATCTGCTTTCCTTGCATCTTCACATCTGAGACACCTTCTTACTTAATATGTTGAAGGGAATACCACAAAAAGAAAATACGCCGGCACGTGGATTGCCCTAGTTATAAGCCAGAATGTAAGAAATTCAATGAAAACATTTGGGCCGAGGCCACACCAAAATGCTTCGTTAGGTGCTAAGCTAGATTTTACGTGACTTATATACTAGATAACTTCATGCATGGTTACACCAAAGTGCTACGCACAAATTCATCTGACATTTAGCGGTTGAGTCAACACACGATGCCACTCTCAAAACTATCCAATTTCATTGCAACTTACCATCTTTATTTATTTTCTGTGCAACTTCATTTCAAAGTTATTTTATTACAGGTACATTTTTCTATAATCTGCTCGATGGGTTCCACAAAGGCTCCCTTTTATACACAGCTGTCATTAAAACTTCCACCATCTTGTAAATTAACCAACACGTCTGTTCGCTAGGAGATTCACTCGATGACTTATCGTCATGCAACGTGGTGCGAAACGTGCAGTGTGACCACTGCGATAGTATGCGATACGTTGGTTCGCTAGGATATGTCGCCTAACTCGCAACATAGCTCTCAGCATCAAGCAAGGCTCCTTCCTGTGTGGCCGAGGCCTTAGAAAGGCTATCAAGCTTTATTTATTTAAATCTCATTCATATAAAATTAAGCACTCTGAGATGGTTTGGACATAAATAATGAATAAGTACTAAATTATAAATCAACAAATATCATATAAAATATAAATTTGAGGGGTAGGCTTGGTAGAGGAATACCAAATAAATTATGGTTCAATCAAGTAAGTGACTGATATTTTGAAAGATGTTTAAAGTCAGGGAAACCATAGGAGCTGTATGAGAAAGTGTATGAATCTGAAAAAGGCGAAATATCTAGATCTCGACAGGAAGTACTGGGACTGTTATCTCTGCCTACTTCGGCAATAAAACAGTGTGATTGTATGTATGTACTATGCGTATCCAGAAAGTAAGTGTACTGAGGCTCTCACGACCGGATGGATTTTATTTTCGACATGTTGGCTACACTTCCGTGTAGCCTGACCCTGTAGGGAAAACCTCCGGTTGAGGTTTATAATGAGGTGAAAACTGCATATGGTGATAAAGCTATGAATCGTACGAGTGTGTACAAGTGGTGTCGCGAGTTTAAAAACGGTCACGTCACACCTCTTCACCCTCCGCCAAAAAGTTCAAAACCACAATTTCAGCCAACAAAATCATGGCATCCGTGTTTTGGGACTGTCAAGGCATAATTTTAATTGAATATATGCCTCAAGGGGAGACCATCAACTCTGCAAGATACTGTGAGACCCTAAAAAAATTGCGGAGGGCGATTCAGAACAAGAGGAGAGGCATGCTGACAAAGGGAGTCTGCCTGCTGCACGACAATGCCAGACCACACATGGCCAACGCCACGAAGGAACTGCTCGCCTCGTTTAAATGGGATGTCCTGAACTATCCCGCACATTCCCCTGACCTAGCACCTTCAGATTACTATCTCTTGACCTCCCTGAAGCTGCACATGGGTGGAAAAAGGTTTTCAACCGACGAGGAGGTAAAGGAGGAGGTGGAGAAGTGGACGGAGGGGTTGGCGGGAAACTACTTTGAGGAAGGCATCAAAAAGTTGATACCCCGCTTCACCACCTGCATTGAGAGGAATGGCGACTATGTCGAAAAATAGCTTACATATGTACTACGGTAACCACGTAATTTTTTTGTTTAAATAAAAAAAATTGTAACCTACAAAAATTCAGTACACTTACTTTCTGGATATGCCTCGTATGTATATATATTAATCAAGACTGTTTCTCTTTTTTTTGAAGATTTTTTCTAAAGAAATATAAATTTTATTGAGCAATCGTAAGAGCTGTAGGATATAGAAAAGGTGAAATATGTAATCTTCCTTCTTCGGCAGGGAAAATGCATTATGATATGGATGCATGTATACGTACATGATAAAAAAATCATTTTTATGTAAAAGAAAAACATCGATTTGATAAAATTGTATTTAACTAATTTTGGCCAAGCTCGATATATTATATTAATGAAGGTAATGCGAAATGTCCCTTAAAAGCGACATTCGTGATAAACAAACCCAGAACGTAATTTATGCATAAACAATTGTGTAAAAGCTCCGGCATGCGATAGTATTTTGGGTATATTTTCTATAAAAATTGAGCAAATAAGAAAAGTTTTGTCTCTTTGAATGTGCAGACTATCAATAAGGTGTATCACACAAATTTACTGTCTTGTATTTGAAATAAAGAAGCAAAAGTCGATGGAAAGGAACGATAACGCAGGTCTTCGGTATTTTATGTTTGTATATAAAATTTGCATTATCGACGTTTCTCGGTTTATGGTAAATAACTCACAACTAGGATACAACACACGTCTGGATCATAACAAAATGTTTCTTCGTTTTGTTACAGTTGAAAGCATATCAATTTTGGTTCACTGAGAATTCGATTCGATACTAAAGTACGCACCGTGAAAACAAAGAAAGGAAGGTTAGCAGTCTCGGCCTGACATGAGATGACGTGGAGTGACGGACTGTGAACCAACCTGAATGGAGGCGTTTTAGACACCACTATGTTCTTGATGGAAAGTATAGGCTAATGATAATGAATTATAAAAAAACCTAAATAATCGGAAGATTTTGGCAGGTTTCCTTTTCGCTTCATAAATTTATGGAACTTTTCTGTCAAACCTGTATGCGAAACGCAATTTCAATAAATAAATCCATACCATAACGCCATTTCTCTATCGGGGTAGGCAGAGGGGACAGACTGCCATTATTTTATATCTCGACACACACATTTTTTACCTCTTGTACTTCAACGATTTCTCTTCTCCGTTTCTCTTCAACCTTCTACGTTTCCTTCTTCCGTAAATGTCATTCACTTGATACAACCACACTTCATAGGTCTTCTTCTCACACGCCTTTCACTCATACTTTGCCTATCATATGTATTTTCTTTTGTATTTCTTCATTCATTCGTTCCACATGCCCAAACCATCCACCTTGCTATTATTCATCTTAACACATCCCATATAATAAAGAGATTTTAATACGAGGTATTATAATATTCATTTCAACTTTAAACTTATTTCCGCTGATTGATTGATCAACATTTTTTCGTAACATCCCACATATCATTTTCTTGCCAAGTTTCGAAGCAGTTTTGAAATAAACGTGTAGAATTATATAGCATATGTTGTATTATTGTTTATTTTTTATAAATTTTCTATAATTTTTTTATCGTGAACATAATTGAGGTCAGGTGTTACAATGCAATCAGCGGTTTTCCGGATTGATTACTAATGATGGCCATAGAACAAAATCATATTTATACTTTGTAAGTTCAGACCTTGTAAGATTCAAGATATTGAGAAATAAAAACAATAGATTTTCTTTAATATTATTTAACGGAAAAATTTACTTTCAGTTTATTTCGTTAGAACAGTCCTTTCTCAAAGATAAACAATGTACTACCCCACGTTTTACATAATTATTCTTAATTAAAATAATTGAAATTCTAAAAACATGGCGACTTTAAGTGTTTAATGAAATTTCCTTTTTTTTTGTTCAATTTTGATATTTAATATTAAATTAGTTTTAAAGTCATTTCGGTTCAAGATGGTCATGAGATACTTTGCTTTAGAATATTTTAAAAGTTAAAATAATATTTTCATATTTTTGAACGAAATACGAAATTTTCGTTAGGAGGGAAGGATTTGTTATGACTTAAGTATATATTTGAAATATACAAACAAAAATTAACGGCAAGGACGAAAAAGGGGAAAATTTCTGAATCCTTTGTATTTGAATACAAAATAAAGGAAGTGTTTACAAAATAAGACGAAACAAAAATAGTACCCCGTTTGATGTTCTTTTGTTCGAAAATAAATTAAATCCGAAGGGTAAGCGTGTAACATTCCCCTAGTCATAAAATTTTTATTTATACATTTTTATATAAATCTTTAAAAAAAAATCTACGAAAGATCTGAAGATGCTTTTTATATTGTAAAAGAGGTGTTTTTTTTTCTGCAACTAAAGTTTTCAAAAAAAAATTAACATTGTTCGTATTCAATGAAATTTTTTTTTATTTATCTGAACACAAATATTATAAACGAATTCAATTATTTGTTTCGGACGCATTTAACATAATTTCTTGTTTCATCGAAATCACTTTTACACGCGATGTACATACATTTTGTAATTTTCAATTGTATGGACAATGTGTGTAAATAAAAGAGAGAGAAAAAATCCACTATCGAACTCTTCCAAAAATACGTTGTTTATTTTGCTTTTCTACATTATTAACAAAATAACACAATGTATCCATTGCCCCAGAATACAGAAATGTAACTTTTTGGTACAAATCACATATGTGGTTTAGTCCTTTGTTAAAAAGGTATAATATCGCTTTTTTATTTTCTTGCTGAGCTTTTTTTAAATAGGCGTTCCACCCAAACTAAGTAGATTTGTGCCACCAAATAAGTAATTATGCAATTATAATATATGAGTCAATATAATAAAACGAATTAAAAAATGACACTTCTAGATAATTCAAAGTTTCAACTGATAAAGCTTCAAAAATTTAACAATCGATCTATAAACGGAAAAGTTCCTCGAAGAAAAAAGACGCAACATTCATTGGACGCGGTGAAATTGTTGTTCTATAATATGGTATATTGAAATCATTATCTCGTTCTAAAAGGAAAGAATTATAAAACAGAATGAGATTACACAGTGTATCAATTTTAATTCATATACATATTAAATATTTTCTCCGTTTTTTTTTTTATATTTACTGTGTCAAGTTTTTATTTCAATTTCCTTCTAAGAATCAGTTTAAAAAGATTTTTTTCCAGAATTCAAAATTGTTAAATTTTCATAATTTTAACATACTACTTAAAAATTAGAAAAGCTTTAAAGCCTAGATTCAACAAACAGTTTTCAAGATCTAAGAATTCTTAAAATTCTCTCACTTTATAAAATTTAATTTAACGTAAAATGATTTCCCCTGAAATAATGCTTGGATCATTTTAAGTCTAACATTCATATGAAAATATGCTAATTTTATTTTGTGCACAAGAATATAATCTCGTTTCAAGTAATCCGCACGACGCTCGTGGAAAATGCTTGAAAAATAAGAAATTCTTAGAAAGATTTTTGAAATTATATAGACAACACAGACGGAGAGAGAATCTCGGTTTAATAGTGCAAATCTAGCACTGGTATGAGGGAGCCTTAGACCATACCCATACAATATTAAAAGACCTCCGCGCAACATTCCCGTTGTCGCACACTTAGGTGTATTTCAAAAATCTCATGACACATAAGCTTAATAACATTGGTATCGTGGAATCAAGAAAATTTTCTTCAATTTTAATGAAGTCATTTTATTCACTTTATGATGTCATGTTAATTGTTTTTTTTTATTAATAAAACACTGTCTTTCTTTATTTGCAGAGTTTACTACCGGTTTTTAAATACTTTGCCTTCTTCATCAGGTGATGAAGGACCAAATTAAATATTTTTAACTTATTGGTCAGTGGTAAAGATAGAGTCAGAGTATTTTATTACAATCAATTTCAGTAATAGTCATCTCCTAATCCTGTTTCCATTCAAATACCCCTCTCTCCCTGGCTCGATCCCAACTCATTGTCTGCGTAGACTGTTGGGGTCAGCTCTCCTCGTCCTCAGGTTGTATGCTCTTCTGTCCCGGACTACGTCCCCCAGGCCGTGCCTCTGCATCAGGTTATCTTTTTGCACCACCCATGAATTCTTTGGTCTTCCTCTGGTTGTTATTCGAGGAAGATCCATGGAGATTGCCTAGTTCACAATGTGATCGGGCGCTCTGCGTCCAACGTGCCCATACCATCTTAATCGCCTCTCCTCCATCTTGCTGTTGATGTCTGTAACACCCAGGCTTCCACGAATGCGTGAGCTTCTTATTTTGTCTCTTAGGGACACACCTGCTGACCATAACTTTTCAAATTCACCAACGCCACACCCTTTCCTTTACTGATAAATATATTTTAATCAGTGACCTCTAACATGTTTATTTTAAAGGTTTAATGCAATTCCTTGCCACTTGAAGAAGGACACAGAAGTCTTTGAAATCGTTAGAGAGCTCAATAAATAAAACAGTGATGGATACAAAGAAAAAAAGTGAAAAATTTATTTTATTAAAAACATTACAAAAATTGTTGTTTCGTGCGTTTCCTTAAAAAAAATTTATGTAAATGCTTAATAATATATTTACAACTGATTGTCAAACAACTCATGCTAAGGTTTAGTCTTCAGAATTACGTATTTCCATATGAAGCGATATTGCTTAGTTTTCTTTTACCCTTTCTATTCCTTCAGTTTCTCCAAGTCAGCTAACACATTCTTACAAAGATAAACCTCCTTATATAGAATTTATTATCATATTTAAAAAATAATATTTACAATAACCTACGAGTATGTTGTTAGCACAACATTGAATAAAAAGTCATTTGGCGTGTAAAAAACATTCGTATCATGATTTTTCTAAAAAAGGTGAAAACAAACATTTTTATGTGTTTATTCTTTCTATTTTTCCACTAATAACATTAATTCGAGCGTCACACGTTTCTGACTCATATCTCAAGACCGTCTTCAGGCGTGATAATCCAGGTTTGTTACGAAAGCAATGTTTACATCAAACTAGTATCTATTTCACCGGAAGTAGGTGTGATATACTATCTCAAAGGTTTTTGTTTATGAGAAATTACTTTTTTTAATTCTTTAATAATCTATTATGATTTTATTATTGATTGTGGCTTTATGTTTGGATACTTTTTATCAAATTTCTTACGCGTAGTCCCGCTAAGTTAAAGATGAAACTTTTCAAATATTTAGTTTGTTTTTTACGTAAGAAAAACCGAGAATGAAAAAAAATTTAAACATTGCATTGAGCATACATTTAGAATTTGTTATGTTACATAATACCATATTTATCGACATAAATAAAAAAATTAAGTCCATTTAATTTTTATGATAATTCATTGTTTTTTTTCAATCAAATAAAAAGTTAACTTCAAATTAAAAAATGAATTTTGAGCATTGAGAAGTAAAAGAGCTTCCATTATTGAATGAAAAAATAAAAGACTTGTGTGAATGAAAAAATAAATTCAACTGAACTGTATTCAACCAACTTATTTAATAATGAGTACAATTGCATAAAAGTTAAGAAGTTTTTTAATAGGTGAGATAATTAACAAATTAATTAAATGACGAATATGAAACTGAAATAACTTTAAATATTCAAGTATCACATTTGATAAATTTAAAGCTTTTCAGTTTCAATGCTCGTTACTGTAAAAGCTTGCCTACTTTAAACTTTAACAAATTAAAAGGCTCTTGGTGAAAAAAATCCGAGTAACGAAGATTCTGTGAATTAAACATAACAAATTTAAGAAATATACTTATTTCTAAGCGCACATAGTCCACAAGATTATTTCACTTTATATATATACATATATTGTTTAGTTAAAAAATATATAATTATAAAACTTCACAAAACGTATCGAATAAAATATTTAGATAATTTGAAATTAAATTAACGAAATGAAGATATCAGAAATGAATGCATGGATAAAATGGATGTTTTAAGAAAGGTAAAGAAAGCACCGTTAAGATACATTGGACATGTTAAGAAAATGAATGACAAAAGTATGACTAAGCAATTATTCATGTAAAAAATGCGGGTGTTCGTGGAAGAGAGAAAACGTGGTTTGAACGAGTGGATCAGATTTAAAAGAAAGTAGAAAAAGATATTAATAATAAAAAGATTACGCACAAGAAGGTGCTAGAACAGTGAAATGAAAATTGTGTGATTTGATAGAAAAGGGTTAAGATCTAATTTCCCTTCCTTCCTCACAAGGGTATCAGCGTGATGGTATACATGTTTTAAAAAAAAAAAAAGGCAATTATCACTAACACGCATGATGTAAACAAAGTCTGAAAATATACATTTGATGTTTTATTTTGTACTTTTTTAAACATCCCTCTGACAAAATATTGATTTACTATAAGATTTGAAAATTGTCTTAATTGTTTTGCCTACATATTCTATTAAGTTTGAATAAATTTTGTCAATACAAGTCCATTTGAAATGTCTTAATTTTTATTTATAAAAATAAATTTAAGTGTTCACTTAAGATTCCGAAATTTAGAAAAAATATTTTTAAAAATGGCTACGTCCCGACACTTGATAATAATTGAAAGTCTAAAGAAATGGCCAATTACTTGATTATTATTTCCAGCTGGATTTTAACTGTTTATTTTAATTTTATTCTCTTGGTTTTAACGATTTATTTGACTTCATTATAATAAAAAAATATCTGGTTATTTTATCGAAAATATTATCAAATATTTTTAGTGTATTGTTTAAATTTGAAATTAAAGTATAAAGAAATGTCGGTTTTTGTTTAACTTTAAACAGTGAATTATGTGGGTCAAAAAAGTCTTAAGAACAAAACAAACATTCAAACAATGAACAACGTAAACAATCCCTAAAATTCCTAATTTAAATATTATTTAACTGACAGATTCCACTCTTTTTTTCCTTTTAACATTTTCTGAATCATCGATTTTTTGCCAAATAAGGGAATTCCATGTAGGCGAGATATATAATAAAATCCAATAGGAAAAGTAGGTGTTCGTTTCACTTAACATAGCTATAGCCGTAGTAGACCGGTTATTGGAGCCGCTTATCTCACGATCCCGAGAGGCTGTTAACTGATTTAACAACTTAAATTATGACGATAGTTGGCGCCTAACGAATTACCTGTCTAACGGAGAGATTTTAATTCCAATTTAGGTGCCTTCCCCCGTAATTGCTTGATCCGCTGCCGTGATTTGTAACTGCGCTCTCCAAGATTATATGAATGCTAATCGAAAAGTTCGCGGTTCTACATTTTCGATATTTTTTAGATTAATTAGAGATACTGTTGGCTTTCTTTCGATTTTTCAGGATTTTTTAAATAATCTAGAGAAATCTTTGAAAATTATCATCACTATGATCCTATAGGAGTAGGCAGAGAAAACAGACATCTTCTTTCAATTCACATTATTTCCTATTGCCCTCATTACTTATTCTATCGTTCATTGTTTTTCCACACATTCTTTGCAACCCTCTCATTTTTACCGTATTTATCTTAATAAATGAGCATTCCGATGATAGATTATAAGACACCAAAAATATTTGTATGAATATATGTAAATACTCGTATGTGTAATAAGAATTAAAAAAAATTGTTATTCGGCTTTCTGAATCAAGTTCTATCAGAAGATTGATTTTTTATTCATTTTTTCGTGTCTATAAAAAAAACGTTTTTACTCGTATTTTTATTTTTTCTCAATAGATACTTGTTAGATGAAATCCTTTCAAAATTTAATGACGCCGATATAAAATTCCAGTTACTAATTAGAACCAGGATTAAAGTCAAACATTCTCGTAAAAACGGCGTTAACCGTGTATGTATAAATTATTTCATTTCATATTTTGATACGCATTCATTTAGAAGGCTTTCATGTCAGTATAAAACTCAATTAATGTATCCACCGGATACATGAAAAGCGCTTGAGCTCAATCGATTGTACATAATTTTCGACGCCTAATTGGGATAGACACGTACATGCGAGATATTTTTGCCAAAAAATCCAACTCAGAGTTGATGAAAAGCCATGTTACACGTTAGCAAAGCACGCAGGTGGCGAATCTGAAGGTAGTCGTAGATGATTTTTTAAATAGGCAGTTCACCAGAAACTAAACTATTTAAGCATTGTAGTTACTAACAATAAATCATCTTTAGTTCAAATAATCAAATATGTTTTTGTTGTTCCAAAAACGCTTTTTAAATTCTTTAATAATACAGAATAAGTCAGGAAATAATTCTTGAAAACAACACTGCTCTTTGTGAAGACTATATTTGATAAATTGCATAGTTCACGTCCCCGATATTGTAAATTCCCGACATATCATATTTTATGAAACACGTGGTCTCGGTTAGTAACTGACGACATATTTTTAATACTGTCGGAAAGATTAGGTCAATAAAAAAAAGATCTCTTAGGTGGTCGCTTCGGGGTGCAAAACCATATCCCGAATTGTAAAGAATTCCATGGTCATTGTTTGTTTAAAAAAAAGGGTCTATAATAAAATCTACTTCGTAGTTGTTTTCGATTGTAAAAATGGAATATTGTAATGCCAGCGGTAACGGCTGGGGCAATAAGACCTACGGTCCTTCTGTGAAGTCGTTAAATGGACCAAGGTCCTTGTTGTTGAAAAGATAAAAGCAATGTATCATAAAAATCCATACGGCCCAAGATGAGTAATAAAAACCGTCTAGACTACAAACCCTTCTTGCTGAATTGTAAAGAATACCGATGTCAATTGTCTTTTAAATAGAGTATTTCGGGTCTACGGCTGTTACTAGGCGACATTAGTATTTTTTAAGTGAGAAGGAAAACATGTAGCTTCTCTTTCTCGCGATCTGGCTATAAAAGAGGAGAAATTCACGGGCAGCTGCCTTTTTGGGACGACACTCGACGCTGTTAAGACGCTCCTCCAAAACGCTGTTTGCACGGAAGACTGCCAGACTCGTTTCCTCTGCTATCACGGACGCTTCAGGACGTACATCTACAATTTGGTGAATATTATTCCTTTTATTTTAATGCTGGATTTCGTCCGCACGTTTAACCATCGCTCAACTTAAATTCTAATTGTTATTGAAATCCCCCTTGCTAATCGACAACACAATCTTCGTACCCAACTTTAAACTTTTTTTTCTTGACATTCGTTCAAGTTTTTTTTATTTTTTTTTATTTAGCCATAATATAATAAACTGTTTTGTTTTAAAATTATACTTTGTTTAATTGTGTCGCCTTGTCCCGCTGAGAATTGAGAAAAAGTTACACAGAGTTAAAGGAATCCAACGAACCACTGAGATCTGAAGAGTACTTCTCTTTAAGAAGCCGGCGGAGCTGAGCAGGCGTGTCCCACCTTGGTAAGATTGATTGTTGGTGAATTGATTTATGTATTGAAATGTGTACATCTTATTATTGTTTCTGATAAATTGGAAAAAGGTGTGACATCTTCGTTATCATGAAATAATTCAGATTCTATTTGGATAAACGGTGAAAATGTCATTATTCATTATTAAGTAAAAATAACTAAAGCGTTTCGAATCTTAATTTTGACTTATTATCAATAAACTAAAGGTAAACACTTTTTTGTCAAGTATTGTCTAATAGTATTACACTTTTTATTACGAATTTATTGGTACTTCGAAATCTTCTCCAACCAAAATATTTAAAAAGCTTTAGACAAAAACCAAACTAGAACATTTTTTAATAAAACTATGTATATATCATATAAAGCTATGATAGTCGTCACCTAAGTATAGTAGTAAAAGGACAATTTATATTGCGCCGTTTAGACAACAGATTGTCATTAAAAGCGCCCTTACTCGGGATCCAAACCCACCAGTATTGACGGATTAATAGTATTCATAAATATATATGTGTTGAACGTAAGTATAGAATGATATTTGGTAAGAAAACCGCAGAAAACTTACTGTAGAAACCTTTGTAGATCTTCCGGTATGTGATTGTGACTTTAGGTGTAGTGTAATGAATATGCTTGATGTTCACATTTGATCATATATTTTGATAAAATCCCACGAAAACAGCGATCGATTTGCTAAAGAAATCATACTTTATTTTGTGCTACAAAAAATATATTTTGTGTCAATGATGCCATAAAAAAATAAAATGTTTGGAGATTATCTTAATTTAAAGCAAGAGTCTTCAAACATTTGTCGAGTTAAGATAAAATATAATATTATAAAAAACTATTTAATTTCATAATTATTTTTTTACACTTTCATGAAAATATATCCCATGGATTTATTGCTGAATAGTAGTTTATTCCAATAAACCGACTTAGGTTTCATAATTGTTAGCGGTATTTATGACCGTGTCTAAAATTTAATAATTTATAAAAACATTTGAGAAAAAATAACAAAACCCTACCTTTATCACAAAAACAATAGTTAATCATTGAAAAATCTACTGATAAAGTTTTAAAAATGCATTTTTTCTGTCATCAAATTCTTCAAAAACGAAAAATATATTTTGCTTTGTTACTGCGGCGGAACAAATATCTTACACTGGCCCTGTTCCAGACCTTTGATTCCAGGATCGCTTCAAATTGTGATAAACATGAAAATAATTCCAGTGATCTCTCTTGATCCCTTTTGCGCGCAAGGCTGTTTGAAAGTCAACAATTTTATTTAAATTTTCATCTCAGATTTAACGGAGTGTTTAATTTGCCTTAATAAGATCACGTGCAGGTTTGCTTTAATTAATGGTTAAAATGAAAATAAAAAAATCATGTATATAAGTCGCATTAACTAAAGTTTTCGTTAAAAGGTAAAAGCCAACTTACGACTGATACACATTGACGACCTCCGTGGCTAAGCCACCTGTTTTTTCAATATGGTGGTTGTGAGTTCAATTTACCTTGAAACTCAGATATTTTTAAAAATAGATTTATTTATATCTTGTTTTTACGTAAGGTATTTTTGGTTGTTAGGAAGAGATGGGCACATGCCAATATACCCACCTGGTTAAAATACTAAAGAGTGATACAATACAATACCAATGTGTTAGCCTTTATATTGAATGAATTGAAATGAAAAAATACTTTTTAAGGAATTTGTTTGTTTTCCAGTCGAAAAAATCCAATAACAAATAATTTTACGTAAAACAAACAAGCGTTGATTAAGCACAAAGAAAATGCACGCTCAACAGAAACTCCAATTACACTACGAATGTATTTTTATACATGAAATCTTAAATAAATAATTACAGCCTCCTTGGGCTAGTTGATAATACGCCTTTAACCAACTCGTAGGTTAAATATTGAATTCTTAATGAACTATGCAGAAGGTAGCTGGTTTGAAATCTGCGTAACGTTACTCCCATCGAATATGAACAATAATTATCTAATAAATTTCACAGCTAAAAGACATCGTTGACCTTTATGACACTTGATCTATAAAAAAAAGTCAATTGTAAAATCATATATAGTAATATAAAAACTCATTTAAATTTGTTTGACCCTGGCAAAATCGTACATCACGCGAAAAATTATGTACTTTAAAACCTTTTGTTTTGTTTTAAACTAAAAAAAGGATTCAATCAAGTTACATAATTGAAATATTTTGCTATTGCCAAATATATACAATATATAAAAGGTTTTCATAACAGAGTTCATTTCAACGTATAAAAGTATGACAGAATAAAGAATGTCTTTGTGTTCGGTCAAAGAATGATTTTTCTTTCTTTTATAAAACGTTTTTCTAACGATTTTTTTCTTGTGGAGTGGGTATTTCATTATATCTCTTCTTGTGCTTGTGACAGACATTTTATTTTGGGATGTAACAACACAGCATATCTCATTTATTGTACCATCATTGTATGTGTCACTTTATTATTATTTTTATTTTGTCGACTCAGTGGTACAAAGGTTAATTCATGCGGTCTTCTAAGGTTCGATTCCCGATGGATTCACTATCGAATCGTTTTTTTTCTTACACCTCATAAACTATATTTTTAAGCATTTCACTAAGACTTAATAACACTTAGGAAATGTGTTTTAAAATAATGTATTCACGATTTTGATAAAACAAAAAAGAACAAATAGAGAAACTTTATATTCGTGGTCTAGTTGAAATGATGATTATATCTCGACCCAGTAGTTTCGATTCCCATTGGTACCAGTTGAAATGATGATTATGTCTCGACCCAGTAGTTTCGAGTCCCATTGGTACCAGTTGAAATGATGATTATGTCTCGATCCAGTAGTTTCGATTCCCATTGGTACGAGTTGAAATGATGATTATGTCTCGACCCGGTAGTTTCGAGTCCCATTGGTACCAGTTGAAATGATGATTATGTCTCGACCCAGTAGTTTTGAGTCCCATTGGTACCAGTTGAAATGATGATTATGTCTCCACCCAGTAGTTTCGATTGTCATTGGTACGAGTTGAAATGATGATTATGTCTCGACCCAGTAGTTTCGATTCCCATTGGTACCAGTTGAAATGATGATTATGTCTCGACCCAGTAGTTTCGATTCCCATTGGTACCAGTTGAAGTGATGATTATGTCTCGACCCAGTAGTTTAGATTCCCATTGGTACCAGATAATTTAATTAGGTTGCTATCTAGTTTTCTCTTAAAGCTTTTTAAAACATACGTCTGATTAGTGAGAAGACATAGGCAAATGTCAATCAAATCGTACTGTATAAACCAATTAGATTATATTATACATAACGTGTAATACAACACAATGAAATATTTTAAGATAACAAGTATTATAAAAATAATTTGTTACCTAAAATATTGTTATAATTTTTTAGGGATGTTACAAATTATGATAAGTCTTGTTGGCAAAGTTTTTTTTTTTTTATAAATTCAATGTGCAATTTCTATTACTACTAGTGATGGATAGCTTGTTCGGAGTTTCGGTCCGATGGTAGGACACCTTACTCCTTCATCGGATAAGTTCTGACTGTTAAGATATTTATTGGAAATTTTTGGATCTTTTTGGGAATCGGGAAAGGATAGGTTTGTGGTAATTGTTTTGATTTTATGAATGATTATGAGAAATTATAAACGATTAAATACATATATAAATATGATGATATGTACATAATATTAAATACAAATATACATAAATTTGTGTCGTCACACACTGTTTTATATTGAATGGGTGAAAAAAAAAAAAAAAAAAAAAAAATGAATTGTGAATAAATTATAATAAATTATAAGAATGAATATAGTATATGTAGATAAGTAAATGAGTGGGGAAATGTGTGTGACTTTTATAAATATATTAAGGTGTAGAAAATGTTTATTGAAGGTGAGAAATGCGGTTGCCTATGGGGGTAAACTGTCTGCCGGAGGAATTATCGATGATGGGTTCTATTACTATATGATAGTGATATTTTATGTTGAAAATATATTAAAGAATTTACTTACTTAGCTTGAAAGCATATAGTGTGATAATTTTCTTACCTGTAAAAAAAAAGAAAATATTGTTTTAGTATTTTATTAAATCAAATAGTTTTTTTTTTCTCCACGCCTGCGATTAAAAGACAATATAAAAAGCAATCCATTAGAGCTATTAAGAATGCTCAATTAGAGCGTGTTTGCTCTGAACAGATATTCGTCGAGGCGGAAGATCCAGGAAGCCAAGGTTCGACGTGGAATGTAGCATCATCGAAGATGTCGTTTTATATAAAATGGATATGATCAGTCGTGGATTAAGTTTTATTTTTTTAAACCGTGCATGTTAAAGATTTTATCATAAGGGAGGAAAAAATATATATTAGTTGTTGTACAATTGAATTGATTTATTTTGTTGAATATTAACTCTTAATATCTTTGTTGCACATAATACAACTCTGCGGTCATATTTTTATGTGGTAATCTCTTCAAACCAACCATTAAGATGTTAAAGTAGCATTAAGTAAAAACCAATTTGAACCCCTTTAAAAATATGTGGACAGATGGGAATCAAACCCTTTACTTCCAAATTTGAAGATAAGTGTCTTAACAACTATATCACGGAGTAAAAATTTCATATACTACTTTACAAAAATAAGATTGGTTTACAAAAAAAAACCTTCTTTATATTCAAAAATTGAATTGACCAACTTCATTTGTTAAGAAAAAATAAATAAGATAACCGCAAACAATTTAGCAAACGAAAACAAACTTAAGAAAGATATTCGACTTAAGTTGTAGAGTAGATCTCGTTAGTAGTTTTTATAATAATTCTTAAAATATTCTGAAGTTACACAAAAAAGTTCGTATTTATCGAAGATATATCAATATCAAGCAAATTTGTTTTAATCCGATTCAAGATGAAATTCAAATCAGCCAGAACTCATAAACCTTATGGCAGATTTGAATTAATCAGGGCAATAATACAAACATTCCATTACGCCGTTTTTCTGTTGAAGGCAGAGAGGTCAGAGCAAGAAACCTTTATATCATGGCGTACTTCCTTAGTCTCCTTTATATCCCTACATAGTTTTATATAGTTGATTACATTTCTCTTAGCTTTTTTTCTTTCAAAATTTCATTCACTTGGTTCATTATATATTTTTTGGTTATCCATTTCTATAAATCCCACCTACTCGTATGTTTGTATTATAAATCTATTTGGTCAGTATTTTATCACCCATCCATTCAAGGTGTTCAAACTACCTCATCGTGTTCTTTGCAACCTAATTCGCATATATGTTTTTAATTCACATTCACCCTTAATAAGGACATGACTTTTTCTGTTCTACCGCATATTATTCTCAGTGCATGAATTTTCACATTCACCCTTAACTCTTTCCCCGCGGGGAGCACAAACGCCTGTGATCTGACGACAATCCAAGTTTCAAATCACAAATACTTAAAAAAAAAATGACACAAAACCGGAATAAAAATTGAATTAAAATTTAAAATAATCTTTGTTCTAGCGACATCTCTGAAAACCTTGTCAAATAATATATTAGTTTATGAGATATTGTTGAATAAACAGAGCGCCGAATTTTTTTGGTTTCTCAATATTTCCAGCATTAACGACCTGTCGCGCGGATCGAGTCCTGCGATGAGTCTCTCTTACGTAAATAAACATTACTAAGTCTCTCTTACGTAAATAAACATTACTAGTGCTATATGCATTTGATTGGGTGAGTGTCATGAAGCATTGATTTGATCGTAGCATTCCTTTGTTTATTTTACGTAATGTTAAGTTTATCTCCTTTATTTAATGAGTCTCCTTAAGAGTAATGACTATTATTTATTATCAGAAAATTACTTAAGTGTCATGTTTACTTGGTGTTATAATCAAATATCAGTGGTTCTAAACAAAATATGTGTTTAAACTTAGAAATTAAAAAACGCTGAAATTGTGCCGCGCACAGAATTCGTGGAATTTGATTTTTAACGCGGTGAACAGGTTAATAAGGACATGACTTATTCTGTTCTACCGCATATTATTCTCAGTGCATGAATTTTCACTGCTCTTTTTATTAATTTACCAGGTCCATGTTTCACTCTCATATATCAATGTTTGCAACGAAAAGCTGCTGTGAATAATTTTTTTAGCATATCTTAATATTACTGAGTTTGATTATTTGTTCTTAAAATATATTGAACCACAGGCAGACTATATTGAACATGTTTTGTTTTATTTCGTTCAACCACTGTTCCGGAATATCCTTGGACCGGAAACCTTTGCATCTCACTATGTACTTCAAAACAAGCATCAGGTTTATGATTATCAAAACCTCTTTGACAACTTATCGCGTATACATAGTGTTTTGTATTGAATGCAAATGAAGGGTAATCTAAATATCGCCCTTTAGATAGCAGAATCTTATTACGTGCGATTTAACTCGGAATTCTTATCCACTGTTATTGATAAATTAAAAAAAAACATTCATTAATGTTTCAAACGATATGGTGTCACAATGTTTTATACTTTGAATCCTCCGTACCAGGCTTGGAATATGTTTTTTGATCAACGTAATATAAAATGAACAGGTGCTTTTCAAAGAAAATTCATCTGTACATGTCAAAATAACATGATTTATCAAATGGCACGGGTAATATTCTTTCTATTATATATGACACGTCATCAAATTTTCTTGCAAATGTCACGTGTATGTTCTGAGATGAAAGGCTTGAGAATATTTTTAGAAAGAAGAAAAACGACAGCGTCACATACTTTTGGAGACAGCGGGGGCATATGAATATTTTTGGGTTAAAAATGTGTGTGTGAAAGCTTTTTATGGTTTTTGCATAATTTTGTGTCAAGTGTTCTGCCATTTTTTGTTGTGTACAACATAAGGACAATATTGTGCAAAAAGAACTCAACCCAAATTCAACCTGTTCTGAGTTAATTGATAAAAAAATTCGCCGCTTTTTATGGGTTCGCATAGAACAAAAAACTTTAAGTGGAAATTCAACAATAAAATACGCATTTAAATCCGTTTTATGTTTTTACATAAGCAAGATTGATATATTTTTTTCAATATTAGAAATTAGGATATAAGAATTTAATATAGAAATCCTTACTTGAAAAATTCACGAAGTTTCAAACAACTTGAACGTAAATACTATGTGCACGAAAAAAACACTCTACACACAGTCTACTTGTTATTATGTTATTGGAGACACATTGGTCAAACAGAGACTTGTATTGAACTAAATACTTTAGAACGTTATTTCCCTATAAAATACCCATTTAAATGACTTGATATTTTTTGAAATACAGGACTCGTACATGCTTTACATTCGAAATAAATAAATAAATGTTTTCAGAGACAGCATAGTACAATACTATAATACAAACATTTGCCAAATCCTTTACCTATATACAAATGTATCTCTTAAGAACTAATCTTATTTATAAATTGTACCTTTGAACTAACTTCATTTTAATTTCACATATGTTATTTAATTTTTATTAATCTTAATATATGATATAGTCGTATAGTTAATACCTAAATACGAACTTCTAACTAGATAACAATTCTCACAACTAATTATTTTAACACGAATTATTTTACATTCACTCATTCAGGCTACTTGTATTCCATCACTTTCACTCAGACCTTGGTCTCCGCTTATACTGTAGGTGGACTAGTAAGGCAACAGATGATGCTTCGGAAGCCTGTGCTATAATGGAAATGTAGGTCATACTTACTCTCGTAAGGGCAGCGATCAGACGGTTGTTGTGGTCCCGTTTGTATTAATAAAACTTCACGGTCCAAACGATTATGTGGTGTTGAAGGGTTTCTTCACACTATTTGACGTGAAAACGGGAGAAGTTTGCAATGGTTTTAGAGCAGTCAAATATGCCGATGTGCTCCGATCGTCTCATTTTGGCGTGCCGTCGGATCCAGTACAGCAGTGTGACTAGTAAGTTTTCTGGTGTGCAATAGCTCACACATTCACCACGGCAAAGGTTCGCTTTCCTACTGAATTGACGTTGGAATGGCGAGGGTATCCTCGACAACTATTTTAGTGCAAAAGAATGTTAAAAAAATACGTCTCAGGATGGTTGGAATACTTGAACAAAAATGATCTTCCGGAATAAACCATTTCAAACAACTGTGAGTTATTCCCACGCTGTGAAGATCCGTAGATGTTAGCTACGTTTCAATAAAGTAACTGAAGTATATGATAACTCATATTTTCTACGAAAAGATTATTATAAAACTATATTTATAATGTTTTGAATATCAGATAACCTTAGTTTTATAAACTGCAAAATTATCCATCCATTTTGGCGTCGTAAGTTTGGGTTATGGTGGGTTATAGCTTACTACTTATTCAGACCGCATTTTATAAACATTTGTCTAATCAATGACATTATTATTTTTTCGGTATAAATACTGGACGCTTTTAAAATTTAAAATACTTATGCACTTTCGAATGTTTAAATAATGTAAATGATATTGTAAATATACTTTTATTTACTCAAAATGGAATAAAACAATTGTGAGTTAAGAAAAAATATTTCCATTTTTTGTAAACTATGTTATTTGAAGTATGAATGAATATACCGGTGTATTCCCAAAGCAAAGCTTGATTTATTTGGTGGGCACTTAGGAACAAATAATAATAAATGTAAGGTAATTAATTATACTGAATGTGGTCGTTAAATTCATTAGGACCGTAAATTTATTGACTTATAAAATATTTTATGATTAAGTAACGTTTTGTTTAAATGGTCTGTTAACGATATTCTCTCTAATTTTTATTCCGACTTATGAACTGCATATTTTGTGTTTATGTTTTTAAAACACCTTTATGTCGCATATGCTTGTCTTAACATGTAATGCGTGTGTTTCTGTGCACGATTTTTCTAAATAAATTCGTTTAAATATATTAATTTATTTCAGTAACTACATTTTACATATATTATGCATATTTCAGAAGTTTAATTATATTTTGTATATGCCTTATGCAGGCGATGGGCCTTAATAGAACAAGGGAAAAAAATGGTTTTTTTCATCAAAATTTTGATTGAAATATAAATTATTTGACGTCGTGATGCAGTTTGAGTTGTTTATGTGATAACGTGGGGATCGTGAGCATATATAATATATGAATGTTTAATTATATTTAAAAATTATATGAACTTGGCTTGGAATGAGACCACTGCGTCTCAGGCCTTGCCTAGTGAAGTGGTTATTTACATTGTAAATTATACAAGTATATTAACAAATTGGTTGATTTATGCATTTTTTTATATTATTGCACTTCGCTTTCCATTCAAACAATTTGTAGGTGTTTATGTTCGAAATTGAAAGAAATCGTCACATTAATACTTAATTTAGATAAAGGACTACTTCATCACTGTCCTTGCCTAATGCGATGGTTATCTACAAGAAATCACAGTCCTTGCCTAATGATGTAGTTATCTACGAGTATTCACAGTCCTTGTCTAATGAGGTAGTTATTTTCAAGTATTCATGGTCCTTCCCTTATAAGGTAGTTATCTCCAAGTATTCACAGTCCTTGCCTAATGAGGTGGTTATCTCCAAGTATTCACAGTTCTTTCCTAATGAGGTGGTTATCTCCAAGTATTCACAGTCCTTGCCTAATGAGGTGGTTATCTCCAAGTATTCACAGTTCTTTCCTAATAAGGTGGTTATCTACAAGTATTCACAGTCCTTGCCTAATGAGGTGGTTATTAACAAGTATTCATAGTCCTTGCATAATGAGGTGGTTATCTACAAGTATTCACAGTCCTTGCCTAAGGAGACGTTTATCTCCAAGTATTCACAGTCCTTGCCTTATGAGGTGGTTATCTCCAAGTATTCAGTCCTTGCCTAATGAGGTGGTTATCTCCAAGTATTCACAGTCCTTGCCTAATGAGGTGGTTATCTCTAAGTATTCACAAAATTCTGGATTTATGTATTTGTTTTAAACTTCAGTTTGCTTTTTCATTCAAACATGTTTTATTCTTAATGTATTGCGTGTATTAAACAAATGAGAACATCTAAGAAAATGTATTAATAAAAAAACGTAAATACGCATACAATTGATTTGTAAAAGTAAATAGAAGTATCAAAATAACAATAAAAATTTAGAATAAAACATAATATGATAGAATTTAGGTAAATTGATATTAACTTTGCATGTCATATTTTTGTTCTATCTGTTAAAATATTTTTATGACCTAGATTGTATATTTATAAAACATTAGTAATAAAAAAATAATATATATTTATAAATTATTTTTTATATTGATTTAAATTACTCATATTACTCGTAATAAGAAGTCCTTAAAATATATAAAATTGATGCTAATGAGAGAAAGCCATTTAAGAAGTATTAATTCGTATTGAAATTAATAAATTTGAGAAAGAAATTAATAAATATGTCAATGATCCTCATTATTTGAACGAATGATGTAGAAAAAAAAACAATCAGTCTTAACATTATCATACGAATATATTAAAGGCAATCAATCTTCTAACAACTTATCAAAGAGAGTTGAAAGGGCAGCATACTATATTCATATTATTATTAAATACAAGACTTCTCGTCATACTCGTATAATTTCATGTCTTGTTTCATGAATGTAGAATATAAAAAGTAAGATCATAAACACTTTTAAAATATAAGAGAATATTTAATAATAAATTACTTTGCTATTCAACTTTTATTATTCTCGTGATATGTGTTTCTATCCTACTAAAGGCTTCCTTTGAGAGGAATGGTAGTGTGTTACAAGAGCAATGTTTAGGTCCACCTGGTGATTTATTGTATTGTATTTCACGTTGTATACCGTACAACCAGATAGGCTTATTGCCACGTGGCAATATCTTCCAACCAACCAGTTAGATGTTTAAGAGGGCTTAAGTAAAAACCAGACTGGAATCTTTTTTTTTCAATCCGGTTTCCAACGGGAATTAAACCCGCAATCTCCGGGCTGGGAGACAAGCATCATACCAACTAGGACTTGGAGGTAATCCGTTGGTCTAATTTTTTTTATGAGAAGTTAATTCTAATTCAATATGTTATATGGATATTTTGAACCGTTTTTATGTATCTCAAATGTTTCTAAATTCATTGTTTTGTATATTTTTCATGCAGTATTAAAAAAGTATGGTTTGTGAATCAGCGGCTCAGGTCTGACAGTGAACAGTTACGTTAAGCATGCCAGCAATCCAGGTTTGATTCCTGTCGGATTCAATTCCAGACTAGTTTTATTCCTAGACCATTTAACAACTTATATACAAATTATGTTTCTTTCTGTAACTTATATTTTACTTATTATAAATAACTAAAGCGCTATAATGCAACACAAAAATAGCGCAATAAATAAACTCTGCCTAGCGAAAGGCTGCAGTCAATTAAGCCCACCAATCGTAGATGTATATTTTGCTTGCCATTGGTACTTTGAGTTTCATCTGTCGAGACTGAATGTTTACTGAAATGAAACAGCTTGCACACAATTAACCAATACACTCACAAGCGTCTTATATCTACAGGGTGGCTGACAATCATACTCAATCACGCGGAATAATTTGGTGATTTAAAGTACTCATTTATTGTATTCATATTAAAGCAGATACTTAAATAAAAAAACATCACTCTAAATTATATAATCTGTTGCGTCTAGTAAGCGACTCATAATAAAGAATAAAATTCCTTCCTTCAAGTGTTACATCTGACAGTCATAAAAGCAACAATTTTTATATTTTAAGTTGACATAAAATATTTTCTTTGGGTTAAAAAAAATGATAAATAAGATATCATCTCATTTACAACTTTATTTTAAACCAAAATACTTCTCAAGTGGCATGCACTTAATTTCAGCGCCCCCCTCCCGTTTGTGGAATGTATGTGATGCACGCTAGCGATCAATCGCAAAGTCGGCTGCAGACCCCTGATGATAATTATATAACATAAAATAATAATTTTGGTACATTAGACAATAAAATTAAATCTTAACAGTATGCCAGAAAAAAGTTCGTTTCAACATATTAGAACCATTTTGAATAAAACGGTTGGAGTTTTTTTTTCTAGTGAAAAAAAAAAGTTTTATCTTATTTTAGGTGGAAAAAAACTTTTATTATTCTTGGTTCATAAATAATATTTTGTCTGGAAAGATGTTGAAGAAAAAGTCAAGAAAAAATGCAACATACATTTAAAAAAATAATGTTTAGTATATAGCGACAATACAGTAAACGATCATGTGTGTCAAATACGATATAAAAATCTTTATATGTGATATGACACTCAAATATGGTATTCGGTCTGTATGGCCAATTACCACTGATAACGACCAAACCAAGGCTTTAATCGAGAAAAACCAGCTTCTTTTATACAAAAGATTGGTTATATACTTAAAATATAAAAAAATCCCTGACTATCAAAACCGCTACAATTTTGCGTTTAAATTTGGGCTAAAATACTGATTTCAATACGTATATTCGAAATCTTCTATCAATTTTGTAGGTCACTGTTCATAGCAGTTTTATTACAATATAAATGCCATTATACTCGTAAACAATTATGTAAATATTACAAAAAACTCAATGTCGTTATGATGAAGTCACAAAAGTACGGGCAATACATTACAATGCAATTATTCAGTTCATTTACACATTTTATGAACCGGTTTATTTTGTGTTTGTATTGTGTTTCTCGTCGTTTATTTCTCTTAATTTATCATGATACCAGTACTAGGTAGATGCCTTATACCTGAAAGAGGTCTTGGAATAACGGTTCTTATGAAACAATGCTGTATTAACGTCTCAAAGTAAAAATGGTGACTTTTTAAATAATTAGAAATGCTGATGTCATCAGAACCTGCGATATTTCTGGCTTTCTCACACGGGTGACACTACACCTTATGAAAGCCCTGTTTACATTTGCACACCCAGATCATGTTTGGCGTTGCTAAGGGGCGTACTCGGCCACGTTCTCTCGGCTGACAAATGGGTCCAGAGTTGGATTTGAAATTTGCATAACTGTTGTTGGACTATACTCCCAACATGAGTTCATTGTGCTAGAAATGGTTTTGTTAACGCTATGTACGTGCTAAGGGATAACTTTATATTACGCGCCTTTGTTGTGAACTAAAATACCAAAGTGACAAGACGTAGAATTTAAAGAAGGAAAGTTGGTTTTCACGTTGTTGATCCGTTTTTTTTTTCTCTTTCGTTCCTTTTGCTGCAACGCTCATAACAAATTTATTTTCGTGTCTCTTGTATAAAAACTGATAGTTCTTTCTAAATATAATATATATTCGTTATTAAAAAAGTTGTTTTCATAAAATTATGTAGTATTTTGTTGTTAAATCAAAAGGTAAACGTGTCTTCTAATTCTAAATTCATTCATTTAAATTATAATATTTGAGTGATTCAAATTTTAAAATCCTAATTTGTTTCCTTTTTAACTATAGTCAATGAAACGGCCTAACCTCTGTACTACTTTATAGATGTTTAATTAGATATAGTTTAAATCAAGCTAGCAATTTTAAATAACCAAAATAATAATATTTTTATTTCTGCAAAAGAAAAAAATGTACAACACTTCTTATGGTGATTTGTCTAAGGTACAACAATTATAATTAATTAGAAAATATAACACGTATACAAAATCTAAAATAAAAATTCATGTATTTTTTAGCAAAAACATCAACGATAATCATCATGTATAGTAAATGTTCTAACTGCACTAGCGTATTCCCATAGTATCGCAGCGGTATAATGTTCTCATTTTAAGCTTGAATTATTTTCCGTATAATTACACATGTGGCATGAGCGAAAACCTAACAGTGCATATTCCAAATTCTAACTGTAACCAAATGACAAATACTCTTAAATACATTTTGATTTTCAATCGTTCATTAGCTATCTCTTATTATTCAAAGGCAGCTATATGATAAAAATCAGTCAATTACATTGTTTTTATTTAATCACAATCAGGAGCTTGAAACCACATTTCATACTAAACATTGTTTAATTTTGCATTTTAAAAACATTTTTTGTAACATTTTGTCAAAATATAGGTGTAAATGTTACAAGTGAAAAATTTAAAATGCAAAATTAATTCATGCAATAATTTTATTAACAAATAATTTGACCAACTTTTTATTGATAAATATTTATTATTCAAGCGTGTGATGAATGGAAAAATTTTCAATAAACAGGAGATTTTTATGTCAAATTCCTCGGCTTGGAAAGACGTTGAAAAAAAAATTAAATTTCATATTGTATTATCTTACGCTTTCGTTGTATTAAGTACAACCTGGTGGGTTTATTTCCAAGAGATAACCTCTTTCAAAAAACCAGGTGTTAAAATAGGTCTTGCATGAAAATCAAATTGAAACCCTTTTTAAAAAAATCTGGGTATCAAGGAAAATAAACCCACATTCTGGGCTAAAATATGTGCATCTTAGCAATTAAGCTATGGATGACGATCTGCGAACAAGGATCTCACTTATATCTTACGCAAAAATATTCAAATATTTGCAAAGGCTTTTAGAGACCAGGCATTTGGCGAAACGTTTTCTCGGTTATAAAAGCTTGAATCATGGACTGACATCGAGAAATTTGTATCTACATAATTGAAAAGTATTTTTTTCCTAATTACGCAGCATAACTACAATAAAGGTACCCTGGAAATATGTTGTTTCTTACCCAAATCACAACGCAGCCAATATTCCCCAATAGTAATTTGATTACAGTTTTATTAACACCGATAGAAATAACAAATATTCCAAAATAATGCTTGAAACATGGAAATTTGGAAAATGTTTGTATGTTAGCAAAAATTTGGACTTATTTTGGTACATAATTAATGAAAATGGTGGGCTAGATTTTGGAAAATCAGTAAATTTCAGTAGATTGGTGTGAATTTCAGTGTTTAATTGGGTTATCCGGTGAAATCGAATAATTTCGATCAATGCATATTTAATTATGTAGCTATCATTTTAGTGCTACATATCATTAAGTACAAAGTTTATAATTGTGGAGCCAAATAAATTATTTTGAGTAAAAACTCGTGCACAGAATATATGTATATAATATCAATCGTGCATGACTTATTATTTTTAAATAATATTAAAAACGATTATTATTTTTCACGTGAATATTAATTGAAGTAATTAATTTTATGCACGGAATATCGAAATGAAGAACTCTAAAAAGTATTACGGAAAACATCTAATCAAACAAGATGTTTCCCGTAATACTTTTTTGTACTAAATTGAATTTTTCATTACTATGAGTACAACATATTAAAATCTTACTTTATAAAAAACCTGGTTTACATTTTTCTTAAACATATCAAAATTCTTACATCGTTTATAATTTTCCCGAAAATCATTTTTAATGTTTTAAGTTCTTCAACTTAATCACTTACCTCGTTAAAGACATTGTAATTTATTTTTATCAAACACTGTTTATTCCACTTTTTTGTGACGGTATAACCCTACCGGTTTCAAGGCTTTCCCCTCATCTTCAGGGGAGCGCAAACAAGACTGAAGGTGAGGTGAAAGCCTTGAAACCGGTAGGTTTATACCGTCACAAAAAAAGTGGAATAAACAGTGTTTGATAAAAATAAATTACGATGTCTTTAAACCTCCACAACGTTAATGCCTTAATTAACTATAAACAACATACCTCGTTAAAGTTACTATTTGGTAGATATTATTTTTTTCTTGATTAATTAAAAATATTTTTCAAACTCGGGTAAAAACTGAACGTGGTTCAGCATTTATAATTGAGAACTTTAATTAGTAACTTGCTGAGACTTTTAATATGATATAAAATCAAATTCAGTGCAACGAAAGTTCTTAATATCACTAGTGGTCTAAGTTTTTTGAAAGCACATTTTCTGCTGGACATTAAATAAATTTAAAAAAATGAAATAATATTGTTTAAAAGGTGTTGCAAGACAAACATTTAGAAGTTCTGGCTTTATGACCTATGTGGTTTTATAAACATGAATATTATCTTTAAAAAAATGTAATGGAGTTCAATTTTAACATAAAATAAAATAAATATTCATCATATAATAAAAAAAAAAATATTTCATAGAATATTTTATTTGGCTTTGAAATTCATTCTTGATTTTTTATTATTTTATTTTTACTATAATTATTTCTAGCCTCTAAACAAAAAGAGATAAAACTTAGAGATGAAACAATAAATAACGATGGTGTCCAATAAATTGTGTGTTTCAATACAGCAGATTCTTCTTCTCAGATATCCATTATTCCCCATCCATGCCGCTAGTTCCGTACGCTACAGTTCCCCAGCCAACAAAATCGGCTTCTCTTGGAGTCTGGCCAACACCCATAAGCTCTTCAATCAACACACAATATTTCAATTAATGAAAATACTCAGCACCAATCAGTTTCAGAAAAACCACCCTTATTTCTCAATTTTAAGATAGAAAATATTCATTTTCCATTTTTATAAACGATATAGCAGCAATAAATGCTGAAGCTTGTAAGTTTTTTTGATAAGATATTTTCAATATTCCCACGCCTTTACATAATATTATATTGTAGTTATGTTCTCAGTCAGCTTAATGAGGTCTAACTTGAAAAAAATGTAAAAAAAAGATGATCACACGGAATGAATAACATAAGAAGGGATCTAAAACGAGATAACTATCCCTTAAGCTTTGCAAATTATAATAATAATGTTAGGTCTTGGATACCATTACACTGTAAAATAATACTGCCTTAAGAGCTGGATAGAAAATTTTATCAAGTAATTTATCCACTAGGTGTGTAAATATATGAAAACCTTGGAATAAAATCAGTAAGTAAAAAAATATGATATTGGATGTATCAAAGGCAGTTTACAAACGATACAAAATTGATTGGACCGAGTGAAATACATATATGTTCATATTAAATATACTTGTAAACAACTGTTATACGAGTATATTTGATATTTTGCTTATTTACTTTTTACAATCAAAAGTTATACATAACATACATTACTTAATTCTCAAAAAAGAAAGGGATTTCTTTCTTATCAATTTGTGCTTCAAATGCAAATTAATTAGATCTTACAACACCGCAATATTTGTTTTTTTTTTATTATTGCGAATATTTTTTGTATACTTATTGTTCACTGAATACCTTAAAATTATTTTATTCAGTATGTGATTTTTTTAATATTTGTAATAAGCTCTGAAATCTTTCTTTATATTTTATAAAGGACAACTTAAACATTAAAAATACTAATATGAACCCATTAATTTCAATTCTTTATACAAAAATAAATAATTTGAAAGAAACCCATTTTCGAAATAATGTTTGAGTAGTTAAAAAATGTATCATTAAATTGTATTGTACAATACTTGATATAATTCATTCAGGATAAGTAAAAAAATGAAAGAAGGAATACACCATTATGCCACGAAACTAAAGACATTATCCAATTATGAGTCAATATAATAAAATCAATTTAAAAAAATTAAAATTCTAGATAATTCAAAGTTTCAACTGATTAAGCTTCTAATACTCGTATTTAACAATCGATCTTTAAATGGAAAAGTTCCTCGAAGAAAGAAGAAAAGCAACAGCTATTGGACGCGGTAAAGATATAGATTTTAGTCAATCAAATCTATTTCGCAAAGGACAACCGAAAAATAAATGGTCTATAATTTCATTATCCAGGCCACACTCGCAGCCGGGATTCTCTTCAACACCTCTTCTGTAAAGGTGATTAGCTACCACTCAGTGACCCGTCCGCAAACGACACTTGACACTTACTTATTCTTATAATAATAAACCATGATTTCAAAGGGATAGATTGCTGGGTTGATTGCTATCCAGAGCTCTTATTAAATTTTTTTAATAAATAGAAAATTGTGGTTTGATTGTTTTCGTTATTATAGTGCCCTTAAATGTATCCAAACTGGTAATTTGTACATATTGAGGAAATTGGGTGGAAAAATTATTGTATTCTGTTCTATTAATCGAACCTTGGGAAAAAGCCACCAGAGATGTACGGAACCTGTGTTTTGTCATCACATCTCTTAAAGATACTACCCAAAACCCAAAGATATAACAACACTCACACTCGTCTAGCGTGTGTGAGGATTGTTGGCACCAGAACTTTTTTTACCAAATTTTGGCTTATTTTTATTTTTTATTTTTTCGGTTATCATCGGGAATCATATCCAAAAGCCCCAGGAGATTCAAGCATTTTACCAACTAGGGCAAAGAGGTTGTTTGTGGTATGTTGAGATTTTTATACTTATTTTTTTATCATTCAAGAATATATTATTTGATTGAATTTTATTGCAAATATATTATATTTTGAACCTGAAATTGATAGTATGTTATATAATTTTTAAACATTGAAAAAAATCATAATGTTTTTGTTTGAAGCAAAATCTTAATAACTACGGGAAGTGGTTTTTAAATATTTCCTCAGTACGTTCACATATTTCAGGCTTATAATTTTCCCTTTGAAAAACAGCTGCTAACAGTCTATTGTAGTTCAGTGATTCGTTAGCTTTTTTTACCACAAAGAGCGCAAAGATGCGAGAGAGAGACACGGAACAAGAGAGTAAAGGAGAACGCTCTACAAAAGCAAGACCTCTCCAAAGGAGTTGGTAATTTTTCATTAGGAAAGAAAAAAAAAGAAAAAACCTGTTTCGGCACCACTAATTGCAAAGCTATAAATTAAACATGAAATATTTACAAATAATTAAGGTTACAAATAATTAAGGTCGAGTACATTTTCTGGTAAATATTATTAAAAAATCGTTTTTACAATATTACATAAAATTACACATTTCTTAAAGAAAACAGTAAAAACAAATCTTAGAATTAAAAATCTATTTGATGAAATGGTCTTGAATATAATTTTAGAACATGCTGTTGTAAATAATGGTGAAATACTCGTAGTGACGTGGTTAAATCGACTATTTTTTTAATTTGTCAATAGTTGTATAGCTATTTTTTAAATCTCATTGACAAAAGACAATCTCCATGTCCTACTTGGTAAGACGCTGGTCTTTCACTCGAGGGTTTCGGGTTTGCCTGTCAATGATGTCTTCGAGTATCATTGATAATAATAACACAAAGGCTGGTTATTTCAAAGACATTGTTTAAAAACAATAAATCCGCCCACGGTATTCCCATAAAAGTATTAAATAAATACGTATCCAGCTTTTATTTTTAAAGAAATGGGGAGGCAGTCAGTCTGGTAAGACACCTTGTCTGACTACGCACACGTCCAAGACGTGTGCGAGTGTTCATCCCTGTCCACTTACGGTAGTATTTCTTACACGTTTGGTGGCGAGCGGTGAGTTCCTTATTACTTGAGTGGCTTTTTGCATATAAGTTCAATTACTAGTATCGAAAACAGGTGTCTTCCAGCCACGCTCTTAAACTTTTCAGCGTTATCAATTTGAATAAATTGAGGATTCTAAAATGTCTCACTCCAAATGTTTTGTTTTTTTTTTAACCTGGCGAGTTTATTGCAATGTGGCAATGTTATTGATTTTAAAACGATAAATTTAACAACATTTTTTAAAGAATGGAAATATTTAAAATGTACCTCTCAATCAACAAGCTTTTAAATTTTAAAAAGTATAAAAATAAGAAAACATAAAACGTAATTTTTTTCGTATTTAATTAGCTTGAGATATCCAGAAAAAAGGGATTCCGATAGTGTAATAGAAAATCCTGTTTATACAAAAGTGGCATTTTGCCAGGAAAATCAGAAGAATAGCTGACGGGTCATCCATTAAAGTCATGATCTTTCAATCCATCCATCGGTCAAACAAAAAATAGGATATTGTTCTTCCGGCAAGACCGCCATAATAGGGGATGACTCGAGATAAAAGTTGAAACGGGGAAGATTAAAGCTCCTCTGTTATTAGAAAACAATGAATATTAAAATAAAAATAGATAAAAAATGATATTATGTTAGCCTCATTACCCTGTGTATTTAATTTAAAATCGTGTTTGACTAAAATATATATTTAAATTTTCTTTAACTGTTGTCATTTTTCAACAACTTGTAAGGAACTGATGCCAATTTTATAATGTGTTTTCTGGCAACACTACTCTAAATCGAATAGAGCCCCTAAAATATTTTTGTACCTTTTTCACTCAAAAATACACAAAAGTAATAATTTACTTGGTAATGCGAAAAGAACGACATAAACGTAAGATTCATAGATGACAAAAGCATTTAGATATTTTGGTAGATCCGAATTTTAAAAAATTTGATCATTGACCTAAACCAAAAAAAAAACTAAAATCTGGAAACAAAACATTTTTCCCTTAGACATTTAATATCACTCCTGAATGAGAGTAATGCACACAAAAGCTCACGTGAAAAGACCCAAAGGCGCAGATGTTGGGATAGTAATGTTTGATCACGTGAAAGAGCTCGCATACATTACGGGCGGCGTGGATCCCGAGCAAGGGGCTCTCCCGCAGGAGTTGCGGTCTGAGAGGAATTATGCTGGACAGGTTTGGTCTAATTGTCTCTACGGGAGGGGTTCTCCTCTCTCACGCGTTGGCCGCAACCCCCATCACATCCTCAGAGTCTGGTGAGATGGTAGCTCAATAATTCATTATCGGGGGAGAGCAATAAATCTAGATTTAACACCAATGCCGAATATTCCCATGCGTTTTAGAAGAACACTTGAAAATTATCTCGGTTGTTAATGCTATGTGGTGACTTGAATTTTTAAAAAGATCATTATTTTTAAAAGAAAAATATTTTTGAATGGACAGCAACCACTTATAAAGATAAATAGCATATTTTATGACAGTATATTATTTTCCTGGTTGAAAGTTTTGCTGTGTTGTAGTATTTTTTTATGATTACATTTTCATAGCTTGATCTTATTTCAATATTTGAAAGCAACTTTTTTTGGGAAGTCATATCAAGTTTTATGATTATATATAAATACTTTTCACCCAAACCACATTACACCTAAAGCCGAATGTATTACTATCACATATCGGAAGGTCTAAAAATGTCTCTTGTAATGTATCTATCCTTGGAAAGTTTTATGCTGTTTTCTTACCCAATATGTAATTTAATTCATAGGAAAACGTGAAAAAGTATATTATCTAATGACTGCAGCCACCGCTTTCCTATACTCAACTTATGTTGTAGAATTTTTCAATACCATTTAAAAATATTCTGAAATATTTAAATAAAATCTCAAAATGGAGTAACTGCGGAGATCATTTTTAATACTTATTCCACACGGATTTCAAATCGGATTTCAGTTTTGAAAATGTAAAATGATGACTAGGAGCCAACTTGAAACAATAAGATAAATTATTACAATAAAAAAAAAAAAAGAGTTGAATGACAGCATTTGCAACAACAAAATTATGCACCGGCGCATTGTCGTTCAAAAATCTCACGTCTCGTGACAGTTTCCTCAGATCATTGTTTTTATGACATAATTTAATTTATACATTAATGACGCATTATACTCGCCAGTAGCCGTAGTATGTTATTTCTCTCTTTGAAGTAAATTATTAAAATCCCATGATAAACCCAAAAAAAGTTGTCATTGTCTTTTTTTGTGCGTGTGCCACCTTTCTTTTGGGACTGTGGTGATCCCGGACGGTGATTCTCTATCCAATCTCTCTTTTACAGATTATCATGCTACAAAACCATAAATTTGTCCTTGTGACAATTGAATGGACAGTTATTTTTTCTTTCCCATCGCAAAGCATTAACAATTTATTACGACATTCAACATGTCGTTGCCTTTGGACAACACTAAAAAACAACAGTGTTTGCAACTATGTATGTTGCGCTCACTTTATTCATGTCAAGATGATCTAACGGAAATTAAAGTACTGTAGGCTGGGAGACTTCATACCTTGCTGCTATTTATTTTAATTTTAATCTTATATTTTGCAACATTTTCTTCCCTAATGCAATTGTTTCTGGAGTGACAACTCTTTCTGGTCTGCCTTGACGAGGGTCATCTTCAAACAATTATCTGCATAAGTGAAACTCTTTATCCTCTATCATTCACTGTGAAATATGATGAAAAAGATTTTATATAGTCAGTACCTAAGCGTTGTTAAATTTATGCCTAGTTTTTTCCTTTTTTTAGAAAGAAACTTGACAACCGAGCTATTTTTTATTATTTGAGGACATAAAAAAATAACACGTCTTCCATCAACTCTAGTTGACATATTTCTGAAGGTGGAGGTATCAAACTTAAACTGTTACTTCGCCTAACTATGAACTGAGCGTGACATTCATTCGTACATGCCATAACTTGTTCAGGCTGCAATCTTTTAAGCCTACGTGATAAAATAAATTATGACACTCGTTTGTTGATTTTTCCTTAGGGTGAATAGTGTTCATATCGATGATAAAGATTACTTCAATGGCATATTTGGTAAGTCACTTGTTTTTAAAAAAGTAATCCAGCATGGTTAAAGCCTTCACCTAGTAATAATACTCGACAAGTTAGATGTGTGGCTGTGTTGTTTTCTCTTCACGTGCGGTTGTATTGCTAACACGTACGAGGACGAACTGAGAGTTTTGTGCGTACTTCAATGGGTTTAAATCCGAAAGCTGAATTATTAGGGCAAAATACAACATTGTCTCTCGGTCACACTCTTCAATATATCCGCACGAAATTAGGATGGCTATTGAATTGGATAAATTAATTGTATTAATTTTAGTTGTAGAAAGTACAACCTGGCGGATTAATTGTATCAATCGCTTCCAAACAACCAGAAAGGTGTTAAAGAAGTTTAAAGTGAAAATCAGTCTAGACTTCTAATAAAAAATAAAAAATGGGTACTAAAGGAAATCAAACCAGTAATTTCTGGATATAAATAAAAACGTCTTACTACCTAGGTCACAGAGGTTGTAAAGAGTGAAAGTGAAAAAATAAAAAGTAATAATATAAAATTAAAAAGTAAAGGATATCTTATTCTAGATTCACATTTGCAACATTTCTTGAACAATTATATTAAATTCAACTTACAACACCTAAGGGAGTAAGATTATCATCATCGCACAAGATTTAGGTTCACTATTCTGTGTTTAAATGGCCTATTTTATGGTTAAAAATAAATAAAAGAACTCAACGTTTCCCTGTTATCACATTAAGTATAAAAATCCCAAACCCTTTCGCATTGTGACCATAAAGTTGCCCTCTCATGGAAAGAATTTAGGGTTAAAGGCCGCCTGGATGGTCGTTTGGTGAAACTGGGGTAACTACAGACCTTGCAAATCGATATTTGTATTTCTATTCACACACTGAAATCTCATTGACGGATTGAAACTAAATTGGGGCATTGACCCCTAAGATTCGACAAAAGTACTATGCGTATCCAGAAAATAAGTGTACTGAGGCTCTCACGACCGGATGGATTTTATTTTCGACATGTTGGCTACAGTTCCGTGTAGCCTGACCCTTCACCTCCGCAACGAGACCGGTTCGAGGTCAGTACGTTGAGAAGTGTCGACGCGACAACACGTTTCGTGAAAAATGTCAATCCAATCTCCCGCCAAGTGCGAAATACGCGGCGTCATCCGTTATCTCGTTTGGAAGGGAAACCTCCGGTTGAGGTTTATAATGAGGTGAAAACTGCATATGGTGATAAAGCTATGAATCGTACGAGTGTGTACAAGTGGTGTCGCGAGTTTAAAAACGATCACGTCACACCTCTTCCCCCTCCGCCAAAAAGTTCAAAACCACAATTTCAGCCGAGAAAATCATGGCATCCGTGTTTTGGGACTGTCAAGGCATAATTTTAATTAAATATATGCCTCAAGGGGAGACGACACCATCAACTCTGCAAAATACTGTGAGACCCTAAAAAAATTGCGGAGGGTGATTCAGAACAAGAGGAGAGGCATGCTGACAAAGGGAGTCTGCCTGCTGCACGACAATGCCAGACCACACACGGCCAACGCCACGAAGGAACTGCTCGCCTCGTTTACATGGGATGTCCTGAACCATCCCGCGCATTCCCCTGACCTAGCACCTTCAGATTACTATATCTTTACCTCCCTGAAGCTGCACATGGGTGGAAAAAGGTTTTCAACCGACGAGGAGGTAAAGGAGGAGGTGGAGAAGTGGACGGAGGGGTTGGCGGGAAACTACTTCGAGGAAGGCATCAAAAAGTTGATACCCCGCTTCACCGACATAGTCGCCGAGAGGAATGGCGACTATGTCGAAAAATAGCTTACATATGTACTACGGTAACCACGTATTTTTTTTGTTTAAATAAAAAAAATTGTAACCTACAAAAATTCAGTACACTTACTTTCTGGATATTCCTCGTATTTTAAATTAGGTTAACGAAGCTTATAAAAAAAAATATTGAACTGAAAACAGGTTAATATTTTCAATGACTAAAAATACTGTACTCCTATATTTGATGGGCTTATTGACATAAGCAATCTCTTTCGACCATCCAGAAAGTTGTTTTAGAGGCCTTAAGTAAAAATCAGACAAACATTTTTAAAAACTCAGGGTCACAACAGGTAAAAACTCAGGGTCACAACACGTAAAAAGACACGATTTTAAGATTTACTTCATAAAAAGTAAGGAAAATGCATCAATATATACAATTTCCTCGTAAATCACAAAAAAACAATAATATACGTACACTTAATTTTTTTTTAATAATGAATACAAGATAAACCAATGTTTTTTTTGTGGTAGAAATAACAGAATAATTACAAAAGTCGAAATACAATTTCCATATTTCTAGTTATGGTTAAATAATAAGTACACGATGCACGGATTTTTGAGTGAACGTCCATCTACATACAGTTAGTTATACATAAAATTCATAAATTAGGGTTTGTTTGCGGTTATAAAACTTACTAAAATATTTAACAGAGATGAAAAAGTCTTAAATTGTCAATTTTCGTTCTTCATAATCTATTAGAAGTATGTATTATGTGGTCTTAAAAATGTTCAAACTTGGCTTTAAATACGTTTAAGTGAAGAGACTTTTCAAGCAAACGCCAGACGATAAATGAAATTTATTAGTATCGTCAAACGGCATGGTTAATACTCATGCATATAATGTGAAGGAAAAAAGCTAACACTTTTTGTAATATTTGAGATAATTTTGAAACATCTTGTCTTAATAAATATTATCAATGTTCTCACCATGCCATGTCCTTATCGGGGTTAGTAGATTTCTTTTAGAATTTGATTCAGTTCGTCGGGTAAATTTTTTTAAAGTCTTTCCTGACAAATAGTTAAAATCGTTTTAATTCACCAACTTTAGTGATATATCCACCATCTTTATATCGTTACACCCAAGTTATTCTTTAATTTTTGTAGAGCGTTGTAACGCTAGTTAGTACAGGGTTCTCTTCTTGGTCGTTCCCTCAATCCCGAAGATCGCGATTACTTTGGTCATCAACCAACTGGTTACCAACGAGAATTCAACCTGCAGCCTTCGGGAAAAAGATACGCGTCGTATCAATTAAGCAACGAAGATCATCAACTAGAATACGAAGGATGTATTACGTTATCAAACTCGTTCAAGAAGTAGTCTCGAGACTGCGCCGGCAGGAATTGTTGTCAATCACATTCACAAAAACGGGTTTCCCAGCCGATAAGGAAAGGCCTTAACTTTTTTGAACGGGACTGCTTCGAATATTGAGATATTTCATGTGAAATTATCAAAAATATATTTTTTTTCTCTAAAACTGTGAACGTTATTAAGCTTTCATCAACTAATATTAGTAACATATTTTTTTAATTTTTCATTAAATATGTTTACTATTTTTTTACTGAAGATTTCAATGTAATTGGGCAAAACATATTCTGTGAATTAAAACAAATTAACAAAAATAAATAAATTACTTATAATCACAAACTTCTTGGAATGACAATACTTTTGAATATTTGTTCAATATATTCGTAGAAAAAAATTGTACGATATTTTAGTATGAACAAAACTTTTATTATATAACCTCTCTGGAGCAATACAACTTAATATAGAAGGTGATTATTACTTCTTAGAAAAGTAATAATATTAATCTTATTAGGAAATGAAAAAGATAATTAATTCCTTACATTTTATTGACAAGGGCAAAAGAACATCTGCTATTTAAGAAAACCATTTATCGTAATTGTTATTTCGATATTGTTTTATTATTATTATACATACGAGTATATATTAATGTGAGCTTTATCTTAATAAACGTTTGTATGTAATATTAATCGAGTCTTGTGTTTTTTCTCATTTATTTCAAGTAGAATAGTACAAAAAATCTTCTACAATATAAAATTGAGCATCGAAGCTTTTGTATTAAAATACACATTTCGTTCTTAAAAATTATGTTTTATTGTTCGATTTTTGTTATTAATATTTAACAGCATATTAGTGCCAACATTGATGCATCAAAGTGAAACAAGGACGTGAAAAACAAATGAAAGGAGTCGAGTAAATACATTAAAAATGCGTGAACTGATAATGATATGTGGTTTGTTGATGTACTCGTATGGTAGAAAAAGAAATATAAATATTAAGGTTGAAAATGAGCTAAAAAAGTAATCAAAAGTAAGTTGAAAATAGGCTAAAGTTAAGTAGGGGGAAAAGAACACATTGGGGTGATTTGGACATATTTAATGAAAGACTGACTTAAAACAGAAAAAAAAATTACTTTAAACAGAAAAGACTGACTTAAAACAGAAAAGACTGACTAAGAGAAACACAAGGAGCTGAATGATAAGTTATATAGATATCAATGATGGAAAAAATACTGTCGAAATATTAATGTTTGGTATACTAGCCACTCTAACCTACCCTTACATGAAATGGCGTGACGGTATATATGTATGATTGATTTTAATTAAATTTTAAATCATAAAATGGTAATGAAGAGATCGCATATGTGGAGTGAGTGAGGCTAACACGTACGAGTATATCCTACCAAAATACTGTTTGTAAAGTGATCGTATGTAATAAAACAGTGACTTGCTCATCTCGTCAGATAGGACAAAGTTGTATCTAACCTAAGAAATCCTTTTTGATGTAGGGCACTTGGTAAAATATTTTCTCAAAATACGTATATACAAACCATTTTGCCATTTTACCTGTCACGGTAGACAGGAAAAGCAGAGCACCAAACTTTCATCTATTGTATCCTCTATATCCATACGCCTCTCATACAACTTCTACGATGTCTTTGACAAGTTACATTTACTTCTTTCAAAACATCATCCACTTGATATAACGACACTTTTATTGAGCTTCTCAACTACGCTTGCCATTCACAATTGCGCTGCGTATTTGCGTTGTTAGTCTTGCTTTATTTATTATTCTTCATTGCCAAAACATCCCAGAGTGTGTTTCCTTAAATATGTTGTGCTGAAAAATAAACTTAAAAGAAAGGAAGATGTCAATTTGCCTCATTTGTTTCCTACATTAAAAAAAAAATAATGTTACACTAAATATATTCTTTAACAGCAATGGATACATTATTCTTCAACTATTTTGACGGTAAGAGGGATATCGTTATTTTCGCTCGTTGTATTTTAAACACATTATAATTCTATTATATAAATTCCTATTAAATGTTTTCCTTTATTGTGAAATGTTTCTCTTACTCTGGACATATATACTATACAGAAGATAATTATCCCACTTACTATATGCCACATCTCGCTATGCTCCTCCTTTTGTGAAATGTTTCTCTTACTCTGGACATATATACTATACAGAAGATAATTATCCCACTTACTATATGCCACATCTCGCTATGCTCCTCCTTTTTTGAAATGTTTCTCTTACTCTGGACATATATACTATGCAGAAGATAATTATCCCACTTACTATATGCCACATATCGCTATGCTCCTCCTTTTGTGAAATGTTTCTCTTACTCTGGACATATATACTATACAGAAGATAATTATCCCACTTACTATATGCCACATCTCGCTATGCTCCTCCTTTTGTGAAATTTTTCTCTTACTCTGGACATATATACTATACAGAAGATAACTATCCCACTTACTATATGCCACATCTCGCTATGCTCCTCCTTTTGTGAAATGTTTCTCTTACTCTGGACATATATACTATACAGAAGATAACTATCCCACTTACTATATGCCACATCTCGCTATGCTCCTCCTTTTGAATAGTAAAGGTACTTCAGTAATATTTATTCTATCATACATACTATATGCATATTTTTGTTCATCCTTACGTTCTCAATAATCATATTTTTGATTTTGTAATATTTTTTCATTCAATTGTTTATTTATTCAATTATTATTACTTATTACACATGACAAGAAATATACATAATTTGCGAAAAAACAACTGGTAATTTAATTTGGACATACACTTTTAATGGATTTGGGTTTGTTGCCTTTCATTTGTCGTATCCCCAGTAAACTAGGATTTTGCCTGTATCTCACTGAGGATATTTAGCATGAAAAAATAAATCGATACTTCTTTCCGATTTTTGATTACACAAAAAATGTGTGTATAGTTATACATGCTACGTTTGTCGAGTTTATTGTTATACAGCACTTTTTTCAAATAATCCACTTATCTTGTATACATGCAGTAGTTAATTTGTAACAGATTTAACAAAGAAATATGTATTTATATAAATTTATATAAAAAAATACATCTCATAAATATTGGTGGCACTAGAAAAAAAGGAATTCGTTTAAGAAAAACTAAGGTAAACAAAGAATAAATGTATATTCTTTATAAATTAGTATGTCACCTATCTAATAACGTTTGGAAGTTTGCTTCATATTCACACACTTGGAGTGGACCGCAAATTATCATCCATTAAATTTAAATCTAAAAATCTGTTATATGATAAGTAAAACTGTTTCTCTTTATTTGATGCAATGGATTTTTTCCGTTTTATATCATAAATATGCTATGAGTTTCCCTAAAACGCTGAACAGTCGTTTGTCACAGCTGTTACCTTGAATTGAACTTTATTGATAATAAATAAACGAAATAAAAACATATTTGATCTTATTTACGGGCACGATAAAAACTCAACAAGAAATATACAAAAATGAAAAAAAGGCAGATTGGATTTTTTTTTCAACATGATGTGTAACGGAAACAATATTTGAACCAATTTGATACGTGAAATGTCAAATTTAAGAGAAATTTTGTTTCGCGGCGTCCCAATTTTCCCTGTCGTTTTTCGTCAAAATTTGTTCAAACGAAAAACAAGACCGAGAGAAATCGTTAAACCACCCCCACCGTAAATCAAATTTACCCCCAACGAAGATGGCACTCCAAAATTTAAATTAGATCTTTCATAATGTTAGTTAGCTGCTTATATTGGCCGGGGGTAGCACTTTTAATACCTCCACGATGGCAAAGAGTGGTAAATATTGAAACCAATTTTTTTTTTATTATTCATTCGAACAAGATTTTTATGGCATATACTATTCTATCTCATTATGTCTTCTTGGTAGATTCCTCAGGAATAAGGGTCACGTAATCTCTCAGGTTTATCTGCCCAATACTTTTGATGATTCTCCACCGCACCTTACTTTCTTTCGGAGTGCTGCTGCCTGTTACGTTGCTGACTTGTTCAGTCCATCGGGTCTGTGGTATATCACCACCTCTTCATCTCACTATCAAACTAATGAGATAATTGGAAATAAATTATAACTTCCTTATATTATCACACGTGAGTATCTATCTAAAGCTACTGAAAACCCTAAGTAAGTTTGCTTTATAGACGAATTTTGAGATGGAATTCATCCGTGTCAAAGAAAAGATCTCGATATATATATATATATATATATATATATATATATATATATATATATATATATATATATATATATATATATATATATATATATATATATATATATATATATATATATATATATATATATATATATATATATATATATATATATATATATATATATATATATATATATATATATATATATATATATATATATATATATATATATATATATATATATATGTAAGAAAATTATGGTTTTTAAAAAGTGTTTGTGGAATAATCTGTCCAGATATTAAAAGTAGTACTTTAAAATTAATCTAAAGAGTTTCAGAATAGTTCAATTATCATATTTTAAAACGTATCAAGATGCCTTAGATTAGTTTAGGGCATATCAAGGAAAGTCTACGTATGAATAATTTCTTCCGGTCAAATTAAAAGATATTGTGAAAGGAAAAGACTGGATTAATTTGATTAAATTCAAAACAACATCGATACAAATCCAAAACAACAAAGTATGTTGGTTAATGACTATCAAACGTATACGTGTCAAGAATTATTTATTTAAATATTTACCCAGCCCGCTTGATAATAATTTAAAATTATAATTACCCCATTTCTATTTTTAGTTCCATTTGGTTTTTTTTTTGTAATATTGCGTCAATAATAGTGCGTTTGATTCCCATAGTCGAGTGCCCTTGAGGAGAGTCCATTCTCGAAATGGCGCTGCATAAGAAGTCCTTTTATTATTATTGAAAAGTTTCAATGAAAACAGAGTTTTTTCAATAACCATATCTAAACGAGTTAACGTATCATCAGATTTCTTGTAATAGTCCTGGCAACATAACGAGAAAAAAAAATCTTGTAAGTAATTATCATCAAATGGTCATTGTGCATGCATATCTGGTGAAAATGGATAAATGTTTTCTCTGGAAATAAAATTTCCATACAATCAAAAAAAGGAAGTGACTTCAATTTTTAAATTGAAATTTCTAATGTCGAAATACCATTCTGAAAAAATACCCTCAAAAAATATTTATATAATATTTTTAATAATTTATTGTTCGGTCCAATCAAGCTGAAGTTATGGAGTTTATTATTTATTATCAATGGACCACAAATAAGCGTTGAACGCGAACGCTAACAATGGAAAATGTTATCTCATTTGCTTTGTTTTGCAGGAAAAAGTATACTCGCATCCTTTGGCTACTAAAAATAAAAATGACCAAAGGAAAAACGATGTCTATTAGGAAACATATCTCAACGTAATGTTTGTAACATCTTCATTTTGTATTTCTTCGTGGTTCGTTTCAGTTTCATTTTCCGCGGTACAGATGATACAATAAGTTCTTTCAGCTCTTAATGTATATTTGCTTTTTATAAGCGAAATATATTTTTAGACTTTTATATCATTCGGTTAGGTGGAAAAAAACGAAAACAGAATTTGATCTAAATTTTACACATTTTCAGGAATTGATTACGAATAACATCGCTTCGTAAAGCCTTATTTATTACACTTTCGTTTTATACATAACAATTTGGTAGTTAAAGTGGAATGTGGCATAACTTCCGATTCACCAGAAAAATGTTACAGAGACTGTAAATGGAGAAATAAACCTTTTTAATAAAGTTTGGTACCAATATAAACCGAACCCGTAACCTTAGGCTAGAAGATGGGTGTCTTATTGACTAGTTTGGTACCAATATGAACCGAACCCGTAATCTTAGGCTAAAAGACGGGTGTCTCATTAACTAGTTTGGTATCAATATGAACCGAACCCGTAACCTTAGGCTAGAAGAGCTATTAATAAGACGATTCAGGTAAACAGATACCGTTTTTTATCGTTTATTTAAAATTGCTAAGCAAATTTATTTATTTATTTAATTAACGACACAATAGTGTCTTTATATACAAATGAACATGTGACAGGTTGGTTATACAAGTACTTAAAATTATTGACAAATAATACAACTTTATCTTAAACTAACATGAAGATACAAAAAGTAGTAATAATAAATTACAGTCATTGTTTTAAAATTCTTTAATAATTATATGTATATTTAAGTTCAATATATGTTATGTATGTACTACCTTGATCAAAAAGTTTTAGGACTTTATTCATAAAATCGAAAATACAAGTTTATTCATCAAAATCGATATGGCCCCCTTCATACTACTCCTCATCGACTGCAACGCACTTACGCCAGCGCTTGATCCAATCCTCGAAACACCGCTGGTACTCAATTTTCGGTATGTCCATCAGAGCCTTCTTCGATTTTTTCATGACATCCTCTCGAAACGCGTTCCGCGAAGCGGTTTTTTAAGTCGGTTGAATAGGAAAAAGTCGCAGGGAGCCAGATCAGGTGAATTCGATGGCTGCTGGATAGTATTTGTGTTGTTTTTGGTCAAAAACTCATGGAAATCATGTCTTTCGCGATTTCAACGCGGTCCTTTTTTTGCATGAAATTGGGGTCTTTCGGCGCCAGTTTTGCAGCGACACGTCGGAGGCCCAAATCACTATCTAAAATATCTTGAGCGGATCCATAAGCAATGTTCAAGACCTCTGCCAGCTCTCTGATGGTCAATTTGCGGTTTTCGGCCAACATTTCTTTGATTTTATCGATGTTTTTATTGGTTTTCGACGTCGACGGCCTGCCACTGCGTTCGTCATCCTCGATCGACTCACGACCTTTTCTGAAGCATTCATGCCACCGAAAAATACTTCTCCAACATTTCCAAGGTCTGTGGACCGTTAAATTCGTTTTTCACACAAAATTTAATGCAAACTCGTTGATGCCATTTTCAAACTTGTAAAAAATCGAAAACACGCACAAAGGTAGATGTACTCAGTACAGCGTAATTTTTACAAATGTCAAGCTATGACGCTGAAATTTGGAGGAAAGTGTCAAAGACAGATGTGGTAACCTAACAAAAAAAATTTCCAATGGAGTGACTGACAGCACCACACGGTGGCCGGTCCTAAAACTTTTTGATCAAGGAGTATACCACAAAATATTATCAAACTTCACCAAGCAGACTTACGTAATTGTCGAAGACTTATTTTATAGAGGTAAAGAACTCAGATTTGTTTTTAGTGGAATAACGCATACATAGAACAAATATTGGATTTTGTGAGAATTTTGTGGGAATTTTATGGATAGATATTGAGATATAGAAAACACATTGCCTCATTAGTAGAAAGAGATGTGAGTTGCTTTGCAGAATTAAATCCTTCCTACATGTTGATGCAGGGTTATTCAACTCCAGAGGCAAAGTAGTGTCCTTAATGTTTTGTTTATATTACGTTATTTATATTAATAAAGGAGAGCACAAAGTTAGTAGCTATTTCTAAATATTGTTGTGATATTCTGGTGAATACTATATATACTTACAATATATTAAAAATATCTAAATTGTTTCAAAACTTGTGTGAGGAGTATTTTTTAATTTAACTAAATTCAAAATGGCTATAGAGTTTCCGCAAAGTTGCTCGGGCACCATGTCGAGATAGTGACTGGCCTGCAACTTGGGAGTCTTAATTCTCGATATTCGACCATTCGCTAGTGCAAGGTCGGTAATATTCACAAAATTCTGTGTTGTTCTTGAAGTAATGTTTCATGGTCAAATGGAAAAAATAAATAATAATTATTGAATAGAGGCGGCTTTCTGGGTTCGACGGCAATCGCTGTGAAGTTTTACATACGCCGACTTTGGCACATGTTCTCGTTACCGTTCCCTATCCCCTCCACAAAACTTGGGTATAAAGGGGGTGCTCGCGCGTCACACGAAATCACAGAACGTCCGACTGTAAAAAGCCGGACGACTCCCCCGCGAGATGCGCCAACTGTGGCGGCGACCACCCGGCCAACTACAGAAGCTGTCCCTCTCACCCTCTTAGCAGAAATGCCAAACAGGCCTACCCCTCCGCGCCCCCGCCAGCCAGAGAAGCCCCCAGGAGGACCCCTCCTTTATCGAAACCAGCGTCGAATGTCGCGTCCCCCGCGATCTCATACGCGAGCATTACGAAAAATGCCCGCCCCCAGCTCTCCGCCCAACCGCCCCCCCTAGTAACACCCCCCAATCTGCGCTATCCATCGCAGGCCGACATATCCGCGGTATTGAGGAACCTCGACGAGGCCATGCATATGGCCCGCGAAGTCTTCAACGCCCTCGCAATGTGTGTGCCTCACGATGGCTAGAGTCAGCAGACCCTGCCATCTAACCGTCGCGTTCTGGAATGCAAACGGCACTTGCAAAACCAACAAGCAAGAAATCGAGGACTTCATCGTCGAGCACAACCTAGATGTGATGATGATTAATGAATCCTTCTTAAAACCCAGTCACCGATACTCACTTCGTAATTATTATGTTTACCGTAATGACCGCCTCACAGGCAGAGGAGGCGGCACAGCTATCATAATAAAGGCGAGTCTCGATCACTGCCTTTCCGCATCTCCCCCCACGGACAACATGGAGAGCACCAGCGTTGTGGTTCAAACCCTCAACCACGGTCCTCTCAAGCTCGTGTCCGTGTATCTCCGACCGACATTACCATTTCTCGAGTCAGATTTGGACTCACTTTTCGCGGACAATCTTCCCACTATAGTAGCGGGAGATCTCAATGCCAAACATCCGCTCTGGCACAGCCGAGTCAAAAACACTCACGGCCGCACGCTAGCCGAGATCTCCTCCCGCAAAAATGACTTTGTGGACGCCCCCGCCACTCCGACCAGATACTCCCAAATAGATAACGACTCTGCAGACGTCTTAGACATCATCATCAAAAACGACATCCCGTTCAACAGCGACTTGCTAGTGCTAGAGCAGTTGCAGTCCGATCACTACCCGGTTTTATTAACTCTCACGGATAACAACCCCCTTCCGGATCCGTTCCCCTTCAGGAGGCATATCACCTCCTGGGATGATTTCGCGACCACTCTCGAATCTAACATAAGAGTGCCGACCTCTCTTCCCGACGTCGAGGCCATTGATGTGGCGGTGAGTTATCTCACCGAAAACATCAAATCGGCCCTCGAGTCAGCTTCTAAACTGAGACCTCCTCAAAAACCGGATCCCCCGCTCCCCGTTGATATTAAAATGAAAATCGCGGAGAAGAACAAGATCAGGAAGCTATGGCAAAACACCGCCAACCCCACGTACAAAACGTTGTACAATCGTCTGGTGAAACAGATCAAATTCGACCTTCAGCGCCATCGTAACGATCGCTGGGGCGAATTTATCGATTCACTCGAAGTCGAGGAACACAAAAAGTGGAGGCTGACTCGTTCTCTCCGTAAAACCCCTCAACGGCCCTCCCCTCTGCAGGGCCCTAACGGCACAGTTTTCTCGGCGCGAGATCGCGCCGAAATCTTTGCGGGCTCGCTCGCCCTCACTTTTACCCCAAACTCGGACCTAGTTAACCCGTCGCACTCCGCCTCGGTTGACAGAACGGTCCAACGAATTATCGCCTCACGACCTCCCCCAACTTCGGATTTCTTCACCCCGAAAGAAGTCCAAAAAATTATTCACGACCTCCATAATAAGAGAGCTCCCGGTCCAGATTCCATAAATAACTTCACCCTAAAAAAACTGCCGAATAAAGCCGTCTGCGCCATTTCAGCAATCTTCAATGCCTGCTACAGGCATAGATTCTTCCCTACAGCTCTCAAATGCGCAGACGTTATAATGATTCCGAAACCGGGTAAAAAACTCACGATCCCCGAAAATCACCGCCCGATCAGCTTACTGCCTACCCTAGGTAAAGTGCTCGAACGACTTATCCTCGATCGCCTAACAAGCGAGATTACCTCGCTTAACATAATTCCAGATACGCAACACGGTTTTCAACCGCGACACTCGACCTCTCATCAACTTCTTCGCGTCGTAGAACATATAGTGACTGGTTACAATAGGAAACAACAAACAACCCTCCTGTCGCTGGACGTGGCGAAGGCCTTCGACACGGTCTGGCACAACGGACTGCTCTTCAAACTGCACAAGGCCGGAATCTCTCTCCGCCTCGTGCAGATCATAGCTTCATTCTTAAGCGACCGTACCTTTTCCGTCAAGGTGAGCGGTATAAATTCCTCTCACCGCCCCATACAAGCGGGGGTTCCGCAAGGAGCCCTCCTCTCTCCCACCCTCTACAATATATACACCAGCGACATGCCCTCTCTCCAAAACAGCCGATCTATCACGGCTCAATACGCGGACGATACGGCTTTTCTCTCGAGTTCGAGACACTCTTGCGATTCCCACTCTCGCATTCAAGAATTCCTCCCAAGTTTAGAACGCTGGTGTAGAAACTGGAAGGTCAAGATAAACCCTTCCAAGAGCGCAGCAGTCCGTTTTTCCAGAAGACGTCTCGACTTCATCCGCCCACTCAAACTTTTCGGCCAGAGCGTTCCGTGGTGCGACGAGGTGAAATACCTCGGCGTCACTCTCGACGCGAAGCTGTCCTGGAAAAGGCACACCACCATCATAACCGGGAGGGCGTACGGCACTCTGAAAGCCCTAACACCACTCCTGGGCAGACACAGTAGGATGTCCCCACGTATCAAGTTAAACTTGTACAAGGCCATCATACGTCCTCAGATGACTTACGCCATCCCGGTGTGGGGCCACGCGGCCGAAACCCACATGCGCAAACTCCAGGTGTTGCAAAACAAGGCTACGCGCATCATTATGGATGCGCCCTACTTTGTCAGCAACAAACGGCTTCATGAAGATTTAGATCTCCCCACCATCCGAGAATACGCGATCTCTCTGGCCGAGAGGTTCTACAGTTCTCTCCCGAGCCACCCGAACCCCCTAATCAGTTCACTGTCGGACTACGACGCGAACGCGAATATCATACACCCCAGGCCGAAGCAGATTCTTCGCACAACCCCCCGACCACCTATTCGCAACGGTAGGCGCCGAATTATGCCTAGAGCGCATATATAACACGTAGTTTATCTTACTCCCATATTTATCTATTTACTATTTATTTTAAAGTCACAGCGTTCTCCCCCCACCTATCTTCGTAATATATATATTTTATTTTTATACATATATATCTAAGTATTTATCTCTATCCTTTCTTTTCTGTATAATTATTTATGAACGCTCGTGACACATAAATTATAAGTATATTAATATGTACCCGATATATGTATTTGTAACCTTAATATATGTATCAACTTCTATCCTTCCTCTCTTTTATTCAATAAAAACTTTCCACACCACCACCCAAATATCAATCAAACAAGTCCGTTCAATAAATCATTCGATGAAGGAGTAAGGTGTCCATTAATCGGACCGACACTCCGAGTAAAACCCCAACTAGATGTCACACAGCTCATTCCCCGGGCTCGAACCACTAGCTATATGGTTCACGCCCATTTGTTTCACATTGTAATTCTTTTATTTAATAATTACTCTCGAGTCTAAATTCAAATAGCTCTAAATTCAGTTAAGGTGAAATTCCCTACCAGGAATTCTCCCCTATCCAGAAGCTGCTTCTGTTACGTCAGGATCTGACCCATTTTTACTTCGGCATCCCTATTATTGGAGCCAAACACGCAGATGTATGTTGCGTCATACGCCTTCCCTCTCTGAGACCATCCGTGGAAGGTTTCAGCTGCCGTCACGCTCTTCCTGGAGAATATCCACCGTCCTGGATCTGAAGTTTATCGCCAGCATCATCAACATGCTTCAAGCTACCAGTACTCTTCCCTGGACTTCGGAAATTGGGGTAGAAATGGACACGTCAGCCATTCAATACGTCGTAATAATCTCTAAGGTATTGTGAATCTATTTATTGTAATTCTTTGTTGATTTCACTGCCAATTTTACCTTGTTTTGTGCAATCGCCGCTCCTGGATTGTCTGATCCGAAATTGATTTAAACTTAACCTCTAATTTGAGAAGTTATTTAAGCCATTTACTTATTCGAAATCTACCTACTTGTGCCGAGATCATTGATCCGATACCAATAATAAATAACTTTCTATTCAATCTATAACATGTATTTTAATTATTATCATTTTCCTTCCTGGTATCAGCTTCGTGAGAATATCCATTAATTTACCTATCGAATCCTGAGATAAAAAGAGAGCTTGTTCATTTTCATTTACCACTGAGCTAACCTCGAGTCATGACTTATAAAGATTTATCGAGTGGTTGTATTAATTTACGTAAACTCAATTAAATAAGTTAAAATCTAGAAACAGTGTTGACACTCGTTTCCAAGTATTTGCATACGAATTATAGAGGAGTTGATTTTAGAATTAGTATAGCAATTTTCGGTATAAAAGAGATAAAGCTGTCTTGTGGATCTAGTGGGAATACGAAATGAAATACTTGCAAGTAACTGAGGTGCATCAATCACTGAGTGAATGATTTTGTATAGCAGTACTATATTGGCTGTTTTTCTTCTGTCACACAGCTTCAAGAGTTTCATTGCATTTAAGAAGTTGGGATAATTTCTTTGTTCATATGGTATTCCAAGTTTAAAATTTATGAATCTTAGAAATTTGTTTTGTACACGTTCTAAAGTTTGTGCATGGGCGGCGTAATGAAGACACCATATTGATGAGTTGTAGTCAAGGCGGCTACGTACCAAAGAGCAGTACAGTAGTTTTAATGTTCGAAAATCCGAGAAATGTTAGGCTGTTCTTAGTACAAATCCCAAGATTTTTTAACTCTCCCGAGTGATTTTGTTTACATGTTCTACAAATGAAAGTTTTTCATCAAATATAATTCCTAAGTCCCTTATAGAAGCTATACGTTTTAATATACATATATTGATTTAGCGAATACTCGTAATTAATTGGATTTTTATTTCTTTAAAAACTAATGGACTCACATTTACTCAGGTTTAAATGCAGTTTATTGGTGGTACACCATTGCTGTAGTTTATTTAAATTTTCTTGTAATTTAAGGCAATCTGCAGTATTATTGGGTCCTTACATGTGAAATTGGCGTTTGGTTTGGGAGAACCATAAAGTTGATTTTTTTTTAATATAATATATTTATTTAATCAAAGTATGTACCATTGCTATCTATGCACTTTTGCCATCTCATAAGTAGTTCATCGATCCCTTTACTAAAAAAACCATTCGGACGGGAATCAATAAAATCTTTGAAGTCGGTTTGGACTGCCCCATCGGAGTTGAATTTTTTCCCTTGCAAGAAGTTATCCAAATTTCGAAAAAAATAGTAATCTGTTGGGGCAAGGTCCGGAGAGTACGGTGGATGTCTTAGACATTCCAATTGAAGCTCTTCTAATTTGGTAGCCGTCTGTTGTGCAGTGTGTGGTCTAGCGTTATCATGAAGCAGCAGTGGCCTAGAGCGATTAACCAGCCTCGGTTGTTTAGCAGCTAGCTTTTCCATCATGGTTTGCAGTTGCTGACAATAGACATCTGCCGTAATCGTCTGGCCAGATTTAAGAAAGCTGTAGTGAACGACACCAGCACTAGTCCACCAAACGCTCACAAGTAACTTTTTTGGAGTCAATTTTCGCTTGGGGCATGGTTTGGCTGGTTCGGCAGGGTTCAGCCATTGCGATGAGCGCTTCCGATTATCATACAGGATCCACTTTTCATCACAGGTAATGATTCGATTCAAAATCCCTTCATTATTGTGCCGGTTGAGTAATGCAACGCAGCAGTCAACGCGCGTTTGTTGATTTGCTTCACTCAATTCGTGAGGTACCCACCTTTCAAGCTTTTTCACCTTCCCAATTTGCTTCAAGTGGATTAAAACAGTTTTATCACTAACACCGCAGCCTGCAGCTAACTCGGACGTGGTTCGCGATGGATCCGCTTCCACAATAGCCTTCAATTCTTCATTATCAACTTTGGTCTCCGGTCGTCCACGGGGCTTCTTCTGCAGGTCGAAATTTCCAGAACGAAAACGTTGGAACCAAAAACGCACTGTGTTTTCTTTTGCGGCACCGTCGCCATACACATCATTAATCCTTCGAGCCGTTTCTGCAGCACTGGTGCCACGGTGGAACTCGTACTCGTAAATAACGCGATATTTCAAGTTTTCCATTTTGTAAACTGAGTGACGCAAAGAAAAAAAACAATTGAGGAAAAAACAAATGAATTATAATTTTCGAAACACAAATACTTGAGTAAATAGCTGTATAAATTTGAATTTGAAATTCCTAACCAAAGAGAAGATATTTGAGATCAAAGTTACCAGTACGGCAAAACGCCGGTTTCGTATGTGGGGACCTAATATTTATGACTTTGAACATTTTTAAATCATCAGCAAAAAATAAAAATCTCTACATCACTAAGTGTGCCAACTATATCATTAACGAATAAGAGAAATAATATTAATCCTAGATGCGATCCTTGGGGTACACCGCTTGTAGCTGTGAAGGGATATGAAAGACAACCATCGATTTTGACAGTAAGTATTCGGTTTTTAATGTAGCTTTCGATCCAGTCTAAGATCGGGCTAACGATTACTAAAGCTTTTAGTTTACTTAATAGAATATTATGTGATACTTTGTCAAATGCTTTACTGAAATCTGTGTAAATTGAGTCCACTTGTTTTCCATTTGACAACGAATTGAAAATATAGTTTTCATATTCGAGAAGATTAGTCAGTGTGGATCTACCTGAAATAAATCCATGCTGTTGAGTGATAATAATATTGCGAATCGAATCAACAATTTTGTCTAGGATAAGACTCTCGAATAATTTAGAAATCGTTGATTATATACAAATCGGTATATAATTTGAAACATCGCTTTTGTCACCTTTCTTGTATATTGGCTTGAGAAAACTTGATTTCCATATTTGTGGAAATCGACCTTCCACCAATGATTTATTAAATACCTAGAATTTGCCAACTTCCAATTTAGAATTTGCCAGCTTGCCAATTTCTTGAAACCAAATTCTGACAAAAATCTTAGTTGAAATGTTATGAAATAATATCTGCATATATTTTTGATTACTTGCTCACACGGAAAAAAACCTTTTATCTTAGCATTAAATTCTACATATAATTTATTTTTGCTTGAATTCCTGGTAGGAGTACTACGACGCCGTTGTTTTTAAAACAATATCAAAGGAATAATTTTATATTTTTTATTTGTCTTGTTTTTCTAAAAAACGTTTTCTTACATTTTGCAATTAAAAATATTGCTCATTTAAAAAGTCATTTTTATTTTGGAAATTTGTAACTTATTTTTACAAGGCTGTTTTTTAACAAAGATAATTAGTAGCTCAAAATATTTGAAATTATTTTTTTACTAAGTTTTAATGTTTAAAAATAAATCATCCAGACAGAGTCGGTGTAAGGATTATCTGAAGTCATTTTAATTGAAAATGTTAAAAAGAAAAACCTTTCGTACACATATTTCATTTTAAATTAGATCGTTTCCCTTAAAATCCGAAAGGAATCCGCTAAATTGTAAATGAAAAATAAACACGAAAATTCTTATGAAACAAGTGAGAATTTGTATGAACAAAAATTTAATTTTTAATTTGCCAAACACTCATTTATTCCCGGCAGGAAACCCTCGTAAATTTTTTGACGATCTCAAAAAAACGGACAATGTTATTTTACGAAAAGTCCTTTTCCAGGACTGGGAATATGATGAATCGACAATTTTGATCCCAACTATCAAATCTGTCTTTTTATTTTTAAAAAGGCTGCACATTAATTTTTCTCATTTTAAATCAAATCTAAATTAAGATATTTTACTTTGTCAAATAATCAAAATTTGAAAGTTGAGAATTTCATTTTTGATATCGATATGTCAACCACGTTGTCTTTTTAAACAATGATTTTGATATCTATATGTCAACCACGTTGTCTTTTTAAACAATGATTTTGATATCTATATGTCAACCACGTTGTCTTTTTAAACAATGATTTTGATATCTATATGTTAACCACGTTGTATTTTTAAACAATGACTTTGATATCTATATGTCAACCACGTTGTCTTTTTAAACAATGATTTTGATATCTATATGTCAACCACGCTGTCTTTTTAAACAATGATTTTGATATCTATATGTCAACCACGTTGTCTTTTTAAACAATGATTTTGATATCTATATGTCAACCACGATGTCTTTTTAAACAATGATTTTGATATCTATATGTTAACCACGTTGTCTTTTTAAACAATAATTTTGATATCTATATGTCAACCACGTTGTCTTTTTAAACAATGATTTTGATATCTATATGTCAACTACGTTGTATTTTTAAACAATGATTTTGTAGCAAAGCCTATCTTTTAAACGAAAATCTAAAATGTTGTTGATTTCAGGAAGTTTGTAAAAAGATGATATGTTTTATTTTGCATTTAGGTCAAATTTAGTAGTATGTTTAAAGTTACAGAAAAATCTAAAGAAAATAAATATGATATATAATACCACGTAAATTCCCATCATAGTACCTATAAACATGTATATTTATTACTTAAGCAATTTCAGACTTAGCAACAGTGGTGTGTATTATGCGCTGACGGATGTGATAATTTCTATATAAGAAAGACAGGAAGATCATTTGAAGATTTCGTGAACACAAATCCGCCTTAATAAATCCTCTAATTTATTCTGAAATGGCTAATCATTGTCACCGTGAAAATCATACATTTTCTATTGATGATGTCAAATTCTTACATATCATTAGTAACGGAAATAAATTGGGCAGATAAGAGACCCATTTAGTTTTTTCTTAGACTTTTTTTTAGTTTTTCGTTCGCAATTTAACACTACATAACATTTTATGTTTCATAAAAATCTTGTTTCATTCCAAAATACTCGTAATTGGGAAAATATTTTTGGTTCGATCTATTAAAATACTTTCTTACCTTAAGAATTATTTATTATGTAAGAAGAACAGTGGAAGAAAAAGAAGAACTGGTTTTTGAGGAAATAATCCATCATTTTATTTCAATAGATCTCACCTTCTGCGACTCGCGTTTCACAAACGTGCGTAAAAACGATTTTTTTAAATCAGTGTCTCTACAATTATTTTTTCATGATTTTTTTGCATATTTTAAAATAATACATACACATACACGCGGTGTTCCTTTCGATTTGGCAGAGAATAGAACGCCCACATTCCATGTCTCTATACACATTCTTCACGTCTTCCACATCCATACACCTTTTCACACGACTCCTAAGATAATTCTCACTATCAACGTTTCCTACTTTCAAAATGTAATTCCAATTGTAATTGGTCCAACTTTACTTTCTCGATCTTCATATACTTCACCTATTACTTTCATTTGCAATGTATGTTTATTTTGTTAGTCTTTCCTCGTTCATTTGTTTTACATGCCAAAATCATCTAAGAGTGCTTTTTTTCATGTTACTCAACACATCAGCCTTAAGTTGACATCATCCCTAATCACTTCATTCCGTATTCTATAATTGATTGTTACCCCGTGTACTCTTCTCAGTGTTGCATTTATTCTACATTTACTCAGATCCACTCCCGTACATCAAAGTCGGTACAAAAAAAATGTTCGTGAATACCATCTTAAGATATTTTTACTCACATTAACTCATTCAGGAGCGTCGGGGAAGCTGGGATGACAACATTACTTTCGACACTATTAATCACTCTTTAAGGGCTTAGAACCACTAGAGTAGGCACGAAGCTCGCAATTAAAAAAAGCACGTGTTGGCATTGCTACAGTACATGACGAGGCAACATTAATTGTACATTTAGCGCACGGGACTCTTGTTACAAGACGAACATTTCTTTATCGAAAATATTTAAATTGCCATGAATTATTTATTATTTATACCATTACGTGCACTTTTTGAAAAAATTGAAAAGTAAAAATTTTAGTTCGATCATTATAAAAAATATGATGTATATTTAAATATTCTATCCTACCTTTTAATGCTTTGATACCCTAATTTTCTCAGCCAATTTGCAAAATTCTCAAAAATATGACCAAAACAAGATTATATCAAAGAATTAGAATTTATAAATTTATGAAATGATCGTGTATACATGCGATCATATATTAGTATTTTGAAAAACTCTGACATTCCAACATGAGAATTCTCCTGCCAAGAAAACTGTTGATGCTGTTCTTTTGACAAAGCTCTTTCGCAGTTAGCGCAGAGAAAACGGTTTCCTTCCTTACATTCTCACTGAGTTTCGCGCTCTTTTTTGTTACACATTTTACATTCAACCTGTGTATTCTTAGAGAAATGAAATATTTTCGTGGGTTCAGTTAAACGATTTAACGTCACATATTTTGAGCTCAGTTTTTATATTAAATTTTGAATCTGATTTTTAAGTTAAAATAAAAAAAGCCATTCACAAAATATTTTTTTTAAATATACGGTTACAAAAGATTGACCAAAAAATATCAAATATTGTAAATAAAAATAAGTTATGGAAAGAAAAATAAACAACATTGATGTAACATTCTATATATACGAGGGTCATCCAGAAAGTAAGGTTACAACATTTATGTAGGTTCGAAAAATGCTTGTATTTAATTGAAATTCACAGGATACTTCACGAATATATTAAACTATTTTTCAATGTAATCGCCGTGGAGATCGAGACATTTCTGTAGTCAGGGCACCAGCTTTTGTATGCCAGTGTCATAAACCTCCACCGCCAGCTCTTTCAGCCACTTCTTCACAGCTTTCTCGACCTTCTGATCGTTGGAAAATTGTTGGGGTGTAGTGATACACCCACGTCTCATCCCTCGTTACGATAGAGTCCAGAAAAGCTTCTCCCTCCTGTGTAAAACAATCCAAAAATTCACGCGCGGCGGTCACGCGATTTTGACGGTGCTCCGGTGTGAGCATTCTGTGCACTCATCTCGCACACAACTTCTTATAACCAAGTTTTTCAGACACAATATCACCAAGGAGACTTTGAGAAATGTCAGGAAATTCTTCGTGAAGGTCGTCAAGCGTCACACGGCGGTCATTTCGCACTTGTTCTTCAATTTTTTGCACAAGTTAGCCAGAAATCATTGCCTTGCCTCGTCGTATCAGTACGGCCTTCTTTGAACAACTTAACCTACTTCGTGACATGTTGTCGACTCATCACATCACTACCATAAACTTCCACGAGCTTTCGATGGATATTCGCGGCGGTATTGTTCTGCAAAGCTAAAAAACGGATGACCGCGCGGATCTCGCACGGACGGGAGGTGGTGGGAGCGCGCGACGACCTCTCCATCGGAAGAATTTGTTGTGATTGAACAACATGGCCGACAAACACGCGGGACCCCTCCCCCCCCCCCGGGACCAACCTGCCAGGTGCGCCAACTTCGAAATAAAATAATTCCCCCGGCCTCAGGAGCCCTTGTAACCTTACTTTCTAGATGACCCTCGTATTTACACGAAAAAATCATCTTTTGATTAAAAAAATTAAAAAGTTACATAAAATAAGCAATTGCTAAAAAAATTGTTTCCTTATATTATTTTTCTTTGAATATTGTGAAAAGTACTTTTTTACGCCAATTTCCAAAAGTTGCCAACGAGGCCCAGTTTGATATGGTTTTAATAAATACGAGTATATTCTTTGATTCAGTGATACGGGACAAAAATCCTGTTTTTATTTTGAATAATTATGTTTTTTGGTTTAGTATTACGGGATTAAAATCCAGCGATGTGATGTTGAATTAAACTTGGAATGAATATATTCTGTATTCAACAAACATCTCGCTCACACTCTACAAACCTATAAATTGAACTCAAAGTTATGTATACACAATAATAGATGAAGAATACGCTTCACATTATATCATGAAACTTATTCTTCTAATTGTAAACAAGATGAGTTTATATAACAAAGAGAAAAAGCACATGAAATATAAAAGGGAAATATTTTTTTATTACATTCCATAGAATCGATAAATATGAGTATTTGGATATTTCAACTATGCAATTGTTAATGCTGTAAATCGGGTAATTTTTGGTTAACAAATATTATACACCACCAATTGTCAAAATTACAAAGCTTTTGATGGTTTAAAATACAGACTGGAAGGTTTAAAATTCAGTTATATCTGACGGATGATAACAATTGCAAACCTTATATTCATTTCTGTTGCTGTGTATAAAAAACCTTTTAAAAGTATTTAAAACGGTTATCATTGTTGTATTATCATCATGAGACCAACACTTGAGATCTACTTAGGTATTCTATTTTAGCAATATGAAATCAAAACCTTTTTCAAACATCAGAAAATAAGTCAATTGTAATGCTTACACCTACAAAATATTCAAAAAAGATTTTGGTAGAAATTAAATTAAATTATAAAGAAGCCAAAATATAAATTGAAATCACTTTGATCATAATTAATAAAGATACCAATCAAAATGTATAAAACAGGAAAAACTAAAAACCAAGTTATGATTTAATAATTTAAATGGGTATTTTGTACCAATATCTCTCTTAAATTTAATTAATTTTTTGGAAAAAAATAATTAAACATTATTAAAGTTGACAAGCAATATATTGTTCGTGCCAAGAATGATAGACGAAATGAAACATTTTATTTCATAATGAATGCCAAAAGTTCTCTTAACAAACTTGTCCCAAGTCGCATTAACGACATGCGTGTAAGACTTAAAGCTTTGTTACATAACAATAAATTGTACCTTATGAATTCTGGGATATTGATAGTTTAGGACATCACTCATCAGAATACGAATTGCACTGAGTTTCCTAAGACCTATTACGGACGGACTGAATCCACACAAAGACTACTTAGAATATATTTGGAGAAGGGTTTCCCGAATGAATATCTTGATGAATTACCGACTAAACACGGGCATACATGAATACATATAATACGCAATTATAAGTGAGATCCAGCTTATCATTTATGCTTCTAGCTCACTAAAATGAAAGCTTGGATAGAGAAAACAGAATAGCCAGTATTCAGAAGGGATTTGCGTTGAGTGAAAGAATATATAGTACTGTGGTTTTAAGAATAATTACCAATTTACTACTGTTCCAGTTCTACAAGTATACATTATTTAACAAAATATATGTGGATTAATAAACAGTTTTTTCAATTCTACTTAAATAATGTTCAATTCACTTTGGGTTGTATGTATAAACTTGTTATATATATTTCCAATTTGCTGAACAAACTAACGTACTCCCATTAGAATCCAATTTGGTTTTAAAAAGATTTCAATCTTATTTTCCTTTAAGTCCTTTTCAACACATTTTTATGGTTGTAAGAGATTGCCATATAATAGTAAGCCTGGCAAGTTTTATTGTATACAACGAAAGGATAATACGGAACAACAAGTTTTTCTATTAAATTTATTTTCAGGGAAACTGATATTCCATCCATCTTGTCGTATAGCTCATGACTGAGCTTCGTGACTCCAATGATAGCCTCCACGGACTGCTATCCACTCGTCACTCCACACATCACTGATATTATTCGATAGTTAAAAGAAAAATATTTTTCAAAACATTGGTAAGTTACTTTTATTATGTTGATTAAAAAGAATAAAACGATCGATTTATTTAAATTTTTGAAAAAATATTAATTACGACGTAAACTGTTTTCATCGAAAACTAGAATAATTTGAATCGAAAAAGCGATGCATTCTAAACAAATATGTATTACTGAAGCTTCAGTGAAGGCTTTCACTTATTTTCTGACTAGATAGCTGCAATCAAATAGGTATGAGGCTGCTTAAGGTTGTAACTTGGGTATCATAAAAAGTGAAGAAAAAAAACTGAACAAATTGATGTTCAAAACCCTAAATGGCCAATTTCCGCTTAACACAATGAGTCAACTTACACATTATACACTCGTATACGTGCTTCACTGAAACCTGCTTGCTTCACTGAAACCTGATTGTACAAATCGCTTGTTGGGATATGAGAAGTTCTAACTAACATGCTACTTCTCCAGTATTTTGAAATGAAAAGAAGAGGGAAAAAGCTTTTTATAAAATAAGACGAATAATAATGAGAGTGGACGTGTGAAAAAGATTGAAAGGAGCCGAATACACGTTGTAGAAATGCGTGCACTGAGAAAACTACACAGGGGGGACAATATATGACAGAGTACCGAATGAAAAGATTAGAGATGACTGTGAACATGAGGTTGATGTATTAAATAAAATAAAGAAGAGCACTCTGAGATGGTTTGGGGATGTAGAACAAATAAACACTAACAAAATTTATATACAGTGCAAATGTGAATGGAATCCGTGGTAAAGGAAGGCCGAGGAGAGTATGGTTGAATCAAGTGAATGATACTTTGAAAGACTAAAATGTAAATAATTAGAAAACGTGTAGGAATTATATGAAAAGGTGTATGTATGGATGTAGAAGAGGTTTCGCATCATGTGTCGCGATAGAAAGGCACGTGCGTGTAAAATGAACGCAAAATTACATGCAGAATTAAAACAAAAACTGCAAGAACCTTATTGAAAAAAAAACGAATTCAAAGTAGAATCGTATTATACTAAAATACACTTTTCTGTAGTTATATTAATATCAAATGCGTTTAGCATATAATATTCTTTGACAGAAGATTGACTTTTCTAGTATTGAAATAAGTCAAACATTGAATGTTTGCAGAGGAAGTTATTCAAGCTTGAAATGCATCTCCATCCAGCACTTCTTCTGCCCTGAATTTTCTCCCCTGCAAAATCACTCGAAAGATCAAATATTTTTTTCATGCATTGTATGTTCGAAGTACTTCTAACCTACTTGTTTTCATTGCGAATAATACTTTTTTTCATATTTATTCACCCGCTTTAAGATGTCATCATTACGGACTTTGTTAACCCTTGAGATTCTCGATTTTCTTTGATAGCACCACGCTCCAAAAGCTTCTAGTTTATTTGTGGTGATCTGAGTATGTGCCCATGCTTCAACACCATTGCAAAAAATATGAAGGAACGCAAAATTCACAAATGTAAGTCGAAATTGAAACCCTTGTTGTAAAGGAAATCGTGCATTTTGAAAAAGCAGCTTCTCGTCATTTTTACTTTTAAGTTGATCATTGAGTCTGGTCTTATTGATCATTCAGTCTGCATCCCAAATATTTATATCATTGGTTTCGCTCAACTATTTCATTTTTAATATCAAATTATAGATTACAAAATATTTAAATAAGTAAAATGAGACAAATTACAACACTATTGAGCACTTTAGGGTTAGTTGTAACATAACATATACAACAATTTATTATAGTTATCCTAAAGTTTAGTCCGGAAATCCTTCGCGACAATAATAACTCCTACAACTGCCAACCCTAGCATGACAACAGAACTCGGTCGGGATTATGTGACACCCCGGGTGCCCTATCCACAACTAAAATATTACAGCCCTTTCTCTTCTATGTCGTACATCAACCCTTAGCTCTTAAGTGAGTATTATTTTTTTGCTGAGTAGTAAAAATGCCAACATTGAGTTTTGCTCTTTTTTTTTTTTTTTTTCAGAGTAATCACAATTATATAGAACAATAAAAAATTCTAAGGGGTAAGTTTCTCTGATTAATTGATCAACCAATTATATTTTAAAGCATCAAAATATATAAACGTTTTCGTGTTTTTGTGCACTCATATATTGAATATTGTTTTAGTGCACTCATATATTGAACATGTCCCAACTACCTTAATGTACGGTTTTTCCACCTGCTTAATATAAACGTTCATAACTTATATTCATCTTTAATAAGAACATTTATTATTCTATCATACATTGACACACCGCATATTTTTTACATAAGTAGTGTTTCGATGTATTCAAATTAGACTTGATTTCATAACCTAAACAAATTAGTTCTTTTTCACTAAAGAAACTATTATTCATTTGTTTTTTTATGAAATTGTGGAATTACATTTTAAATTTCATATGGAAAATGAATTTGGTACAGGTGCATTTTGTAACGCTAACATTTTCATTTTTTATTTTTTACATTTCAAAAATGTTCACCGTTTTTTACAAGATTATTAATTCTTTTTTCAAATATTACTCGAAGAATTGAAAACGTCATGACTATAAAAAAAAATGCTTAACGGCTTTGATAAAAGTTTTCCTAAACGATCTCACAAAATAAAACCTCCAAATCTCTTGTGCCACGCTATATTGAACACATTCACATTTTCAACCAGTAAAATTATTCTCCAAGTGACATTTTGAGATCCTTTATCCCCCTTAAACGTTTAAATAGGCAACGGAAAAATAACCGACTTCCTTAAAAGCCTCAGTTAAACGATAAATATTTTTCCCTAGTTTAAAAGAACTCTTGTCAAAAGGGCACTTTTAACCACATTTATAAGAAATTGCAATTTAAATTGTCTTCCATACTTTTCTGCGTTTTGGTGAAAAATTCAAGGATAAGACAGAAACGGAGCAGGAGTCTAAGCAAAATAAAAATGGAAGCGATCGTCTAATATACGTTATTTTCTCTCACTTGGGTTTAAGAATGAAAAGCTTTTGTAAGTTGGCGTTGTATAAAGGACGAGAAGGCTTAAGCTGACTCTCAGATCCAGGACTTTTCTAAGAAAAGAGGTAAAATATTATACGTTGACATTTTCTTACAAATTTGAGAATGTCTTTGACATATCTCGTTAATGAGTAACCGATCAAAAGGATTTTTGAAAAAATATATTTATCATTGAGACGAACCACTTTTCATGGATATTTCTCTCCTTTTATTTTGTCGCAGTTAAAGGTAGAAGATGATTTAGAGAGATTCGCAGAATTTATTTTTCTCAGAATTAACTGTTCCTTCATTCCAATATAACATAACATCAAATGTTATGAACTGGAACAAAATAATAAACATTACATTTTGTTTATTTTTGTCCCACTTTTGTTTTTTTTTATTTGAATAAACATGTCTTCATTATTAAAAAAAAATTTATTACCTTCAAGACCATTTTGTTATTCATTTAAAATAAAAGAAAAAGTCAATGGGTACTAAAATACACCTACTAAAACCAATTAACGTCAAAAACTACCATAATAATGCTACATCAAAGCGTATTACTGCCAAAGGGTACAAAAAGGGCACAAAACATTAACAAAAGAACCATTCATTGTATGGGTATTCGTACGGAGAGAGGAATTTCAATTTATGCGTCGATATATGATAGAATATGAAGTGTAGTTATTAGAGAAAACTATGAACAAATAACTGATGTGTTAAGTTAGTTGAAAAGAGCATGCAACGTTTGTGTGGAAATGTTAAATGTATAAATTATAACAAACTAACGACACAAACCTAAACCACGAACGTGAATGTGATTCGTTGAAGATAGATGACCAAGATTACATAGTTATAGTTGGGTGAAATGAACAAAATTTTGATAGAATGAGCTGTGTGAAATAAGAAAACTTAGGAATTTTATGAGATGTAGAGAAATGTATAATTTATTTATGTAGAGAAGGCGAAGGAAGTATTACTGAGATGACAGTTCGGTACTCGGTTTACCCGATAGAAAAAATGCCATGATCGTCAAATATATCTTTAGAAATTTTATAATACAGTGAATGTATACATATTATCACGCCGTTTTCCTGTCAGGGTGGTCTGAGAGGAGAGAGCACCGGGCTTTCCTATCGCAACACATATTTCGTCTTCCACAACCATGCACTTTCTCATTTAGCTCCTGTGATTTTTCTGGCTTTTAAAATTTCCTTCTTTTAAAATAAATTATGTGTATATATATATATATATATATATATATATATATATATATATATATATATATATATATATATATATATATATATATATATATATATATATATATATATATATATATATATATATATATATATATATATATATATATATATATATATATATATATATATATATATATATATATATATATA